>VXBB01009133.1:113553-252478 GCA_013399915.1 Illadopsis cleaveri | reverse complement strand
CTCTGGGCTTTCACAGACCAGAGTTCAATCAGGTACTGGGGAAGGAATCTAGATCAATATTCTGTGTATTTCTGGGGAAAAAAGGAAGCGTGGGAAAATCTTGGGTTGAGGTGAGACTGGTGTTCCTTGAGGAAGACATCTTCTGTAAAATTCCTCATTTGCCTGCTCTTCAGGTGACATACTCTGTGTGTGGTAGACAGAGTTATGTCTCTCCCTGCCATGCCAGGAGAAAGGATCCATGGCTTTTCCTGACCCTGCCTCTGAGCTGTGTGAGTGGGAAATGTTTTAACCTGTTTGAGGTTGAATGTTTTAACCCTGTGTCTGCAGAGGCTTCAATTCCTGCCTTGTTTCCATGGGGCACAGCCAGGGAGAGATGAGCAGCAGTGGCTGCTGTCTCTCTGCACAGTCATACACAGCATTGTTTGTAAACCTCAGGACAGATCAGAATAGTTCACTGAAAACCCAAGAGACATTTAAACTATAAAAATGATTCCAATGCATTCCCTGAGTCAACAGAGACTTGTATGCATTTCTCAGGTAGCTTTAGGTTCTTCTTTTAACAGATCTTGCTTTGGCACCTGAGGTTATTTATTAGGGATTATTTTTAGTCTTATAAAAGAGGGGCTGCTCTTTAGAAAGTCCTCTGTTAGCAGCAAAATCTGCTGTGCACAGTAGCATGCTCACACCAAAACCTCAGCTGCTCCAAAATCATCTCTAGAGGGCTGATCTGTATCACTTTCAGATGTTATCTGTGATTATGGGATGTAGGGGCTTGCTGGAGGAACTCTGGAAGAAGCTGTTGTAAAGTTGGAATGTGACTTTATTGATGCTGTAACAGATTTTTATGTAATAACATATTGATAGCAGCTTTTTCACTGCAAGTCAGTCAGAAACATTCATTCCTCGGGGGCACATTGTGGAGCCAGAGTGATACACTTTTAAAAATAAGGTCATTGCAGTGTGTCATGACTCGGGCACTCCAGAGCACAACAATATTTGGAAATTCAGTTTGGGTTTTTTTTAGCCTGTACTTGGTATCCTAAAGGGCAAAGGCTGCTGGAAGAGGCCAAATTATACCCAGCAAAGATGCCTTTCAGATGTTGTTCCCTTTTCTAAAAGTAATTGCTACTGCCACAGGGAAATACTGGGATGTGTTTATATCACTAGGGATTGTGTGATTATTCTATTCTGTTTTTTCACAATGTTCCATGTGTGCATAATTGATGTTTTAGCACTTTGCACTGCCTGCATGTATTTATCTCTTTGTTAATAAGACAAATGCTCTCAGACTCATAAAAAACAGCTGACATGAGCTAAATTGGGATGTCCTGACTAAAGACCTTAAGTAAATAAACAGACTTTAATATGGGCAAGTAGTGCAAGCTGTAATTACCTGGGGCTGTGTGCCATGGAACTGGAACAAAAGTCAAACAAGCTAATTTCATTATTTTAATGGAAGTTTGCATCCCATTCATTAGACTGACATATGACTTGTCATTAGTAACAGTTCGTTTCAAAAGCTATGGTGGATAAAGGTTGATTAAAAATTAATGAGGCCCAGACCCATTGCATTACCATAGTGTCAAGTTGTTTAAGTCTGTGGAGCTAAAATAAGGGCAGACTTTAAATACTCTCTTGAGTTTTTCTGTTTCACATGATTTATATATATTTATGCTCTCGGCCATGGAGGAGCAAGGACTTGTGAATATTTTTCCTTGCTGTAGATATCATCAATAAATTATACAGTTAAATAAGTTGCTAGCAAAACCAATTGCTGTGTCATACTGATGCATTTTTAGAAAATACATTTTGTTGACAATCCAGTAAATGTAGGACTTTGTTAGCTGGGGCTCTAGTTGCCCTCAATTCCCTGGGAAGTCAGTGGCATTTGACTGGCACCTAAAAAGCCAATTGACCATGACTGGAGGTGCCTGTCCTCCTGCCAGCACCAGTGCTCATGTTTAGTTTTAGGAGCAGGGCTCCACTATGAGCCATCTCTTTAAGCTTCAGCACGTGGGTAATTTCCCTGGCAGCAATAACTGGAATACTGAATGTAAATGCAGCCAGTGAGGGTCAGGCTGGGTTCTGTCACTGTGCCCCTCTCCCAGGCTGTCAGCAGCCCTGGTGTGTCACCACAGGGGGGTCAGCAGCACCTCAGGGTCAGCCTTTGCTTCAGCCCAGCAGCCTCTTTGGGGCCTTGTGAGGCTGGGGTTCAGCACACACCCAAAGCCCAAAGGTACTAAACATTTTATTAACAAATATTGACTGATTCAAATAGCAATCTGCATTTCCCAGGGAATTTGCAGCCCTCCCTGAAATATCTTCGTTGCTTACCGTTATCTCTTCAATATGCTTAACTTCAGTTTAAATGTTCTGTGAAACAGCTGAACTTAAACCAGGAGATTGTCAGAGATCTGTAGTGACCATATGGTGCTATAAAATTACAAAAATGTGAGAGAGGGTTGAGCCAGTTCCAATTGCCAAACTTGCTACTTGCTTCTAATAAACACTGAACTATCTGGCATCTGCTATCCCTCAGGTAATACCATCAAGAGTGGAAGTAAATGTTTCCTTTTAATTGCATTGTTTATGTCTAGAGGGTCCAGGGAGATCATGTGATGTTTATCTAGCTTTTCCATGCATACCCAATCAGCCATTTCAGGGAGAACTTTGTTATTCTTGCCAATTTTCTCTTCAATTAGATTGAAGTTTCACTTGTCATTTTTTTGGAGTTATATTCTGTATGACTTCAGAAATGAAAGTCCCAGCAGTTACTTTCAGTATGTTTTTTGATAGGATTGTTTCTTTTATTTTCACTCATATTTTGTGTTTTGGCAAGAAAAAACTAGGTCAGTGCTTTCAAGGAAATCCGTGGATGAAAAGTGCAGAATGATACAGGTGTAGGGCTCTTTGGGTCAGAAAGGGGTTTGGGAATTGAGTTCTATTATTTGAACCAAAAGGAATTTAGTAGAGTTACAGTTGAGGGAATTTCTGTGAAAAACCTCTACTGAATGTGACTGCCCCCACCCCTCCCTGCAAAAAGTAGGAATCTATTACATGGAGAAAACTCTTTGTGCAATGACTAGAATTTTGTATAGTTACACTGAAATCTCTCATGCTTTCTGTCAGAGATAATCAGAATAAATTGTGCATGTACCTTCTTGAAATTGTCTTCCTGTGAGGAGAGGATGATCCTGTCGACAGGACATCTCCCAGCAATGATCCCTGTGCTGGTTTTGGCAGGGGCAGAGTTGGTTTTCCCCACAGGAGCTGATGAGGGGCTGTGTTTTGGATTTGTGCTGGCAACAGTGTTGATAGTTCAGAGATGTTTTGTTTCTTTCTGGCCAGCACAGAGCCCAGGCCTTTTCTGCTCCTCACCCCACAGGGAGGAGCCTGGGGATGCACAAGGAGCAGGGAGGGGACACGGCTGGGACAGCTGATCCCCAGTGACCCAGGGGATGTTCCAGGCCTCAGGTGCTCAGTGTGTAAAGCTAGGGGAAGGAGGAGGACAGACAGCACACACACCTCTGGAGTGGTGGCATTTCCCTTCCCAGGTGGCATTTCTCTTTCCAGGACACCATTAGGAGTGACAGAAGCCTGCTCTCCTGAGCACCTGCCTGCCCATGGCCAGTGGTGAATGAATTCCTCCTTCTGCTTTGCTAGTGTGTGCACCTCTTGCTTTTTATCCCAACCCATGAGTTATCTCACTTTAGTTCTTCAAATCTCACCCCATCCCTTGTGGGGAGAGTGAGGAAGCAGCTGTGAGGTGCTGAGGTAGCACAGTTAGTTCTGAGCAGAAATGAGCTGTTCCCTTTGACAAGGTCAGGAAACATCAGGGATATATGCTCCTGACTGAATGGGGAACTGACCCAGGAGCCCAAGGAATTACGTGGCACAAAGAAGGATTTGCTGTGTCAGTGGGAAAATCTTCCCTTTCATGTGGGAAGGCTGGGATTTGGTTCAGCTGAACTCAGCAGCTGCAGGAGCCACAGCTGGAATGTGCTCAGAAAAAGCAGCTCCACAGCAGTGGAGACCTGTCAGTGTGACAAACACTGCTGTGCAGCTCATGTCACCCAGGAGCAGTGCTTCCCATGCTGAGGTGCATGTCTGATTGGCAAGGCCTTGAGGTAAATTCCCCTCCTGGCCGAGGTGCTCTGTGGCACTGGTGTGAGCGGTCACAACCTCTTCTTGGGGCTCTTCTGAGGGCTGGGCACATTTCTGATGATGCAAATTGTCAAATTCCATTAACATCTCCTTAAGTATTTAAAATTTCCTGCTCCTTCACCATGTGTGAGGCGTTGAGAGGCAGTGCAACACAGCAAACTTCCAGGAACTTGTTTCTCCAGCATCAGCCCAGCTGGCTCAGTGCACTGAGCCTCCAGACACTGATGGATGCACCTGCCTGGGACAGAGAGAATGTCTCCTCAGGAGTCCCTTCTGTCCTCTCCCCCTTTCCAGAGCATCATTTGCTGCCGGGGGAGTCTGGTGTGAGCTGGGGCTCTGCCTTGGCAGCTGCTGGGCAGGATTCAGGGGAGTCCTGCCAGGAGGGTCTCACTGGTACCTGAATGCCATGAGCTCCTGGAATTCCCTTGAAACCAGGGCTGAGGCCAGAACAGGACAGGGTAAGAGGGAAAGTGGCATTTTAAATTAAAAAGGCTACCTGGGAAGGTGCCCACAGGCTCCTTGGGCACTTGGGAGTTGTCATCTCAAGGGCCAATTTCTAGCTGAGCTTGATCTTTGTTGGTGCTGGCAGCACCTGGCAGATGTGTTCATCTTTTCATGTGCAAGTAATTAAGCTTCTGCCTCTTTATCACCACCTCTTTTTGTGCCAAAGGAACACAGAGTCTTATGAAAAGCAACGTCAGACTTAATATTTGAACTAGAGAAGGGAGATAATAAAGATCATGTGTTGTTGGGGGGTCATCTGTTTGTGATGATTGAATCATAAATAATTCATTGTGCGGGTACCAGTGATACAGAAAAAAGATTCATAATTTCCTTGAGCCTGTAAATACCCAAATGTTGCACTCAAAATTAAATAAAAGCAGTTGTATCAAACATATCCTGCAGCACATCTTGTTTAATCTGAATATGTAGAGCTGGCAGTTTTTCCAGGCTTGGAAATGAAAAGAATTTTATAAATGTTACATCTATAGGTGCTATGGGTCATGGAGCTGATAAGTTTATTATGATCTTGTCTCATTTGTGTTGTGGCAAAGGAATTGTACAATAGAGCTTTATATTCTTAGGTAAGGAGTTTCTGTGATGCTGAAAGGTGAAGGTGGGTGGGGAATCTGTGAAGTCACTCCTGAACAGCTCAGTGTGTGGAGCTATTTAATAGCAGATGGTTTGGCAGCCTGTGTTATATTGTACTGATTAATTTCTGTAGAGGAGCCCATTTTGGTACCTCAGACAGGAGCTGTGGCCTTGGATCAGCCCCTAAGGGAGCTGCACTGCTGGGTTAGGTCTGTGCATCCCCATCCTGGCCTGGCAGCAGGGGGAGGGTGGCCACCACCCTCAACACCAGGTGTAGGCATAAAAAATTTCCAGGCTATCAGTGGCTTTGCAAAAATACTGTAAAGGCACGATTTTCACTGAAAAAAAAAATCAATGTTACTTTCATAAATAAAACAATTATTTTCTTTCTTGACTGGGATGACTTTCTTCCCGAAGGGACTGGGGGTGCTGGCAGCCAGCACACACCTATCACTGGGGTGCAGATTAGACGGCTTCTGCTTCTTGGTTAAAGGAAGAATGAGGCCAGATTTTTAAAAAGAGTGAAAGAAATGCTTTGGTGTAACAGAGGCACCTGGAGCAACTGGACTTGGCTGAAAACGAAACCAAGATAAATCTATTTTTAAAGAATTAGTGCTAAGAAGGGATTTTTTTTTTTCCCCTACGGAAGGCTTGTGTAGTGGCTTGGGGGTTTTGTTTGTTTGTTTGTGTTTTTGTTTGTTTGTTTGCTTTATGTGGTTGAGTGTGGTTTTTGGTTTTGGATTTTTTGCAACTGAATGTGGTAAACAAGAACTCAGATGAAAGAGTGGAAGACTGGAAAATGTAACTCTAGTTCTGCTATACTGTCCCTTTGATTTTTGAAAGTTAAACCTGGGGAATTTTTTTTTTTTTTGAGAGCTGGCGTATTTGGAATTGTAGGTACCCTTTAATCTTTAAAATAGGAGATTTGTTAAAAGAATAGACATTGTTCAAAGAAAGGTTAAAGTTTAAATAAAATTCAAGTTTTGTTTAGGACTGATTTTAAAAAACATGAAGAACTTGTGACATTCCTACTGAACTCACTAGGCCTGGATTTCATCCAGGTTTTCTCCCAGTTTGATTTAACTGCAGGTGACTGGAGCAGATGGGAGAGCTTTGATGCAGGTGTGTAGCCAGTGATATTGTTCAATGATTCCTCCCTTTGCAATTAAGTTTGAGGTGGGCCTGGGCTGTGCCTCCGTGGTGCCTTTTGTGGTGGCTGAATCGTGTGATGTTGCACAGGTTGGGTGTCTCCCCTGAAATCAAACACAGAGGGAGTCTGTGGTGTTCTCCCCTGCTTCTACAGACAGTACTCAGGAGAGGAGCTGACAAGAATTTGAAATAATCTGATTTTTCTAATTAGTGTAAAATTGAATAATATAAGGAGTAAAATAAGAGTGAAACAGCAACAAATGCAATAACTTCTGGTTGCTTTGTTGTGGTAAAATGGAGTGTTTGAGAACCTTAAGCTCATTCTAACAGTCCCTCCCCAAATGGTGGGAGGGGTATTTATTCACCTGGAACAGACAATGTATATCTTTAAATACCTGTCTCAGATTTTATAACTAATAGTTAGACCCAATCATGTACAGGAGATGTAGTGTTTGTTTGTTTAATTAGGAAGCTGAGCTGAGCTAAATCCTGTGGCAGATGTTGCCATGTATAATGTAATAAATAAAAGTCTTTATGGGACCCAGCAGGCAGCAGAGCTCTCAGTTAGCAGATGGCAAAATATTAAACTGGCAGTGCAGTAGCTCAGCTGACTGTGTGAGCTGGACCAGACCCAGGTTTAGCACAAGCATGAATCAACTTCACATAGGTGTCACCCAGCCTGTCTTTCTGCCATGGATGTTAATACTATCTTGGCAAGAAGAATGATCACCAGGATCACCCACAAATAATTGTATTTGGGGAGTGAGTAGTCAACTGAGAAACACCAAGCGGGTACAAAATTCTACAAGGTATGTATGTTTATTTATATATATATTTATATGTGTTAGGAGCACCAAAACAAGGACATCTAGAATGAGAGTCATGTTCAGAAATAACAAAGTTAAATAAAGACACTTCAAGTGGCAGAGTGGACAGAATTTCAGTGTTTTCCTAACCACCAGCATAAACCTACTCCCATTAAATACTAAAAAGTCCTCGATTTCAGACAGCTGAGGTTTGGAAAATCTCACCCTAAAATCCATCTGTTGAGTCCTGACACCTAAAAACATCTTCTTAACATTAAATGGAGTTACTCAATTCAGATTATTCTCAGTCTGAATGTTTGATGAGGAAACCTTTCCAGTAGCCATGTTTAAGCCCATTTAAGTTTACACAGTTCAAGTTAGATTCAGATCAGCTCAGTGCCTGCAGTGATGGTTAACAGTAATCCTTTATCTCCTAAAGACTGTGGGAATTATGTTCTTCGTACAAATTTATAAAGCAACAGATGATGTGTCAAGACAGTAATTTAAACTATGAATCTGCCCTTGCTTAAAGATGAACTTCTGCAGAAGAAAAATGAACAAAGTGCTAGTGGCAGACAAGCAGAATCTGTGGATAAGTGCATCAGTTTTTGTTACTGACAGATCTCGTGTTTGTAATAACACCAAAGTGCTGTGAGGTCAGTATCAGAACGGAGCTACACTTGTTTTCACAAACATGCTCATGTGATGGTAATGGCAGCTATTAACAGGGCTGACACAGCTATCTGGCAAATAGAAAAATGAGTTCTCCTCATCACAAAATGGGCAAAGTTGGGAGAATAATAAATCAGAAAATTAGTTAAGACATCATTTATCTGTCATGGCTTTGTGGCATTGCAGCTTAGAGTCCTTCAGGACATAAATTTATTTATTGCATTTTATTGTTATGAAAACCTGTCAAGGCTGGTATCAGGCTCTGGGAAGTCAGATGGGCAGAGGTGACTGTGTGGGGTTAATTAAGATGGTGTTTCCACGCTTTTGTTCAAGATGTGGCCAGTTTGCTGTAAACTGTTGAATTACTCTTCTTCCTCTGAGCCCTTCAAGGAAAATGAGAATTCCAAAATGGGTAACTTCTGTCTAAGAACTTGTGGCTCTGGCTGTTACAGGTGCTGGGGGATGGATGGCAGTAACCATTACATAAATGAGATGAGGTTGTGTTCCCTTCAGCTTTTCAGTTCCATGTGTAGATACTGTGCAGTTATTCTAGACTTTCAGTTTTTAATTTTAGGCTCTGTCTGCATGAAGAACTGGTGCTATCTAAATTTTTTATTGGGTATTTTTTTGTCCTTTATGGATTCCCCAGTATTTTGTAGTTACATGTCAGAAAATTGCTTCAGTTGCCACAGAAATGCACATTCCATTTCCCTCCTTCGAGACATGCCATTGCATGATAATTAGAGGGAAAAAGATGAGATGAATATGTTGATCTGCAACTCTAAAGAGGAAAAATAGTAGAATTCTGTCAATTTGTACTTTTCACTCTGCTATTTCCTTCAGAAAATAGCTAATCATATGTGATAAAATTATTTCCTCAGTGTGGGGTTATTAACAATTTATGCAACATTTTAAAAACTGAAGGAAAAGTAATTGCCTAATACTTCCATACATATTTTAAATGCCTAGCTTCAGTTTTGCTTTTGGACCAGAGATTTTTAAGTCTGTCTTCAACTCCTAGAATGAGCATGCCTGCAAAATTCATGCTTAATCTTCAACCAAGGAGCTCCCTTAGCTGTGCTCTTCCTCCAGAGAAGTTTGTGACAACTTCTATACAGAAGTCACAAAGACCATGAGAATGTGCAGAATGTAGAAATGGAAAGAAGATTGATTTTATCCTACATTATTTTTTATCCTGTAAATATTAAAGGATTCCTTTGTGTAATACCTTAAGGTTTAAAAAAAAACAACCTCACCAATGTTCCCTGAAAGCCAAACAATATGAGATTAATTTTTAAGAGGGGTCTTAATTGCACCTGGTGGGGCTACAGGGGAAAGGAGAAGGTGCAGAGTGTGTGTAGAAAAATTTGGATGTGTTCCTTCCCTTCCAAAGATAAATAAATGTATATTTAAATGCCTTTAGAGGAGTACTGATCTGAAGCTTACAGTGTCAGCTTGGGTGTTCTTCAGCAGAGTAAAGCTGTCACTCCATCTTTAGCCAGGGGGAGAGGCTGGGCAGGAGGTGGAGGCTGTCTGTGCTGTCTGAGTGTGCTCAGCAGGGCCAGGAATTGGAGCAGATCCCATCCTGAGGCAGCAGAGAGTGTGGATGGAGAGGGAGGGAAGGAGGGAAAGGTGTGCCCAAGGGTCCCTCTTTCACACTAATGCTTCTGCAACGGTCTCACCAGAGATTTGTGAGAAATGCTGTAGGACTGGGAATCCTCAGCAGAGATGAAGGGTGGTGTAGATGGTTTTTGGATGGGAGAATTCTCAGTATAATTTGTTAGCAAAATGACAATAAAAGAAGAAAGAAGACCATACTGTTAGCTTTTAATTCTTTTTAGCATTATTTAGAGCAGAGACTCAGAATTTTCATCAGGTTGGATTGCTTTGTTCTTTTTTCTGCTGAGCATGTCTTGCCATTTAGTTTTCCACAAGAATTTTAGCATCACCAGCAAGCAGCATATCACTTGTACAGCACCACTGACTTTCCATCTGCCCTGGGAGCTGAGCTGCTCACAGATTGCTGTGAGTGCAGTGCTCTGTAATGAGGTGAGTTCTGGAATAACAAAACTGTTTTTATTTCTTTGAAATGCAGGTCAGGTGTTATGGCACTGAGCACAGAGTCACCGACGTGGTCAGCAAGCTCCCAGGGTCACATGGAGACCCTCACAAAGACACGAGGGATGTGTCCTGACTATGCAGGAACAAAAAAAGGAAGGATGTGATTTTGCTTTTTATACAGTTGATATTTTCTTGGGGGCCTGGAAAAGGAGGCATTTCAGCATGGACTTGCAAAGGGACTTCTCACTTGTGTGACTGAGAGCAGGAAGGTCAGCTGTAGGTCAGCATGGACTTTATTCTAGGCTGTTATTATTCAGTGCTGTTTTCACACCTCCATTCCCATACAAAGCTGTTTTTTTGCATTCAGCAGATCTTCACAGAATATGCTCTTAATGCAAAATAAACTGGTCAGGTCTTTGGAGACTGAGAGCCCCAGCAGGGTGTGGGGCAAGGAGTGATCAAAGGAGACCTGGGATGCTACAGGGAAGCCATGGGCCAAAGAGAGGGGCAGCTGCATCATTCTTAAAACAAGGTGATGTTGTCTTTGAGCCCTTGCACAGATGTACTTTAAAAATCCCAGTACAGATGGAGACAGAATCCCTTCTCCTGTAAAGAGGAGATGTAGGTCAGGTGGAGGAGCAGCCAGGGATGCCTCAGGGGCTGCTCCTGGGCAGATGGAACTGGTGGGACAAGGGGAGATTTGCTGGCTCCGTAGCTCAGTGGTCTGTGCTCTTGTGGCAGAAAAGAGAAATGTGGAGTGTAGCCAAGGAGGCTCCCTGTAGCAGCACATTTGGAAGAGGAGGTTGTTCCCACAAAGGTGGTTGTAGTTTTTTTCCAGATGCCTACACAGTTAGGAGCACAGGGAAAATGGATTAACTGTTTGATGGAGCATGGGATGCAGCTGTTACCCTCTTCATGCCTTTACTGTTCTCTCCTGTGCACTGCCAAATATATGGTGGGCATCTAGGAGCAATAAGTAGCAATTTAGTGACTTAGGAGGGGAATCCCCCTAAGTTAGGGAGTTAGGTGAGTTTTAAAGTCACTACAAGTGTTCCTACATGCCCTTTGGGCTGGTGTGGTCTGATGGCCCTGCCACATACACACCCTTCCTGCCTTTGCAGTGCTGCTCAGCTCTCCATTCCCCAGGCTCCTCACACACAGCTGTGCTGCTCTTGTGCTCTGTTTGGAGCTCAATCCCTTCTGTGCATCTCCACACATGCCTTGTGCTCATGGTTATGAGACTTGATCCTTACAGAGCTGAGTACATACTCTTGATGCTGCTTTTTGCTTCTCCCCTGCTGCCCTCTGGTCCCCTCTGCTTTCCCTCACCACCTGCTTATTTCCAGACATTTGTCCACCTCCCCCTTTTGCTGTCAGGACTCCACGAGAAGTGAGCAATCAGTTTTGCTGGGCTTTTGCATCAGGTGTGCACAGCAGTTTGGGCTTTGAAGGCTTTACACTGGCTGCTGCTCTGAGATGAATGTTGTGTATCTGTGTAATACACAGCAAGCAACATAACACATCCATATTCTCTGTGCATTGGGCAGAATTTCTCACTTCATGCAACATTCTCAGCTTGCTTCAGCAATTTTACAAAGTCAACCCTTATCTGTTAGCACATAGAAAAGAGAAAGTTTTCTAAGTGTATTTGATGAATAATGAACCTACTCCTTTGGAGTCAAACTCCCTTTATGCCAAATACCAAGAAATAAATTAGGCTTTGGGTACTTGACACGTTCTGTGCAAGAGCTGACCTACCTGATCTCTGAACTGAGCTGATCACAGGTCAGACTTCCTCAGTGATGCAGTTACTGTACATAGATGTTGATGATCAGCTGAGCACAGCCACCCTCACCCTTGAGGGTAACCTGTGATTACTTTAGGAGCTTTACATCACTCATGAAGTTCATTTATTATGTGCCTTTGGTGACAGGCCCCTAAATTCACCCAAATTAACTCCTGCCAGCCCTCTCAGAGCTGCAGTTTGCTCCTGCTGCTCATGCTGACTCCTGTCCAGGAGGGAGAGCTGCTCTCCAGTGCAGCTCAAGCATTCCTGGTGTCCCTTTTTTCCAGACACCTTTGGAGCCATGTGTCCCTACATCAATGGTGGAGGCCTCCGTGTTTCTGAGGCATTTGGTGCTGCTGAGTGCCTCACCTGAGTGAGACTGATTTTGGGAGGAACAGCTGGGAGCTGGGGCAGGTGAGGGGTGCTGCCTGAGTGGGCACAAGTGGTTTGGTGCCTGTGGCCCTTGCATGTTCCAGTGAGCTGGAGCACAGCCTGTGCAGGAACTGCAGCTCCTTGGCCTTTGGGAAGAGAGGCTGCTGTCACCCTGGAGCAGAGGGACACTGCTCCAATCTCTGTGTCACAGCTGCCAGGTGACAGCCTCCTTGTGCAGAGGCAGGTGGGGCAGAGCCAGGAGCTCCCTGGAGGCAGCCCAGGCAGCCAGACTGTCCTACATCCAGGGCTCCCTGCTGCAGAGCAGGCTGTGGCACCCTGTCAGGCTTGTCACATGCTGCATTCTCTCCAAGCAGCTGGGCTGGGCTGGCACCAGGGAAGGAGAGCTGCTTGTCCCACCATGAAAATGGTTCCCAAGAAAGAGCAACCTGGCAGCAGCTCCCTGGGATTTGTGACTTTGGCAACTTGTCAATGGCAGGAAGTGAGAAAGAGGTGTGAATGAATTATTCTGTCTCCACAAGATTTTTCCCTCTAGGGGATCCAGGCACAATCTTCCTCCTCCTGAGCTTGCCTTGCTGATTTTGTAGCATGCAGGAAAGGTCCTAAGTGTCACCTAAAAATATCTGCCCATCATGGAGTCCTGTTCATGCTGGGCCCTTATGGAGCATCTCTGCCTGGGGATGATTTTTCCTTGATGTGCAGAGTTATGTGGCAGTTATATGCAGACATGGGACTGCCTCCATCTAGTTCTGGTAAGGTGGAAGAAGAATAATGTGAAGAAAGAGTAAGAAAAAGCAGGAGAACAGCACTGACCTGGGCAAATATATTTTCTCCAGCCAGGAGAAATATTTATTGAGCAAAACAAGCAAAATGCACCTATTGTCTGCTCTTTGCAGTGAGGTTTGCAGCCACAATAAAGTGATTTCATCACTGCCACTTCCAAAAATGAAAGGTCAGCAATGAAGTCCCTCCCCAGTCCTGAAAAGCACTTGTTATTTCCCCAACAGTATTTGAGGCTAAGCCCTGTTTGCAAGTGTCTTGTTATAATTGTAAATTTTTGTTTTTGTTTTTAAAACTGGGCTTGGGACATCCCAGAGACTGCCCAGCCTTTGGGAAGCTGAGATAAAATGGTGGGAGCTGGTAGTTCTGCATATTGCCCCTTCCCCCTGTCCCTAGCAGGTATTTTTTGAATTAATATTGATTATCAGTAGTCAAATACTTAATGGATTAAGGGAAGCAGCAAGGGGAAATCCCACTTTCTGCAGACAGTGCTGTGTGTTCTGCTGCTGGAAAATGTCACCACTGTGGTGTGTGGCATTTGGTTTTAGGAGAGAAGGCTGAAGCCTGGCTAAACAGAGTCATATTCCCTGTGTCACTGCTGCTGCCAGCAGAGCTGCCACCATGCCAAGGCCAGCCTGGGGACCCTGCAGGCCCAGCAGAGCAGTCTGGGGGTGACACAAAGCCCAGCTGGGGGATGCCTGGGCTGTGGGGATGGGGGGCACCCTTGGAGCCTGTGCCCACCCTGCCCCTCTGGCACAGAGCTGGGGAAAGTGCTGAAGGCAAGTGCTTGCTACCCCATACACAACCTAATCTTTTATCAAGTGATTTATTTTATGTAAAGGAAGAATGCTAGTTTGCAGAGGTAATCTGTCTTGTCTAAACCCTCATTTTTTTATTTTGTTTTTATCTTTGAAGCCCAAGTAAGTGTCCAATTTATACTATTTAGTAGATAGGATTTTGGATTCTTATCCACTTGGCAGTCTTGGTTTTGCACTTTCTGGTCACGTTCCTGAAAAAAAATCAGCTCAAGAAATTGACATATTTGACAGTGTATTTATTTTTATTGGTTTTTTTAAAAAAATTTTTTGAATGTCTGAGACATTTCTGCTTGGAAAGTGTGTATTACAATTTTCAGAAGGTTATAACCAAAATTTTCCTCAGACTAAATGACTTTGAAAGCCCTGGGTGAGACAATTTTCTTATTTCTCTGGCTTCTATATTGTCAGTCAAAATATTTCATGAGAGCCAGGAGATGCCATGTTTTTCACAGGAGGGAGAAATCAGTGGCAAAAAAAAAAAAAAGATATTTAATCAGAATTGATGGTTTCACTTCAAGACAGCATTATGCCAGCAAATTTTTACTTGTAATTATTTCTGATGTTTGTGTCTTGAGATTCTGAAGCTGATGGGCAGGAGGTCCTGCTCTAAGGCACTGAGTATTTGCTGGAGTGTGGAGGGCTCAGGCTTCCAGCAGGTTAAGGTCACACCTTCCTAACTCAAATGTCCCCATCTTCACGAGTGTTTTGGTAGAACAACATCAATACAGAAGGACAGGGGTGAAGCTGATCTGTGCAGCCAGGGCAGTGCCATGTGTGAGAAGCAGGGCAGGTTTTGTGCAGTGGCACTGGGAGGTGGCAGGGGAGATGTCTCTGGGCAGGAGCAGGGGCTGGTGTTGAGGCACCGAGGGTGGGGTTTGTGTTGTGGCTGTGGTGTGGAAGTGGGACAGGCAGCTGAAATCCATGGCACTTGCCAAAAGTGCAGGACAGCCTTTTGAAACACACAGAAATGGTACAAAGAGATGAATGTGACAGTTGATAGGAAAGGAAGAAGTGGAGAAGGAGGAGCCAAAAGGAGGAATTGAAATTTTAGGTGCTGTCAGTCTCAACTGTTCTCATGCTGTCCAAAGAGGAAACTACTAAATGCTTTATTTCCTGGTGCTTGGTGCAGACAGGGTGCACAAGAGGCTGGCAAAGAAATACTTCAAGTGTTACTGCACAGTCTGTGACTCCCTCCTGCTGTGGGTGGTCATAGGGAAAGTCACCTAAGTTGAGGTACCAAGCTGGGTAATGTGTTTATCCTCAAAAATCATATCTCCCATAGCTAAAGAACCATTCCACTCAAAAAAATTATCATCACATTATTAGCTGAGCTGTGTTGCGAGAGCTCACCTTGTGATGTCTTTTTTTTTTTTTTTTTGACATCATCTTCAAATAATATGTTTGGCAACAAACCAGGCTGATTAAAAACAGCAAACAGGCTGAAGCTCTTTTCCCTTTTCATCAAGTAAATGACCAAAGCTTTCTATATGGCTTAAAAATAACTCTGCAGATGAAATTCTGTGGTGCCTAATTCAGCCACATTCACCCAATGAATTTATCTTATACTGCCTCTCTCTGTTTAAAGCCGGTCTTAATAAGCTGTCAAAACCCCATGTGCAGTGGTGGGTAATGTCAACTCATCAACTGAGGGAGATGTGGGTGAGGAACCTGATGTCTATAAAGTGTTGGGGCTGTTTCTTCACATCAGTTTTTATTTTTCATACACGAGAGCCAAATATATACCTACAGGGATAATCAGCAGGTATGAGACTAATACGGTTTTTGCCTTTTGAAGGTGCATGCTCTGTTGATAAAGTGTTGGCTGCTCTTTGGGTTGGAGTGGAAAGCAGAGGGAGGTGAAGCCCACAGCAGGAGTCATTAATTAAAGGAGATGATAGTGTGAACATGCTGTAGTACACTCAGGTGAGTCTTTGGTACACATTGATTTATACATTATTAAAACAAACTCCTCACTTACTTTCAGGATTAGTGTGGCAATGTATTTTTGTTGAAGCCAGGCACAGGGGACAGAGAACATGTTCTGGGGTAGGCAATTAATTCTCCTTTTCCTAGTCGTGCTGGACCAACTCAGTTAACAACAGATTTCCTCACAGGTTGCTCTGCTTTATCTGTCTTTGGCATAACTTCTTTTTCCATTTTTCATCATCACATGGGTAATATGCGAAGGAGAAACTGGTCCTTCCATGACAGAGGAGGTTAATTTCAGCAGCTGTTGTGGGATAAATGCAGGACACAAAGGGAACTTAATGTGAAGGGGTTTTAAACCTTGCTTTCGCTTATAAGTAAGCTTGCAATGTTTGTATCTTTATATTATTGTCTGGGAACTTCATTTACTAACTGAGGATAACATTTTTTTTCCTTCAGAGGGCCAAAGCCAAGCTCTAGACTTTGTTTTCTGGGAAGGATCATGATTCTAGTCTGGAGATAAGTCCAAAGTTAGGTTGTAATTCCCTACAAGTTGTAAAAAATATTGGAAAAGTTTGAGCAGTCCCTGTACTGCTTCAGGGCCAGTATGGGGCTAAGTGGGGCTGATGTTGGCTGCAGTTCCTCTCCAGGAGAAGTTTCTTCACCCTACTGAATAACTTGCAGTATTATTAAAACTCTAGCAGACCCAGAGTGTGAAATGTGAGAGGTTTGCAGTGAGCAGGAGGTCAGGGGGGTGGAGCACTCCATGGAGCTGTGACCAGTCCAAGCTGGGACTGTGGAAGGTGTTACAGGCTTGGGAGTGCTGTGAGCTCCCACTCTGACCATGTTAACAAGTTCTGCCATGATTCAGTTACACCTTGGAAACAGTTAAAGCAATTTAACAGCAAACTTGGCATAATTACTAGTTAATAGCCAGAGCCAGTGCTCCTAAAGTGTAAATTGTTTTGGTATTGATCTAAGCTTACACTGTCAGCATTTTGTAGAGACTGAACTTTAAGTGCTTAATTCAGCTTTATGCAACCATTAATTTTGGTTTTTGTCTGCAAACAAAGGTGCAAGTGGTTATTCTATTTTTCTGCAATAATAAAATCAATTAAACTGTTTTCCCCCAAACATAGATGACCTTTGTAAGCAACACATTTGAAATGCCAACATGTGAAAAGAAAATTATGACAGGATCTTGTGTTTATTAAGAGAAATGAAGGACTTGATAGCAGGTTAACACTGCAGCTGCTGATCAGGCCTCCTTCACCCTGATTTCCAGGGGTGGAAGTTCTGTAGTCAGGCCTGTGTCCCACCTGCCTTCCTGCAGTTAAGCTCATGAATTTGTCTCTAAACCTCTTCCAATGTAGTTTGATATTTAGTGCTGAAGCCATTACCTCTTGGTGAGCCCCAAAGCACAGAGAAGGGCAAGTCTGTGTCACCATCAGCTCAGAGGGGTGTGAGCAGTGTCAGCACACACATGAATAATTGCAGACATCTTTGCAGGACCAGTGCTCAGTCTCCAGAATGGAGGAGTTGCACAGTTAGGAACTTTTACATTTACTGATAGCCATTGGCTGTTTAATCCCTATTAGCTTCTGCCCAGATGTTTCTGGTTTGCTCTTCACACGTGGCAGTTCAGGAATAGTTCCTTGGATTTAAAATCCAATGTCTCAAGTATTTATGAAAGTTTACTTTTCCCATCTGCCTCGGAGTGCAGATGATTACAGAAACAAGTTCATCATCCAGGAGTGGATGCATTTAATTCTGCTGCTCAACACCCACATGTGTCTCTGTGCCCTGGGTGCCTGAACATGGTATCAGGGTTATGGTTCTTTCTGTGCAGCCAGGCTGGAAATGCAGAACTGTGGGTTTGTAAGCTTTCATTTGCTGTTGCATCAGACTGCCTGAGTGGCAGTGTACAGGCACTTCACATCATTTACAGCATTTATTCCTGACATCCAGAAGGGCTGATTCATGCTTTTCCAGTCTTTTCTTAGACCTCATGAAGAAGCAAGTGAAACTGATGAAGGACCAGTAAATCTAACTAAATATATATAAATATCAAACACAGCTTTGGCTGGATCTTTGTTATTAATCAAATGTTCTCAGTAGCCACAGGTTTTTGCTTTCTGAAGAGTGTAATAACAGCATGTGTTGAGTTTTACTAATTTAGAGAATCAGACATCCTCCAGTGAGTTCAACAGAATAATTTTGGACATGTCCATATGCACCTGACAAAGGCATACAGTTTAGTGACTTTATTATTTGTCTTAATTTTACAGAGAAATGTTCACATTTCATCAATTGGAAGTATTAGAAAATGCCCTAATTTTGAATAAGGAATTAAGAAAATAAGCTTACTCTAGAAAACCAACTTTTTATAATAAAATGGAACATTCAACACTGTAGCAAAATTACATCAATAAATAAAATTACAGGGAAACAGAGATCACTGTAAAGTGGCTACAGTAATGGTGGTTGTTCAGTGTTATACTTCATCTTGAAATGATGTACTACCTTGTCAGCTAAGAAAATTCTTAGTTCTCATCTGCTAAGGGCTCTAACAAGCAATAAAATGAAGGCTTTGGTTCATTTCCCCCTAGAAGTCGACTCCAATTCAAAAGTAATTTCAGTTAATGATGTATGACCAGAAGGGTATAATATAGATTTAGCCAACACGAAGGTCTAGCACCTGATATATGGCAAAATACACATCCCCACCAGTCCTGGTGCCTGTGTGGTGCCAGGCTCTGAGGTTTCCTGAAGCTTCTCAGGAAATGGGCTTCAGCATGGGAGAGTCATCTGGACAATGAGCACTTCAGAAAACACTCCTACAATAACTTTCCTCTCTTTTCCCTTTGGAGACACACTTCCATTCCATCTTTAACTGTGAGTGTGCTCACACATCACTGCCCCCTGTTCTCCAGGGTGTGCTCCAGGGGTTCTGAGCCTCCTGCCATCACAACTCTTGATGCACAGTTCTGTTCCAAGGGATGGTAACTGATAAGAATAGATTGTGTACTGCAGATCTAAATATGCAGCTCAGTCAATATGAAGCTGCCCACTGACCTTTGACAACTGTGTCAGACCCAAGTTGTGCAGTCCCATAAGGGAGAGTATAGAAGTGATGTATTCCTAGCAGAGTGCTGGGAGGAGCTGTTGGTTGGGGTGATTTCAGGTTTTGTACAGGAAAAGGGAAAAAGGCCTGCTGCTGGAGTGCATTTCCTTGCTGCTTTGTGCTCAGTTTTCAGGGCAAGGATAGACATGTGATGCAACACCTGACTCCCCTGTTTGGAGTTAGATGTCATCAAAACATGGATGGAAGGAATTCAAAAAACACATTGTGACCTGTTTTGCATGCTCACAAATCTTTAGGGTGGGGTTTATTGCAGACATGGTTGGTGGAGGTTTTTGCAACATGGTTCTATTCACTTGGATTTCCAGATGAGGTACTTTCAGTGATTGATTATGATCTTGCAAGACATATTTCATTCTCAGACACATTTTGGAAAGCATTGTCTGTTCCTGGGGATGATATTTTGCAAAATGAATGTGTTCACAGCTTTCTCTCTCCTCCCTCTGCATGGAGTTTCTAACAACCTAGAATTAAGGTGGGAGAGATGAGTAACACAGAATTGAAAATATCATCATGGCTCTTGCATATGCAACAACAGCTTTGGAAATGTTAGCTGATAAGTTTCCTTCAGATTTGCATGTAAAAGCACTCAACTTTACCTTCCCACTTCCTAGTGGAGAATTAAATACATTCCTCTCCATGACAATCAGATTCTACCTCTGTAAGAGTGATGAGAAGAAGCCTGTTATTGTATGATGTGTGGTCATTTAGCAGCTCTAATTCTTTCAAGGGTTCATTTATCTCTCTAACCTGGTGATGGTGACAATCCCATTTACAGCAGTCATGCCATATTGCCAGGAGGATCAGCACATTCTGGCAGCTGCCCTGGGGACTTGGCTCATGCTCTGCTCCCACCTTGCTGCTGACTTCTCCTATCACCTTCAGCAAGTCCCCAGCCTTTCCTGCCAGAAATCTCCCCAGTACCAAGGGTAATGACACTGAAATATCTTTGCAATAGGACAGGAGATCCTTGGAAGTGATAGACTGGCTGTACATACCTTGCCATGTATGCTAAATGCTCTTCTTTTATTATAATGTTGCTCCCAAGGGAATATTAAGTGGACAGGGTGACATTTTCTGTAGCACAAAGCTCTGGTCTAATCCCACTCTTGTAAAAGTTTATGAGCACTTTGACTTCACTGTCCTGGGAATCATTCATTGTGCTAAACTCTGTCTGACAGCCATTCCAGAAGATGGTACAACACTTTTTTTCTGGTTTCCTTTTCTTCTCATATTACATAGGTGCTTTTCAATCTGAATTGGAAGAAATCAGTGGAACTTCGGGGGATGATTTTGTGTTTTCAAATCATACATGGTTTAGGTGCAGAGTGTCTGAAAGACCATTTATTTTTTTTCTAGTGATGACATAATGTTTGTCTCAAGATGGTAAGTTCTAGCACACCTGGTTGGAAAGAAATGAAGCTGTTGACAAGGCCTCATTTGAAATGATTCTGTCAGTCCAGGGTGGTTTTCAAAATCCAGTGGTCCAAACTAAAGCCCATTTTTAATCATAAAAAGAGATTGAAGAAGGGAATGTCATTTTTTAATGTGTTTTTATGGCATCATTCACAATGGGACTCAGGCTGGGTTGAATTCTGCTCACAACTGCAATAGCAGTGTTTTAAATCAATAGCAATGGCATTGCAGTCACAGTGCTCTGAGGATGTAAAAAATATAATGTTCACACAGTGAAGTTATATCTTTTGTTCAACCAGTACAGCCAGATAAAGCAAGTAAACTTTCAGGCAACAGTGGTAATTGTAAAATCATAATGTTTGTAGTAAATATTAATGTTAATAAAAATATTGCATGTTTCTTAGCAATACAGAGGTAGAGGAGCTTTATACCAAATATAAAATAATTGCTGAGCCAAAAATTGCACCATGTTTGAATCACTACAAAAGGCCTTAGCATTAATAATCTATTACTGATTTTCATGACATGCAGTTATTATAACAATAATTGTGGTTATAGGCTTAATTAAAATCACTTGTACATGGACTGCAACTACGCTCATGCCAATGTATTGGTCTAATAGTTTAATTTCCTGCTTTAGAGAAGTCTTACCAGGAAAAGCATAAAAATATGTGTATAGTAAATTAATATTAATCAAATGAACTTCAGAATACTATGACAGCAGTTGGTTAAAAGCATTTCTTACAGCAAAGTCTGGTTCCCCAGACACATCTGTGATGTGTCCTCTGACTGGGGACCAAATGCTGCTATTTTTGGGAACAGCTGCCTGTTCAGTACTTTGTGGCTGAGGCTCTTGTGCCAGAGGAGGGGCTGATGTGGCTCCTGAGCAATCCCCCACACCAGTCCTTGCTTCTGCCACTGGTGGAAAGAGAAGCACCAGAGAGAAATCCTGGATTTTGGGGTTAGCCTCCCCTGTGTTTAGGCCAGGCTGAGTACAGAGCACAAACCCTGGCACACTAAACTGGGCTGGGCATGAACCTTACAGACAGCAGTTCCATGGCACACAACTGGTTACTTGAGAGCACGTGGAGCAGGACAGCTTCCTCAGGTTTATTCTTTTCCTCAAGCTAAAAAAGAAGTGCATGCTGCCTAATTATGTGAGTTATTTTTAGCTGGTTGCATGCTGTTCTGGTTGTTGTTGTGGAAAATTCAGAACAGGAACTCCACTTTTCCTGTCTATCATCTCTTAAAGACTTTCCACAAGTGAAGGTTTTCTCAGTTTATACCTGTTTTAAAAGAACCATCTCAGCAGCTGCCAGAGGTTTATGGGGGGAGAGAGGTGTCTAAACCTCCTGGTAGCAAAGAAGGGTGGCTCTGTGCTGATCCCTGCCTGGGACTGCCCAGGGATGAATAACGGGGTAGTTCCAGAGGCAGGTATGAGCTCTGGAGGCTTTTTCATAACATCCTGCCACAATTTCATTTTGCTCAGTGGTACAAAATGATGCTACCGTGAAATATTAGTGTGTGTGCAAACACTGCATGTCATTGCAGTTATTCAGGGGTTTTTATGCTCATTGCAGAAAGCTTAGTCAAGCACAGGTGTAAATAAAGAGGTAAAACACTGGTTAAGACTGATTTAGGCCACTGGGGACAGTTCTGTGTCCCTCCTCAGCAGTGCAGATTCCTTTGGGCCTGCTGCACTGTAAGGAGGTGGTTGACTTTAGCCAAGCAGCCCCAAGGTGGAGCAGAAGGATTGAAAAACTTCACCAACACATGTAGAAGCTGCTGCTGCAATTACATGCATGACTGCAATCTGAGCAGCCCCAGGGGCATACAGGACTCCTGAACACCAAGCTGCAATAAACAGGGAAGCACAAAGTGTGGGAGTCTCTCTTGCTGCGTGGGTGACAAGGTTTTGCCAAACTTTGAGCTGTTGTTTGAGCTTTACAGGGGGAGAGGTCAGGCTTCTCAAGGACTCTGGTGCCTGGCTCAAGGCCACCAGGCTGGTGGGAGCTCCTGCCTTGCCTGCTCAGTCTTGGTGCATCAATGTCTGCATCTTTAGATAACTAAAAGTGATTTTCAGTTTGGCCTCCAAAAAAGGAAAATAAAGGATATATTTTTTGTTTTGTGGCTATTGTCATATCCTCCTTACAGGTCTGACCCCTCAGGTTTGTGTCTTTGTCTTAACTGTGTGGTTTTTTCCTGGAGGAGTCACTCACTGCTTCCCTCCTAGAGCAGCAAAGCACACATTTTATTTGTAAATTCTTTTTTCCCCCTACTCTTTTCATAAAAGTTGTTTCAAAGCAACTTGTAATTTTGTCCCCTAAGATTTAATCATTATTTTGTGTTTGAAATACTTTGGCTTACTAGTAAGCAATCATGTTCTTCCAGGCAGAACTTCCCAGGTGGATGTAGAATTTTTGAGAAAATTCCCTAACTGCATTAATGGTTTTTTAACGTGTTACTTTCACTATATTTCAAATTCTTTAGTGCTGTTCATGTCTGGTTTGGATATAGGCTGGGGACTGTCATACTGATTTCCACATTGCTCTCACTGCACTGATTTAAACCTTCCTGGTATTTAGGTGACTTGCCCCTTGTATGTAGGGGACATTTGATAGGAGAAAAGTGGCAAGGTGATAAATTTGTTACTCGGTACATTTTTTATAGGAAGAAAATTCCTAATACCTTTTCGGTGTTGTTTTTTTTTTTTTTTTTTTTTTTTTTTTTTTTTCTTGGCTCTGTTGATTCACTTAGAAATAAGCTTGGAAAAGAAATCAGTGTTTGACTTTGCTGATGGTCCATAACTAGATGTGCAGTTCCAAGAGCTGAGCTCCAACTTAGCACTGAACAAGGGACACAGGAATTTCCAAAATCATTTGGCCTCCTCAGCTCCAGTGGAAATCTGAGCCGGTGCATTTGCAAGTTAAACTTTTTAAATGCTCTGTCACTGTTGTCAGCATTTCATTATTCAGTGATGAATTAGCCAAGTAGAAACATTAACTTTTCTCTGGGATGCAAATTTGCTGTTGCTATTTTTTCCTACTTATTTTTGAGACATTTATTTTTATAAAAAAAAGCCTGAAGTGATGATGACGGAAAAAAACCAGATTCTTTCATTATTTTCTCCTTTTCCCTGGATGAATCCTGCTCTGTAATGTTAATGTGAACGAAGCCATTCAAATTTTAATTCTCTAGCTTGGTGCAGCCTTTCAGGGGGACAGTTTTAACTTGACAGTGTATTAATTCCTGGGGAAACCATCCAAAAAAAATGCTTTGGCTGTCATTTCACCCACTCCCGTCCTCCACTCTCCATGACAATCAGTTTTCCAATGGTACATTACTGACACTTTGAACAGAAATACCATTATTTATCTAGCAGGCTTTCGTTGCCTGCTGCTGTCTTGGTTGCATAATTAGACATAACTTTTTTTTTCTTAACTTGAAAGTGCCTCCCCAAAAAAGTAGATTAGAAAGAAATGGAGTCTAGGAAAGGGGAAGAAATGGAAAGTATTTGTCAGTGTTTCTCTGCAGCTTTTTTTTTCCTAGCAAATATTAAGGGGAGGTGCTGTAGGCTCCCTTCAAGGCAGGGTGACATCCCTCCTGCTGGGTTAGGAATTTCGTTCTTCACTGGTAGTGCAAAGGTGTCTTTACATGTGTAAAAGATGTGTAGTTGCAGGGAAAAGACAAACAGCTCAACACTGTTTAAAGGGGGAAAAAAAATGCATTTTTTGTCACTTAAAAGAGGAGCTAAGATGCATCTGACCTGTAGGTGAGCAGCAGTGAGCAGTCACAGCTGGTCACTCATCCCTTGGGCTATTCACATACAACACTGCTTCTTAGTCTTAATTGAGAAAGTGGCCTCAAGTAAAATTAATTACATGATAACTAATTTTACTGACAACAAAAATCTTCACACAACTCCAGATGTACACATTTAAATGTAATGCAGCCTGCAAATTAAATCAGGTTAGCATTGGCAGTGCTGTTCTCCAGTATTAGATGGCAGCAGTCAGAACACTGTAAAAAATTTCCATTAGTTTCCTCTGGTTTTGCTTTGCAATCAATATGAATCGGTGAGAAATACGTTGCTGGAAAGTAAAAAGCAAAAGTATAATTTCGTATTGATTATTCTAACATAGCCAGACACAAAAGAAAACAGTGCTTCAAATGCTAAAACAGGGAGGAAGGGAAGTTAAAGAGCACGATCAATTTATTGAATTCCAAAAGTTTGTGGCTTGTTTTGAAAAAAAAAAAATTCACCATGAGTTTCCAGTGATTTGATTAATGGAACTCTTCCTTGATCCTCTCTTCTTCTACAAAGAAGGCAGAATTTAGAGTAAAATGTGCATGGAAAATCCTGTCCCCCATGAGGATGGAGATCCCAGCCTGACTCTGTTAGACTGTCTCAGTAAGAGAAGAGTTAAAGGCTAACTGAATTACTCTGTGCAAGAAACTTCTTTACAAACCCTTCCAAAACCTTTTTCCATCAAGATGTCCCACCTAGGTCAATGACTCATTTGATTACTCTGTGTTCATGCTCTGGGTTACAAAAACCAGTTTAAACTCAAGGAACTGTCTGGTCTCATCATTCTGTCTCTCCTGATTTCAGCCTTGAAGCATAACTTTGAGTCCTGGGATTTTTTTTCAATACTAGGACAAAGTTGATGAGGTCTTTAAAGTGTGTACTTGGAGGCCTAAAGATATAAATCTGGGTAAATGTGGGGAGTTTTCCCTTTTAACCAAACATTAAGATCTCTCACTTCTGTTTTCCTTGCTGAGGATTAAATTCTTTAATTTTGGGAATAGAAGGCAGAGGTGTTGCATCCTGGCTCCCCACTGCTCCTTGGTGCTGACAGATTGTCAGTTTTCACCCTCAGCCAGGGCAATGCAGTGAGGACAAGCTTCAGGGTCTTGTGAGTTTTACCTTGATATTTGTGTGTGTTTTCACCACTAAAAACAGTAGGCTTCAGTTGTCTGAGCCAGGTTTGTGCCTGCCTTGTTTTTATTTGGGAGAGCAGTCTCTGCTCATGTGGGGAGCAAAATGCAAAAGGAGCCTGCGTTGTTCTGTAGCAGACCTGAAATACTAAAAGTCCTGTAGGTGGCCTAGGCTTGCTCAAACTGTTGTCTCTGTGGTTTTAAGGACATCTGATGGCATTATAACTGCAAATCCCATTTTGGAAATACATTTCATGTGGTAGTAAAGTGCTTTGATGAGGTAGTGTAAATAACAGAGTCCACACATTTGGGATAGTGCAATTGTGGAGATCTAATTTCATAAGAAAGAAAACCTATCCAAAATGTGAGAGTGAATCTGAGGGGCCAGCACTTATGGTAATACAAATAGCTTGGTGTTGGCAAAGTAAAATAAGGGTTGCAAAATGCATTTGATTTGGCTGTTCTTGGAGATACTCAGTGTTAAATTATCTAAGTGTTAAGATCATGATCTGGTCTTTTATTTTCATAGTACAGTGTCTAGTTGGTTTTTACATTTTTAGGGGAAAATACAAAAGCTAGAAAGAGATATTTGGAGTTGAAAGACGTTTGCCAGCATATGTCCATGGAAATTGCTGAGCAGAAATGGTAAGAAAGCTTCTCAAGCCCAGCACCCTCCTCCTCCAGCCCTGCAGAAGACTCAAAGTTCAAATCTTATCAGTGTGATGCAGTTTATGCTCAGAGCTGCTGCATTTCAGGACGGACTTCTGGGAGCAATGGTGAATGAGATGTAGAATCTGTACATTTTCTTCCTTTTTATAGAATAATTTTCTAAGTTTATTGGTTCTTCTCCAGGTGTTGGCTCTGGTTTATGTGTGGATTAAGGCTGTGCTGGTTGACCTGCCCTGTATCTTTGTCTTCTCAGCTGTGACTGCAGAAAGTGGCCCTAAGGCACAAATCCCACTAATGATCAGAGAAGCCTTGTGTTTGAACTTTCACATTCTCTCATAATTGGAATTTGTCCCTAATACTGAATGACACTGAAAACACCAGAATGTGCGAAAAAAATCTTTGCCATTTTGAAATATCATCATCTGCTCTTTGCTGGAATATCATTTAATTCATCAAACTGCTTCATTAATCCAACAGACTCATTCAGAGAGACATTTGATCACATGCATTGAGTCATAATGTCATCCTAACTACTTCTGAAATCATCTGAAAATCTACTCCTGTCACAGAAGCAGTAACAAGACTGTAAATTTGAAATGAAATAGAAAGGTAGATAACTGGATCGATGATTTGTTAATGATGATATTGAGCAACTCCCTTACTCTTGATCCACAACAAAATTTTAAAAAACTAGTATGGGCAGGGTGTCCAAAACTGACAAGGTGCCAACACAGAGCTTGTGTGCAGGGATAATGATTCTGCTTGTAGGGCTCTGAGCAACCATGCCAGGGAGCAAAGCTCTTGGCACAGCTGGCTGTGGTGGAAACCCATCTGTATTTCTCTCTGCACAGCTTTGGCTTTTGTTAGATGAGAGGGAGCAATTGTTCCTGACTGTTGCTTCCCAATATGCTGTGCAGGAATTATGAGTGGCAAACCCAGAGCACGAATTAGTTCAGTCTTTTGGTTCCTCCTCCGTGCCAAGGCAGCTCTGTGCTCCAGAGCAGCTGCAGTGCTGAGGAGACACGACCCAGGGCTGCTTTGTGATATTAGTGACAGTGGCAGCAGCAGGCTGGCACCTTCTGCTGCTCCATGGCTGGTGCCCAGGCAGGGGCAGAGGCTGGGCAGTGCCTGCCTGTCCCCTTGGCTGGGCAGTGCCTGCCTGACCCCTTGGCTGGCCAGGGAGCTGCTCCCATCCCTGCCCTGAGGGGCTGGGACCCTCTGCAGGCCCAGCACGTGCTGCTGCTTTGAGGGTTGACAGGGAGCAAATCTCTGAATCTGCTGCACAAATGTCTGGGTGAAAAGGCCTGATTTTAAGGTTTTTTTTTTTGTGTACAGTGACTCAGGTATGCAAACCTGGGTGTTGATGGCAGATGTGGGCAAGTGGCAAATATCTCACCTGGTGTTTCACCCCTTCTGCCTCCTGCAATAAATGTTATTCCTTGCAGGATGATATTTGGCTTTAAGCACAGGAGGCTGTTGCCTAGAGCAGCGAATTTCCTGCAGGTGGGCAGCCAGGACCCCCTCACCTCTCTGCTCCTGGCAATCCATTGCTGCACTTGCTGCTGCTGAGGAGGGCGAGCAGCTTATGGCAAGGTGTTCCCACCCTCCTGTGCCACAAGGGTGGGAGCAATTCCCTGGCACAACAGTCCCAGTAAGTCCCTTACCTGGAGAAGGGAAAAGCATGTCCAAAGGTTTGCTTATGCTTCTCCAAATTCCTGAACTACCTCTAACAAATTAGATATGTGGAACTCATTGCTCTGTCTCAAAAATGAGATTACACTCACCTATTACAAAAGATCACTTTCAATTTCAGATGGGTTTAAACTCCTTATGCCTCTGGGCATGTGCTAACTAATGCCACCGTTTAGCAGCCCTGTTTGCAATATATATTTTGTGAATTATTTCTGCCTAAATTTCCCCAAACAAATTTAGTTTGCTGTTTAAATGAGTCTCAGATACAGTCCCAGGCTTTGCTTTCAACAAGCAGTTGTCTGAACAAAACATAGTGCTCATAAATATTTGCTGAAAGCAAACAGCTGGGGCAAAATTCTGGGCTTTAAGTGGCTGAAATGGCTCTGAATATATTTGTTCTTTGCTCACTGTGATTATTCATCACTCTTCATCTTAAAAGGAGAATGAAGCTGAAATTATATGCAGTGCTGCTAAGAAAAACAAAGGCTTTGTTAGAGAAACTTGCTGGTACATGTCGTTAGGCCTGATCCCCTTTACTGCTTGTATTGATTTTTGTCACTGAAACAGTATTTTCAGGAAATGCATCTTGCTCATCCTGTGTGCAAGCTTGTGGGATTTTTTTTTCCTAGTATCATTGTCATAACAATTTACTGATGAGCTAATATCAGAATCCATGGACTTTTGATCTTTGATGTGGAATCAAAGATAAATTGGTACATTATCACATACCCCAGTCACTGATGTCAGAATCCAGTAGTTACTAATCACTGAAGGTTGGCTGACATTTGCCCTGGAGTTTCCACAGCTCTTCGAGGGCTGTGTCATCAGAAAGGGACTTTTGCTGAAGTGACAGCTGCTGTCTGCTGCATGCAGCTGATCCCATCTTCATTTCCAGCTTTTTCTGACCCTGCCTACAACAAGACAGGCATTGCCTGGATAATGCAGTGGGTAAATGCACAGTGAGGGAACGTGTGATATTAAGGGTTTGATTTTAGCCAGCTGCTTTTATTCCCCATATGCCAAAGAATAATATTTGCCTTAATTCACAAATTTATAAATTGGTCTACCAATTTCTTTTTAAAATACTGTCTGGTTTCTAGAAGGGAATAGAATATTAACAAGGAGAAATGACTGTGCCATGGACCATCTAGAGTTTCATCAAAACCTCTGTGAAAGCAATCATCTGATGATAAAATTTGGGCACTAAATTGCAGAGGGTCTGTTTTAAAAAAATAGTTGTTCCAATGCCAAGAGAAGTTTCCCAAATGCCAAACCTTTGCAGTGTGCAGCAGATACAGGCATGCATGTGTGCTGGTGAGTTTCCCAGTGTGCTGGAGAAGGTGTGAAAATGGCCTCTTGAAGAGCCCTGGGCTTTTCAAAGCCATTATTGCACATATTGCCAGGGGACAGCTGACAGGGATGGGGTGCAGTGTGCTCAGCATGAAATGCAGGTGTTATGTGACGTTCTTTAGAGCTTTTGAAGAGGAAGAGATGGTTCCATGCTTAACTTTTGGGTGTCCTGCATTCCTTGGGAGATATAAGTAATTATAGTACCCAGTTTTAAATTACTCTTGTATCTGCAAATACTTCCTGAGATGATAAAGTGCAGGCAAAGAGTCTACAATTAAATTAGGTAGTCATTTACTTTCTATTAATTAGATTTTGTCCAAATCTCTTTTCCATTATTGCTGGCTCCTGTATATATTTTCCTGTTTAAATACTTAAGCTAGTTGATCTGTTGTTGGAAATGCTGTTCTTTTGTACGTGGATAATTAAAAGTATGTCATCACCACATTCTTGTTATTTAGCTGCTGTCTCTTAAAGTCTGGTCCCTGCTTTACAACCCTCCCTCTACCCAGTGGAGTAAATGACAGATCCCCTCTTGGAGGACAAATGTGTGTGGGCCAGGTAATGGAAGGAAAGGAAACAGTTTTCAGGAGAATAACACCCAGTTCTAAATTTTTAGGCAATAAATTTTAACACCAAACTAACTTTAGATATCAAACAAAATTCCTATTAAATTTTTATGCAATAAATCTTGAGAGGAAATTACTGATCTGCTGCTGTGATCTGATCCTAGAATAGACAGGCTGCACAAGAGCTTCTGTTTTTGAGAAAGATTCCTTTAGTTAATTTTGGGTGCATGCTGGGGTCAGGATTTGGGCTCTTGTCACTTATTTCCTGAAGCATCTGCAGAGAAAAGCAACACGTGCTCCACTGTGCTATTCTGAACTTGCTGGCTTTGCTCTCAGGCTAATGAGCCTGTCACATGGGGCTGCATTCCAAATGGTAAGAATTATTTGGATGAAATACTACCAGAATGTGTAAGGAAAAAAAAAAAATCGTATTCTATTTTTAATGTAAAAGGGAAAAAATTACCCGGCAAGATGCAGCAGCATCTGCTGCTTTCAGGTTATTGCACAGGCACAGGCCTCTGGGCTGTGTGGCAGGGAAATGGGCCCCAATGCAATTAGGAGAGACTTTTGGGATCCAAAACCCTGGCACTTTCCAGACCCTTTACCTGGTGGACTTTGAAGCTGACACTTTCTAGAGCATTTTTGCAAACACCTGCCAGCTCCCTGGGTGTGCAGCACACTCCTGAAATAACATCCCTGCTGGTGCTGGGTGCTTCCAACCCTTTCACATTTGGCTCATATTTGGGATATATGGTACAGTGAAAAACTAGATATTTCTCGGCAATCACTGGCCTGACAACTTAGTTAAAATGTGGTTGAACATGTTTTGCTCCTTAGGTAGGATGTAGGGAACTGCAGGGAGATTGGATTTTTTGGTAAGAAACTTTGATGCTATTGCCATTTCAACTTTTATTCTGACTAATAAAGGAATATGGGTATTTGTCTGTGGTTCCCAAGATCACATGCTCGTGCAGATATTGGTAAAAACATTTGTTAGTTAGCAGGGCAGTAATTTTAAGCATCATTTATTATGTTTTGTTACTGGTTTTAGAGTATTGCAAGGAATTGACTGAACAGAGATGTCTCTGGTTGAGAGACGAAAATTACAGTGTAATTAATATAAAAGGTCAAATGGTCAGAAGAATAAAGTTTGAAAGCCTCTGAGAATTTTTGCAAGAGAATTTCCCTCTAAGAATAATAAATGTTGACTTTTTGTCATAGGTAACCTGACTTAGGTGAGTTCAGAGTTGAACAGAGTAATTCTTAGAGCATCTCCTCTGGCACAGCTGGAGGCTCTCCCAGCCACAGACACCTGCAAACAGCACAGGGAGCAGACAGAGGGCTGCTGGTGGAAACAAACTAACATTGCCAGGTGAGGGAAAGTGGATATCAATGGTGAGGGAGCAAATAGAATAAAAGGGAACGAGAGCATTGCATGGGATGGAAACCACAGCAACCATCTGGGAGGCAGCCTCAGTAACAGCAGCTGCCAGCAGTCCTGGTCAGGACCAGGGTCATTGCTCAGACAGCTTCAGCAGGGCACTTGATTTCCAGAGGGAATAACCTTTGCCTAAACATCAAAAGAAGCCTTGAGTTAGTTTTGAAGGCAAAAAGAAAGTGAAGGGGCAGCTGAATCTCCAGCCCAACAGGTTTTGAGACTCAGCTTCTCTGCTGAAGAGACACTGGCACTCCTTGTCCTCCCTCATAATGGGGAACCTCTGGGTTCTGCAGCTCTGCCTGATACAAATGGATGTTGTGAGAGTGCAGAGCAGTCGGTGTGGGCCCTTACAGGCAGGGATTAATGCTCACCTGCTTTTGATAATCCTTTCTGCTCCTGAACTTTCAGCTTGCACGCCAGTTTTCTGTGTGACCTTTTCTCAGCACCCTTGAGGGCTGGAAACTGGTGAGGAAGGAACTGAGTTTCTCAACTAATCACATCACTCTCTGTAAAAAGCTTCAACAACTGCCCCAAATATTGTAGGACTCCAGATGAAACAGGCACAGGCGTGGAGAACTCTCTTGTGCCAGACGTGGCCAGGGAAGGGGTTTTGATCCCAGCCTTTGTCTCCTTGCCTGTGGGAGTAGGGGCTGCTGGAATGTTCATTTCTGCTGTTCATTCCAGCATTCCAGAGTGCAGCACCACTGCTCATGGAGCCTCTTGCCATGTTTTATTAAAGCAGCAAGTGGGAAAACAGCTCTTCTGACAGAAAGGAAAGGTGTTTAATACTGGAGAATACATTTAGTATGTTTCCCTTTCATTAAACTGGAATAGAATTCACTCTTTTATTGATGCCAGGCACCACATTTTATTAAGAGTAAGGCATTTTATGCATGGGGAGCAGTTCATGTTTGGGGAGTTTTGTTTTTATGAAACTTTAATTGCTTCTTGTGTAAAAAGTTTTATACAGGAAATAGAAGGATTTGAAAGGTCTCTGGAAGGCTGAGACATTACTGATCAGCCAAGGGAAGGCAGGATGAATTTGGAAACAGGGACTGAGCAGTAAATTTTGCATTCTCTTGCTTTGGGGTCAGATTTACTGGGATAATGCAGTTGTGCAGAAATTATGCTAAAAGTATCATGAAGAAGGGCTAAGCTTTAATTGAAGTTTTGCTGTTATCTACAACAAGGGAATACTGGCATAATTAGCTGGTTTGACACGAGATATTCTGTATATGCACCTGAAGGGGGCCCAGGCACGGGGAATGTCATCAACTAATATTCCCATCAGAAAGCAATACTGTTTTAGCAAAAAAAAAAAAAAGGTGTCACTTGAGCACAGAGGAATTGCTGGTGCAGGTGAAAAAGACAGGAATTCCAGGGAGGTTCTGTTGGCTTAGGCAGGAGCTCAGGGGCTGAGGGGCAGCACGGCCAAGGCTGGGATGTGTCCAGCCTGTTCTGCCAAGCAAAGCTGTGTGTGTGTGAGCAGCAGGCCCTGGGCTGCCTCCCTGGGGTGTCCTTGGAGGGTAAGGCAGGTTGGGAGAGGCCCAGCTTTACCTCCCAGGGCATGGGGAGTCTGGCACCAGGGTGCTCTGGGCTCCCTGCAGCAGGAGGAGGGGCAGGGGCAGCTCACAGGTGTGTGCAGACCCTGCTGGACCCTCCCTGGGGCTGATGGGGAAAGGGAGGAGGGTGTGCAGGGAGCAGCTCTGCAGAATGATATGGAAGCAAGTGTTTGGAGCAAATTTTTAGTTTTTCCAGAGAGAAATGAATGAGCTGCCTTGATATTTGCCCTGTATTCTAACAATGTAAAAACCTTTGTTCTGTATGGTTCTGTCTCTCCTGTTTGAAATGCACACAGAAGTGTAGGAAGTGCTGCAAAATTCAGGTAATTAAAATATCTGCTAAAAAATGCCAGGGATGCAATGGAAAGCAGCAGCACAACTGGGGAATGCCTATCTGAATGATCATTTTGGGTTTGGTATTGAATATATTGTCTGGCTACGCGAGTGATCGATAGGCAAGTATCTTAGACTGACAAGCTGATTTTTATATTATTGATTGCTGCTCTCTCCCCTCAGCTGATGTTGTATCCCTTGAATGTTTCTAGGACACAAAGGAAAATAAAAAATACATTAAGTCCTCAGCTGTTTCCAATTGATATAATTGATTTTTGAGCGGGACCTCCGCTGGGAAGCGAGCCTTGCTGTCTAAAATGTGAAGCAGTGCCATGGAGGTGTGTTTTACTCTCTGGTCAAGGTGGAATACAGAAGGATCTGTATTCATAAAGTCGCAGTAGTTGGAAATTTAATTATTTTGAGGAACCTCTGAACAAGGCTGCCTTTCTCAGCAACACCTGTGAATGCATACGAGATAATGGGTGGATCCCCTAATTCAGTATTTCCTGTTGAGCAGTCTTTTGTTGCTGATGACATTGAGATAGAATCATGCTGAGTTATGATAACAATTAAGAGGTTGTACTGCTGAAGCCTGTTTTCATCAGAGTCCCCTTGGATCAAAGCACTTTTGTATCTTTCAGCTTCTGTATCCCAGAAGACTTTGATCATAGGGAAGGGATTTAGTGTGATAAATTTAGCAAAGAATGAAAAATGCTGTAAGACTTCTGAACAGCAAGTAATGACTTTAGCCAGGCTCTTGTGTAATTGGAAGGATTTATCCTGCCTACAGGATACAAATGCCACAAAATCTTTTATTTTCCTGTTTACAGCCCCTGTCACTGTCTTAAGTCCCGATGTGATGATCTGCCCCTTAAAATAGGAATATTTATGAAAGTGAAGCTTTTTCTTTCCTTCACCAGGAGTCATTTCCTGCAAGTGTGTAACCAAAGGGGTGGCTGGTCTGAAGGGCTGCAACAATGTGGAACATGTTTTTGGTGGTTTGGGTTGGTTTTTTTTCCCCCCTTGGTGGAGGAAATGGAAGAGAGGAAATAAAGCCAATGGCAAATTAAGGATGTCTCATCCTTTGAAGATCTGAAGAACAGCAAAAACATCGATCTTCAGAAGCAGCTTGAGGTAGGAATAAAAGTCACACCAAAAGGGCTCAGCAGTCTCCAGAGAAGGGAGTAAACTTTCCTGGGGTGTGGAAATCTGCATTCTTTCAATTGCCTCAAAAATGCTTCAGGAAGACACCACCTCAGTTTGGTCCTTTGGGATTGTCTGGAGCCTCTTTGCTTTTATCAGCCAGTTACTGCACTATCACTAGAAGGGCAACTTTACTTTTGAACACTTTTGCAAACAAAAGTACCTTTATCCTAAAGTGTGGTTGTACCACGGCTGTGCAGCCACTGCAGAGGAGGATGTGACCATGGTGTGGAGATTCCTGCTCAGTTTTTTGGTTGGTAACTGTCAGAAAACACCTCAGTTGGACAAATTTCTGTCCAATTTTGGGTCTCTGGAGGAGGAGACTACAGCACTGTTTATGGACTTGTCCATCTCTTGCATACTTGGTTGTGTGTTGAATGTGAGTGTTGTGTGGTGGTGTGATTTGTGTAAATCTTCTCCATGAACAATTTTTGCCCCCAGAAATTCGCTGTGTTCTGCCTTAGTCTCATTGTCCTTTCAAGAAGTCCAAGGCTGACCTGCTGCCAGGTGCTGCTATTGCAGTTATCAGTCTCACCTTCCTGCCCCTTACCCAAGACATTTCACAGGCTGCTGCCATTCACAACGAAGGAAGAGTCAAACACAGAGCATTTTCCTTTTACACATCATCCAGGGGACTATGTCTCTGTTAAGTGAAAGTCAGTGACATCTGTGTCTTAATTATAGCAGACAGTGGGAGCTGGATATGCCCACAAGACTTTATTATAATAGAGGCAGCCTGAAGAAGTGGTATCAACAGACTCATTAGTAACCATGGAAAGAAGGTGTTAATTAGGGAATATGTGATCCTACCACAAGACCAAACTGGGGCAAAAAATCCAGGTGAATGATATGGAGATGAGCTGCCAGTGACATATTATATCAAAATTATTGTGCACATTGCACTGGCATTAATGGTAGTGGCATAGCAGAGTGGGATGCTGGTTGATTCACATTAGTGTCAAGTCAGGCAGTTAAAACCCTGAAAATGAAATGAGGAAGTCTAATTGCCTGTTCAGAATCAAATAACATGCACTTTATTACCAAATTCCACCATTAACAGCCCAGAAAACCAATTGTAGCTGTCAGGGAAAGGGACAGCTGAATGACAAATGTAAGGGGGGAACCATCTGGCTGGGGACTGGGTGCCAGTGATGGTCCTGATTCAGCAGCACTGCAGGAGCACAGGGCTCAGGAGAGCAGCTGCTCATGCTAAGCACAGCTGATCACATGCTGGAGACTCTGGAAACAGGGGTCATGTGCAGGTTAAGGATAAACTGCACCTTCAGGCAGTCAGTACCTGACAGAGATTTCCACGGAGATTTGAAACAGAAAGGAAGCAGTGAAGCTTGGCCTGAGCAGGGTGGAGACCCTGTAGCAGACAGGCAGTGGTCGAATAATCTTGCCCAAGGAGAGATTTTTCTCCTAACTTCCAAATATTTAGAGCTTGACTTAAAAAGTGGCTTCACAGCATACCTCAAACTGTGTTGATGGAACAAACTTTAGTTTCTACCCCTGAGAGCTGGGCCTGTGCTCTGAGCCCTGTTGATTCACCCCCAGGTGACTGCACTCAGCTCAGCTCCAAACTCCAGCCAGCTTGATCAGAGAATCTGTGGCTTTTCCAAGAGGAAGAGGGTGCATAGTCTGTGATCCCTTTACCCCTCACTAATCTTTGCAGCAGCACATCCTGTTTGGTGTGTGGTGGTTTCTCTAATGCTGCTCAGTTCCAGTGCTCATGCACTGTCAGTCTCTGTGCCAAATGAAGTGCCTCAATCAAGGCAGTGCTATTTCTAATCAGTGCAGGCGTCCCAGGGTAATTCAGTGATTTCCTTCTGGGCAATGTGAAGTCATTAGCAGGTTCATACCATTTTGCTCTTATTTAATTACATCCCAAGGAGAGGACTGAGCTGGCAGGATAGCTGAAGGCTGAGGTGACCCAGTAAGGACTCCAGGCATGAAGGTTTATTTTTTTTTAAAATATTTCATGCAACATCCTTGCAGCAGCCCATGGCAGAAGGGCCCTTGCACACATGCAAGGAAAATATCCATTGCTGAGGCTGTCATACAGAATCATCAAATGGGAACTAACTTTTGGAGGTCCAGCAACACTTTCCACACAAGCTGATTAAGGCAGAGAGAGAAAGGATGCTGAGATCTCTTTTTATTCTCTTGGTTATGCAGTGTTTGTGTCTGCCAATGAAACCCACAGCACTAATGAGCTGCACTGTGCTCTGAAGGGATATTTTGGCTCAGCCCCCCATGCACCTTCCTGGCCTCTGCTCTGCAGGAGCCTGCAATGATGTCTTGGGGAAGGTGTGACTGCAGGGTTCATTGCTGATCTCCTGTAGCCTGAGACTTTGGTGGGAGCTCTTTTCATCAGTGCTGGGCAGCCACCAGTGGCTGGAGTCATCTGGTTCCACATTTCACATGGCTGCACACACCTCTGGATGTGTGCTCACCAGAACACACCCACGAGAAATTAGATAAAAAAGGGACAAAACAGTACCCAGAAATTAGAGGTGCTTGATATCTGTCCAGTTAAAGATAATGAGAGAAGGGTAACAAATAGAATGATGGTCACAGTTTTTTTAAAAAATGCAGGGATAATTTGGATTGTTCTATTTCTATTGTACACAGAAGCTTAGGTGACTGAGGGCTCTATAATGTAATTAACATTTTCTACTGATAAGATTCATACTGTTTTTCCAGTCTTATTTTCTTGTGTCTTTTATTTTCTCAGCTTGCTTTCGATCTACCTTTCCAGCAGAGAAAAATAACTACTTGCTGCTAAATTAACACTCACAGATGGGCAATTTTTATAGGAATTCATTCTCCTGGTCTAATTAATGATGCCTAAATTTCCACTGGTGCCTCCAGTAATCCTTTGACAAAGGATGTCTTCAAAACCCCTGGAAGTTTTAACTTTTCAAGGAGAAAATGAAGTGAAGCTGGAACTATTTAGGATGGGATTAAGAAGGAAGCAGAATTAATAACAAATGTGCTTTGGAATGCCTTTTTGATAAGGGAGTGAATCCTATGCTAGCTTCTATGGAAAATGTTCTTTACTTGACTGATTCAGATCTCACCGGGATTGATCAGAATATTTCTTTGGATTTCAGTGACCTTTGGGTCTGGTTCAGGGATTAAGTTCTGCCTTGAGTTTGCTTTAAATGAAAGGAACAGTGCTGGCACTTCAGCATCACTGTCAGCCACAAGGAGATGGAGAATGTACAGATCAGGACCACAGAAAAGGGAACAAAAGGTGTGTCTGACCAATAACCTCATAAAGAAAAAGCATAAAATGTTGGATTACCTGTAAACAGAAATGTGAACCAAATAGGAATGGAAAACTATTACAGATTCTTGGGTTTGGATATAGGCCATACTTTGTGTTCTGTTTCCTGTGGTCAAGTCCTCCCCTCCTGATGGTTAAACTGTGCAAACTGGAGCCATACAGACTGGCTTGTTTTGGTTTATTGTAGTCGCTGCTGTTAAGACCCAAGAATTGAACAGGAGAGAAAAATTTATTGTTTGGCATTCTGGAAAGGCTCTGCCCACACATCCTTGGGTTCTCTGGCTGTTTTGCCCTCTGAGATACGGGCTGGGATGGCTGCAGGCTGTCAGGGATGTTCCTTTTGCTGAGTGCCTGGATGGATTCAGTCTTAAGCCTCAGGGCTGAACAGCCTGGGAAGGACTGTGGGAACTGAGAGAGAAACTTTATCTTGCTCAGCAGGGCAAGAGCTCCTGGATCTACTGGTGGAAAGAGCAGCAAAGAGCTCCACAGAGAGGTTTAGGTGTGAGGAGGGACTGGGGAAAACTGTAGACTGAGAAAGGAAACTTGAGTAGGAAAATGAAGGGAACAAGAGAGAGTAAACTTACCTGGGGGGACGTACCAGAGCAGAGGTGAAGCATCTTCCATGCTCCTCCCCTGCCATGCCACACTGACAAGTGTTCAGTCTTGTGAAGGAGAGGAGTGTTCAAAAGCACAGGGGGAGACTCAGGTGCACAACTCCCACTCATTTTCATTTACTGGAAATTTGGGAGCTGCTGCTGTGGATTTGACAGGGTCTCCCACCATCTTATCAGAAATAACACCTATTGCTTTATCCAAAGCCTGCTGAAAGCAAGAGTCTCCCCCACTAATTTCAGAGTGTCTTCTAGTGAGTTTTAATAAAATGTCACTGTGCTGTGGCAAATGACTCAAATGAAGCTGTCATTCAGGACTCATGGCATCAGTCTGTATTTCATGAGCTGGGAGATGTATCACCCAGAAAGTCTGAAAGCACAGCTGGCTGAATTAGCTTCCACTATATAATTATGGTAAACCTGTTGGTCAATATTGTGTGCATTTTTAATACCTTCATATTGAGGCTTCTGATCTCTCTGTATTAATGCTGATAATAGTTCTGCTTCTCTCTGCAATCAAAGAGCTTAAGCTTGAGGTTTCTTTCTTCTTGTCTCTTGCTCCCACAGTTAATTACTCCTTTAGCTCAGTAAAGCAAATGGGGATTCTATTATTTTATTATTTTACTAACTTTGAACGAAAAGAAAGTAAAAATGTCCACACCAGGAGATGGGCTGATGGAGAGTGGGCCCATGAGGACTCTATCAGTGCAGTCCCTAATAATAAGCCTTCATAAATCCTTTAAATATTGAAGGCTGAAAGATCAGAATTTCACCAATAAGAGCTTATTATTCACCTGTCTTAAAAATGAATTAAGCAGTATAATCTTGTGTTCATTCTTCCCCAGAACTTGGTTGCAGCTTTCTGTTTTCTCTGCTCTCCCCTCTGCATTGTGCTGTTTGATCTCAGTTGTGTATGCACCATCACCCTTGCTCCAGCTCCAGTGCTGGGGCAGGACACAGAGCTCAGCTGCTCCTCAGGAATCACTTCAGGTTCCTTTGAGGAGCTCTGAGTCTGCCTGCCTGCCATGCCACCCTCAGTGGGGCTGAAAGGACTTCCAAGGCTGTAAATCATCTTCATCAGAATTCATTTTGAAGACTAACGTGTTTGAGATCCTGAGGTGATGTTGAACTCTGTTATGTGCAAGTCAAAAATACCTACAGCCAAGGACTTCAGGAGCCATTTAAGCAGCTTTCATGGTCTACCCAAATATGTAGAAAGCAAATTAATAGATAAAGAGAGAGGTAGGACTCTTCTTTTTGCCTATAGATTCTGATTTCTTGAGCCACTGATTTCACTAGCTATAACAGAGTGCAGATCACATCTCCACCTCACAACCTTGCCTGTCATTCCTGTGGTGCAGCCCATGCACCTCAATGGGAATTGCATTTTACACAGGATTTTAGCTGAAGCTCTGATTGGACCCTCAATGTATTTTATGAAAACCTTTAGTTACCACAGGGGTTATTTTTTACCAAGCACTGTGCAGGGAGCCCCCTCTGCATCAGTTAAACCCCCTCAGTGCCAGATGGGAGCAGAGGGTGTGTGCAGGATCAGAGCTGTGCTTGGCATAACAAACCACCAGCACTGTCAAAGTGTGCAAAATGTGCAGAACCTGCAGCTGCTCATCAGAAAAGGCAGCTTATAAATCCCCCTCTCCCATTACCTACAGGACTTCCATGGACTGCACAATATATCACATTCATGCAAATGCCAGTCTGACTTTCCTAATGAATGCAAAGCCTGGTAATCCAATACATGTCAGAATACAGCCACAGACTCATAATCCTCTCTGTCTGCTGTTTGATTCATTCCATTCAGATCCTAATTTGTAGTAAATCTTGTATTTGGGAGCTGCTGTGGTTCATACCATTTGTATCAAGGCCAAACTGGAAACAGGACTCCTAGCTGCTGATGAAATGCTGCAGTCAAACCCCTGTATGTAACAGATTCTTCAGAAAAAAGTGGCACAGGTGATTAGCTCAGCTACTTTCAGTAGGATTGGAATCTTAAGTTCCTTTTCAAAATGCTCACCAGGATCTACAATTTCTTTTCTGTGAAAAATTTCAGCCCAAATAGTTTGAAAAGGTTGAATTTTTTTTTTTTCTAATAGGAAAGAAATGTTTAAAAATAGATTAGGAAACAGCACTATTTACCATTCAAGGAAAATTTTATTTTCTATTATATGAAATTAAAGTTATTCTTAAATTGGTTTAGTACACAAATTCTGTTGCCTGAAGTACTATGTTCCCTGGTGCTCATGTAGGGTCATATTTGTTGCACTTGGTGATCTTGAATTAAGCATATCAGTTCAGTTCAACAACAGGTCACCACCACATTAGCTTCAGGTGAAATAACTTAATTTGATTTTCCAAAGCAAGATTTTCTTTATGCTGAAAACGCTTATTTTCTGAAAAGCTGTTGATTTGGTGGAAATTAAGTGTTTAGTCAAAAACCATTTAAATATCCCCAGAGGAACTGGAGCAGTTTTACTGGTCCATTGTGCCAGTAGCAGAGCACAGGCAGTGCTTTGATCCCAGGGTGGGTATTGCCAGGCTGGCTTTGATGTGAAGCTTTCTGCATGCTGGGCAGAGTTAAACTGCAGCAGCACAGGGCTGGAGTCCTGCTGAGGAGCAAAGCAAACTGCTCCACGCTGAGAAGTGACTCAGCAGTGTGGGCACAATCTCTCGTGAGGCTGAAGCTGAAAATGTGGGAATTCCCCCAAGGCCCTGAGCTGCCTCAGGCCAGCTTGGAGCAGGCTGGATGCTCTGGGGGTGTTTGGGTCCCTGGGAGGCACCCAAGGTGTCCCACAGCACCACATCTCCTCCTGGGGAAATGCTGGCACCTCCCTGGGCACCCTTGGAGTGAGATCTCTGACACAGCTCCCACCAGGAAAAAGGGAACTGACTGCTCGTGTTGTTTGGCTTCACGGAGGGTTTTAATCACCTCGAGGTAAGGGGAAAATGATGCTGCATTATTGAAGCAAACAGCCCAAGTACCTAATGCATAATAGAGCAACTTGCTAAAATCTTACACATCTCAGGGTGAGTCATGGCTGCTGAGAAATGAAACAGGATTTGCATTTCACACAGTGACTCATCCTCTGCTAAAATAGCTGACAGCACCTGAAACAAACCAGTAAAGGATCATGTCAAGGCACACAATACTGGCTCATTTGGGCAAGTACTTACAATATGTTTGTGCTGCTAATGTCAGGAATATAAAAGTTTTTTTTCAGAAATTATTCTCTGAAGGTGACCGAGATGCAAAATATGATTTTGGAGAAGTGCAGAAAAGGAAATCACTTCCAAGCTCAAAATGAAATTTATTTTCTCGAACAATGGTTATTGATTTTCTTTTTTAAAGCAAAAATCTCCTGTGGGATGAAAAAAACCCATTGCTGGCTGCACACTTGTAGCATAAAAATACTTTACCAAAATATATATTGACATAAAAATACTTTACTTAAAATGTATTGACATAAAATTGTATTAATTTTTTTCCACATTTCAGGACTTCCCATTTTCCAAATCTGCTGCCATGTTTGTGGAGTTCAGATATGTTTGGCTCTGACAACAGAGCTTCATAAAACAAACCCCTAATTTCCTTCCCATATGAGATAATTCACTTTTTTTTAATTCTGGAAAACAAATTGTGCAGCAGTTTCTGTCAGAAATTCCGAAATGTTGTTTTTTTTTTTTCCCCAAACTCTTTATTATGGGAAGAGTGCAGTACATGTTGTTCCTACTCCATGTTTCACCATGGATGGACCCTCAGCATTCCAAGCCAGGTGTGCCTGTGCCAGGAGGGAAGCAAGGCTTCAGGGCTCTCGATTTCCTCATTTGACCCCAGGGGCTGAAAAGGGCCCTTCAGAGATGTTCTCCTACAACAGGGACAGGAGAGATGATCAATGAGTGTTACTCTGACACTCAGTCATTAGTGCTCAATAGCTGTCACCTCATTTAGCTGTTGTTGGCTGCACCTTATGAGTTCTGATGTTTTTTAATGGTCAGTAGGTTAATCCCTCTTCCTGGCTGAAAAACATGAAGTTAGATGCAAAAGTCCCCAAAGCAAGAAGACTTACCTGGAAAAAATTACAGAAGTGTAAATCAAGAAAGCAATATTGAACTTTAGAAGACAGCTTACAATAATATGACACTTTATTCTGTTGCTGCCTGAGGTTTATATATATACCACTGTCACTTGCTTGCTGTTCTCCACCAGTAGTAATTTTCTTTCAATCTAATTTTTATTTCCCAAGGGTTTGCTAAGGTTAAAAGTGCTAGAAAACCAATGACTATTCACTTGCCAAAGGACAATAAATTAAATTAACCACTATTGGTAACCAAGTCAGGTTTGAACTATTTCTATGTAAATAGGTGCAAACCCCTGATGGCATAGTGCATGATTATTAGCAGCTCATTGCAAACTCCATATTGAAAATTAAAAACACTGGAAAAGCAAAGTGTTTCCCTTAAATTCTGCCTGCAAGAAAAACTTCTGAATTTCTGCTTTCATGGTAGCTTGTTATTACTGGCCTTACTATGCATTAGAAACCTAATTATTCAAGGTCAAACTTGATGGGATCTTTTACTAACTTGTTTTATTTAAATTACCTTAATAATCGTAACCACATAACCATAGCAGTGATTCCCAATTGATGGGGCAGTTTTAAAAAGGGTCACATTGCTCTGCTGCTGCCCAGGAAATTGCTGCTGTCAGTGATGTTTAGTGACCACACTGGTGTGCTGAGATCAAACCTCTTGGTGACCCTTTCCCACATCCAGTTTGGTGGCCAGGCAATAATAACCCATCTGTCAGTATCACGCTGCTGTGACACCTTTTTCTTACAAGATCCTTTGTACACCACAACGACACAGACTCCGAGATTCAGGAGGCTGAAAATGACTCCTTTAGTTTTGGGATATGTCTCCCTTTTATACTATTTCACACAGATCAATTCGATTGGTGACACAAAGACAAACCTCTTCACTCACATTGGTCAGAGCAGAGGGACATCAAGAAGTCCCTCCTAGGAAAAGGAATAAATAACATAGATACAGTTACAAAAACATGTCTCTTGTTTAGAGAAAATTCCCTGGGAAAAGAATTTCAGAAAACCAAACATCTCAGGCACAAAACCAGGGCTACACCTTTGGATTTTAGGTCTGGTATTTTGTCAGATTATACCTTTTTCTGACCCAGAGATGGGACAACTGAGGGGGGGTTTAAAAACTTTTATTCCATTTTCAGTCTCATGTGAAGGGTGAGACAATACAGATGTTATAATTCACCTTTCATAGTTCTATTTCTCCAAAGTATCTGGTCTTATTTGCAAGGCCATCCTTTGAAACTTACTTCTAGTTCCATTTCTCTCTCAACAATGTCTGTCCTGTTTCATGGCATTTGTTTCTTATCTCAAAGTTTGCATACAGATGCACATGATGTGATTCTTCTGTCAAGCTTTGAGAATTGTCAACAAATCCATTTCCAACATGCTCTAAGTTGTTTATTCTCTGTGGGTTCTCTGGGATGGCAGCTGGAGCTGTCCCACACCAAGCTGGGCAGCCTCAGTGCCCTGGGGGCTCCTGCTGCTGCCAGCACAGTCCCCAAGGCTTGGTCACCTCTGCTGCTCTGCTCAGGGCACTCAGAGAGCTCTGCAACCTGCTTCCTTCTTAATTCTGACACTCATATGTCTGTGTGTGCCTGCAGAACTGTTGGAACATGGTATTCTTGAGAGGAAAAATCCAGGGGCTAGAGCTCACCCATTTCCCACACTATAGAGATTGTACATTTCTTTCCAGATGGCCAGCACTGCTGCTGTTCAATGGAGAACCTTTTCTGTACATTGACATGGTAAAACTCTCTTGTTTTGTTAGTTTTCATGAGTAAAACTAACAAAAAATTGGACACAATTTTATTCAAAAGTTAAAGTTATTCAAAGTAAAAGTTAGGCGGTTCTGTTGTAATGTGTGTTTTAAAAGTAGGTTCAAAGATGTGAGTACACAGTTGAAAAACATTTTTTAAAAGATTCATAAGCTGTTACACTGCATTTTTGATCAAACAGATCTATTTGCTTTACAACTGAGTCATTTTAATGATTGGCGTGTTTAGCTATGAGAAAATGAGAAAATTGTACCTATCAGAATGATCAGAAAAAGCACCAAATATTTAGAAAAAATGCCTCATTATAATCCTACCAGCTTTGACATGGAACCATTCCAGGACAATCCCAACATCAATAAAAATATCTCATTTAAAGCAGAAGCTTCAGCCATAAAACATTCATTATTCTGTCATTAAAAGACAGTTAAAATGTGTTTTTCTGGTGAAAACTCCTGAATTGTTTTGTTCATTTGAGAGGGAAGAGATAGTTTGCTGGGAGCCCCATGGGCAAATCCATGCAGAAATTGTTTAAACATCCATTCAATATTGTTTAATTATGACTAAGCATGCCCCAAATAAGCAAATGAGACAGAGAAATAGCAGCACAAGCACATCCTTGTGTTCTGCACTGATCCTCTGTGTTATTTAACACAAAACACAGGGAGGTTTGTGCACATCATAGAGAGTATTGTGGGCAATTCAGGCTTTGCAAAATAGGTTTTCCTCAGTATATCACAGATCTCTTTTTAACACCATCCTTTTCAGGCATCTGAGAATATTTAGCACCACCCAGGACCGGCCCCTGTCTCTTGATAAACAAGTATGTGTTTCTTTCTACAGCTGAGTAAAAAAAAATGATTTCATTAATTAATGTTTGATTGAACATCTGGATCTGTAAGCCTGAGTATTGACCTTTGAATGTGTGCTTAACCTCATTCAGCTTCTTTTTTTTTTCTGATTTAAGATTGTCCTTCAGTACTTATCTGGGTTTAATTAACTTATCCTACAGATTATTAAATCCTTCCTAAAGGCCATTAACCATCCAGTTCTTGCTCTCATTGGCAAGGGCAGCAGGCTGTGGAGCCGAGAGTGTAGGCTGGGTTTAAACAGGTTTTTAGCAGTTTTGGTGTTGCTTTCAGTCTGCTAACAACTACTTTTCTCTGAAATATTACCAGACAAGCTGCCTTTAGTGGCTTTAGGTGTGGCCCACAATTTACTGAATACAGGTAAGTAGTAACAAATATGACAGTTGATTATTCCTGCAAAGTACTTGGTGTTCCTGCAGGGCCTCTGTGAGCAGAGGATTTACCCTCCAGCAGCTGCAGCACCACAGAGGGGTCAGGGCTCTCATTCCTAATTTTAGAGGAGTATTAACTGAGTATCAGCCCCTGGTAATTCCCTCTGTACGAGGCTCCTGCTCTTGAGGCATTCCAGTTTGGGATTACGAGCCCACAGCTGCAGCACCAGAGCACCATTAGTGCATTATATTATTAGATATAATCACACCTTGCAATAGTCTCAGGGCAGGCTGCAGGCACTAAATGACATTTCCATTCAAACACATGTCAGTCTGTACACTAATGTTTGAAAGAGCCTGTGTGTACACAACAGGCATTGATTCCACATAAAGTGTCCCTCAGTTCAACACACCCCGAGGTTAACACTGAGACACAATGAATATGGCTATAAACCTTGTTCTTTAATGTTTTCTGCTTCCATAAAATAGATGTGTATTCTTTCTTAATTCCGTTTGGGCAAATAACTATATGACTCTCCTAAGAAATTGACAGTGTGAGGTGCTGCTATCATTTTTTTCACATAAAATTGATATTTCAATTAATGTGGGGGCTATGGCTAAACAATTTCTGGAAAAACAAAGACCAAAACACCACCCTACTGTGGTAAATGAGCAGTAAATCTGTAAATTTCAGGCATTTCTAATTCATTAATCACAGATGAGTCTAGAATGAGCTGCAATGTCCTGGGAGGGGAATGATCCTGGCACAGACTCTTCCTCAGGTATTTTTCTTCCAGAACACCTTTGGTTTCCCACAGCACATCTCAGTTACAAAGATTTGTGGGTTTTACTTTTTCCCCAGTGGTACCATGGTGTGCTTTAGTTGTGGTAGACACAAATGGGTAGAAAGATTGGTAATAAAGTGGTTTTAAATGGAAGCACAAATCTGAGGACAAATATTGCCCTTAGCTACATTTTCTCCTGTTAATATTATACAATTTGTGACCATACAACAGTCAGCAGATTTTTGCCTAAAAATTCTTTTGAAATGGAGAAAGTGAACTGAAAATTCCCTCCGATGTTTTTGAGTAACAAAATGAATGGTTGAAAATCACTTTTAAAAGCACTTGCTGGGCTCTGCATTTCTGTGAGTGTATTTCTTGTGTTATTTAACAGAAATCAAGGAACTCTATCCTGGGTGTAGGTGACTGATCTATCACGATTCTTGTTTTGCCTGTGACAATATCACACTCTCACAGATTGCAGAGGTTATTCCAGTCTCTTTTGCCATCTCCTGCAAAAACTTTCCTTTAGCATTAGCAAATAATTTACTGAATGGGAGAATAATTTATTACCCACTTCTCCAAAGGAGCTTTGGGAAATTCTGTGAACAATAAAACTGATCAAGGTGAAATTTATTAGTTTGTCTTTTAATTCTACAGTATCATAGAACTCCTCAGTATGAACACTTTGCTATGCAAATTGTCTTTAAATTTATTTTTTTTTTTGTGAACTACACACTATGCATTTTCCTTACTCCTTCCACAGACACTGGATAAAACATTTTCAGACGTGACTGTGGCTGCTCTTGGTAGGATACATTAGTGACAAATCAGAACTCGTAGGGGTAACACAGCCAGGAGCAGGAGCTGGAATAGCTGCACTAGCTTATAACTTAAAAATGTTTGCAAAGAACAAACTGAAGCTTGGCTGCCTGCTTTGTTATTGCCATGTTAAATGTGAGTTTAATTTTAGTTATTGACAATACATCAGATGGTGCTTCCTTTTTATGTGGAGCTTTAACACCTTGTTCTGGAAAATGATGCAGTTTTCCTGTGGGATTTTTTTTTCTTTTTAAGAAATGAGGTGCAGTTGTTCTAACAGCCTCTGGCAATTTGGGGAGGAACATGCAGGTGGAGTTTGCTTTGCACATGTTCCTGCTGTGTGCAGGGGTTGTTTACTGCTCAGCAGAACAAATTGCTGAGTGTCCTTCTGGAGGTCTCAAACAGTTTAGCAGAGAAATCAGAAATTATGTTGCTGGGACTGTTGTTTCTCACTACGTGTGAAGTCAAACAAATAGTTTGTGCAGGGTCACTGCCTGCTGTTCCCACAGGACCTTGCAGGAAAATCCCTCCTGGCATCATTTCTACAGAGGTCTGCATTGTTTCCTACTCAGATCAAGGTGAAGGACTTTTCTAAGTGCTTATCCATTTGCTGATAATCAGCCTCCATAATAGAGGTCTGCACACTTTTCTTCCCTTTCATATCTGATTTGCTTGAGCTGTTTACTTTGGGGTATTTTTATCTTCCCATTACTGTTTTGTTTTTTAGATTTTCAGGGGTTTTTTTTCTAATTAAGTAATGCCAGTCTCAGAGAGGTTAGAAAGAAATGAATTATACTTCAGAGTCAGAACAGAAGTGATATCTGGTTCCATCATTCTGCTAAGTTTAATGCAAGAAGAGAGACACAATTTGAGGATCATACTGTCTGCAAATATTGTTATATTTGCTTTTGAAATATTGAAATATTTGCTATTGAAATATTATGGGTTTATTTTTTTAAACAAGATAACACCCAAAGTTATTTTGGTTGAACATGGCTAAGAGAAGAAAAAACCAACCTTTTCTTTTCTGTCCTTCTATACAGTTATTTTAACTATTTCCCCTGGAGAGTTACTTACATCTTTGAATTCCAGTACTCACAACTGAGAATGTGGGTGTTATCCCAGGAACAGAGAGTGGGACTCCCTCAGGAGCTGAGTGTGTAAATAGAACATGATGGCACTTTCTGTAACGTGGTGATTAGGCACAGACACAATAAATAACTTTCCTGAGCTGCACTGTCAGTGTGACAGATGTCAATTTAGGAGAGGGATGTTTTACAGCATCCTCTGATCCCTTCATTCCTCAGGTCATGGACACACTGGTGGTGTCAGCCAGGCTATTATTGCAAAGGAAAGGGAACTAGGAAAAAAAAACAATTCAAGAAAACTCTTGTGAGTACAGCTACAGCATGTGTTTGGAGGATGTTTCAGCCCCAGCCTGAAGAGATTAATCTGTGGGCAGCTCCAAAAGCACAGAGAATAAAGGATGATATAGATTCCCCAGCCTGGAGCTGTGCAGTGGTGCTGACCTAATCAGTAACTTCACTGTGTCTGCTGATCCCTGGTGACAGGAGGGCAGATGATCCATATGTCATCCCCTGACATGCACAACTCCAGTAATAACTGCACTAATCACATCCCTGTCACTAATCACATCCCTGTCACCCTGCACTGGTGGCCAGTGGGACACCAACACTCGTGGAGGTGCTGGAGCTGGGCTCTGCAGGATCAGCCTCTCACTGCCTGCAAGGGCTTGGCAACAACCTGTGGGCAAAGCAAACCTGTCACAGGAGAGATCAGTGCTCTGACTCTTTGCTTTGAAATAAACCAGCTGAGTTCTGTTATTTTGATGTGAAAATCCACTGGGAGTGATCAGGCACGAGGCCAACTGCTCTGAAGGGTTTGTTACTGAGTTTAGCCATAGTAGACATCCTGCTGGAAGCTCTCTCAGGTAGGATGAGGTGACAGAAAAGCTTGGATATTGCTTTAGAGGTGGTGAATTTTAAAGGATTTATTGGGTTTATTTCAGAGGTGATTGGCCTATAGTAAGAACACAAGATAATTATTATCAGCAGTAAAATAAAGCTAATGTACAGAGGGAAAAACTATTGTGCAGCATAATGAGGAAGAGAATGATGAAGTTCAGAGGAACCTGATAATTAAACCCTTGCTGGGGGGAGGAAGGGATTTAGAGAGCCCCCACATCTTTCTACAGGGCTACAGGTCCTATAATATTTATTGGAATGCTTCAGAAGGAACAAGAGGAAGTGCTATTTTTCCTCTCCTTACACAAGAAACAATCTTCTGCCCTGTGGTGCTTCTGCTAGACCTGAGAAGGGTGTCAAAGAAGCACCAATGACAGAGATTTTTATTCTTCATTTTCAAGCAGGAGTGTTTATTCTCAGAGACCTTCCAGCCCATTTGGATGAAGAACAATCTCTCCAGATGGCCACACTCATTTGTTCAAGGGCTGGAAAGCAAATTCCTGTTCTTGAATGTTCCAGCCATATTGTAGATGCATTAATGAGATTAAAAGTAATGCCTTGCTCAAGTCCTTAATTCCCCTGAAGGGGTTTTTAGAACACAGACCAAGGCCTGGCTTTCCTGCTCAGCTCCTCTCTTTGTTGGTTGCTGCCACTGCTGTTACCCTGCCCCTCAAAACAGATGTTGTTGTTTTCCTTCTGTTGAGTACAATTTGACCATTTTTGTTTATCATACACACCTCTTGAGGCTTTTATTCAGTCTCTAGGGAACTTTAGTCTGATCTTGCAGTCTTATGCAGTTAATGTATTAAAATTCAGATTAGGAAATGAATGCATTTTGCTGTTTCATTTCATTTACCATTAAGCTTTAATTTTACTTCTTTCCTGTTTTGTTCTGGTGGATGCACCTTCCACACGGGTTCTTCTGCTCTTAAAGCTCATTCAAAATCAGGCTATCTCTATTTTCCCCCAGAGAGAAATATTGGCATCATCATAAAAGTATGATATTATGTATGAATGCCATATTTATATCAGTTAATATGAAAATATATTGGCTTGCAAGAAGTATGTGCTTAACCTTAGGCATGTAGATTTATTTCTCTGCTTGCTGAGTTTTCCAAGTGGAACATACTAACCAGCTGCTGGCTCAGTATGAAATACATACATGTGACATTCAACTTTAAAGCTGGGTGAAATACCTGTAGTAAAAGACTTATTCATCGCTCTGGGGAATCAAAGAACCAGAAGGAAATGGAAAGATGGTGAAATCTTTTACAAAAAGAAATAACAAGTCCCATTTTTGTGCGTGTGTATCTGGCTGAGGAATAAATTCAATCTCTGCTACAACCTAATATCCTTTATGTACGAATTTATAGGACTCCATATGGAAAATAAAAGGCAGTTGCAGATCAACAGGGAGGAATTGTGGGCAAAAGAATTTAATGAAAAATAAGTCCTTGCAACTTTTCTTTTCTTGCATTGATAAATAAACGTGAGCAGACCAGCTGTCTGAAGGAAGATATCCACTCCTAAAGTGTTTTGACAAAATGTTAACAATTCCTTTCCAATAGGAATCTTGAGAAAATTGTATATTACAAAGTTGCCTCTATTGCAGAAATTAGGATGAGGTCTGGGAATGGAAGTGTTGATATAGAAATATCTAGATGGAAAACAGAAGAAGTGCAAGAAGTCTGCTACTTCTGTGCACAAAGGAGGCTGAGAAGGTTCACAGACACTTGCACTCAAATTCATGTTTAGAAATTGCTTTCTGCCTTTTCTTCTTATGCTTGTCTGTCCAACTATAATTATCCATCCTCCTTTTTCTCCAATTACATGCTGTATAATGTTTAGCAGCTATTCCAAGAAGCAGCTTATTCCTGTGTGACAAGATTTAATTAAACTTCCACTGAAATAATTAGTGAGGGTATCTCAAAAGGCTTTTTAAAATCAATGCAGTACTGAGAAGCAAATAGAGTTAACACTGTCATCAAAGATCAAAGTCACCAAAGAACGTGACTGAAAATTGAACCCCCAGCAGCAGTGTAATGAAGAAGCACACTGAAGCAGTTGTGATTTTCTGCCCCTTGGGTCCTACCTACAAATTGATTTGACACGGAAAATTTCCCTCATGAAGCTTAAAAATAGTAAATTTCCATTAATTACACAGCAAAGAATGTTCTTTCTATAATTTATAATCCATTAGGAAGTTGGTTTGGTTTTTTTTTTTTTTGTTGCCTCTTGCTCCCTTTATCTGGGTTTTCTGCTTTGCCAGTAGAGATTGGCTGGAGATTGGTTTGGGTGGTTGTGTTTGCTGTTGCATTGTGTAGCTGGAGGCACAGAAAAGGAGTGAAGTGCCCAAAGCATGGGATTCCTTGGGCACAGCAGAAATCCCAGGCTGCAGGGACATCCTTGAGGCTCTCAGATCTCAGGAGTCCTTCAAGCAGGACACCCTTATCCCTCTGTGGGGAGCAATCTGTATGATGAACCAAACCCTCCCTCTGCCTGGGGGCTGTGTCAATGTAAATTGTATCAGGGGTTGATTGATTTTTGCAGGAGGTAGATGAAGGTGCCTTGTTCAGCAGCACAGGGTGCATTGCAATTCCTGCCCTGGCTGCAGCCCTGTGCTGAGCTGTAGCAGGAATGCCACACAGAAGGAACGAGGCAGGCAGCAGGTGAAGGGAAAACTAATGATACTTTATTCTACAATCTTCTTCTATATTCTCCATTCTTCCTCATCGTCCTACTCCATCTTATATACAGTTTGTACAAAGGCAAGAGACTGGTCATTTAGGTCACCACCTCTTCCACCTGGATGGTGAACACCACCATCAATCAATTCTCCTCTCAGAGGAGAAATATGAAAAACAATCTAAAACTATACATAGTTTATGTCGAGGCTGCGTGAGAATCTGCTTGTAAGATTCCAAACACTCAAAACCAAGAAAACTGAGGGCAACACTGAGCTGCTCTGGATGGGTGGCTGGGCACAGTTTGCTCTCCCCTTGCCCAGGCAGGAAAGGTTGCTCCAGTGAGGGTAACTCTGCAGAAGGAAATGCTCAAAACCCTTCCCATCTAGTTTGCATTATGGGTAATTTTTTTTTCCTCAAGCACTGATATTTTATGGCTCTCTCTTTTATTTTTAGGCACCATAATACACAGTGAGCTTCTGGAGTTGATGGCTGTACAACACCAGCTAGGCAATAAACTTGGCCAGATTTTAAACTGGCCTTTTATACAAATGCCAGATCCTTCAGAGCTGCAGTATCAAGTGTGGGAAACAGGAATTTGGCAAATGACGAAAATGCCATGGGCTCAGGTGAGCAGACAATGGTTGCTGAGGGGGAGGTGAGCCTGGCTGCCCTGCCCAGGCCCTGTGACACTGCCAGGGAGGGTCAGGGCAAGGCTGGGTCCTGAGCCAGCCTGGCTGACCTGCAGGAGCCCCCCCATGCTGGGACCTGCTCCTCCTTCCTTCCTGCAGCTCATTCTGGGTGTTGTTGTGCCAACACCTGCACCAGCTGCTGAATTTCTCCAGTATTTATGACTGAATTCCCCTGACTTACATTGCCTGATGCTGAGGAGTGCATCCCTGGGTAGAAATGTGATTAAAATATCAAGAGCTCAGAGAGAGAAGGGCTTTAGTGGGTATGTGCTATATGTCACAGGTTTGTCACCTCTTCTCAACTGTGCTCTGCTTGGGTTGAACTGTGAAAAACTGAATGATTTATTCAGAAAGTTATGCTAACTCAGCATGGCACTGAAACACTGGAGATTAATAAATAATTAATAAAAAACATTTCTTCTGCAGCCATGTCCTTGTATGAGTAACTCAAGCCTTACTGAATAGGCTGAACACTCAAATGCAGTTTTCTGTGCCTGCAGGATCAGGATTCCTTCAGTATTTCTGTTCTGCAGGAAAATAATTCCTTTAAAGCCTTCTTAAGAATTTCAACTAAATAATTAAAATCAGGAACAATAAGCTATGGTTTTGATATGTAGATAGATATGTGTTTCTTTATCTGTAGGTGTATAAATAAATAGAATTGAGGCCAATCTGTAAGCAGTAGGGGAAAGCTGGGACTCAGTACAGTGAAGTACAGTCCAAGAAGAATTGGTAGAAAGTTACTGTAATCTAATAATGTTTTTCCCCAGTGACTTAGTACCTTCAGAGCAAGTCAGTGCTGGAAAATGGATAAAAGGCTGGGTTTGGGTTTTAGTTTTGAAGTGGGCAGGAAACAGCAAAAACATCAGCTTAAAAATTTAAATTGTAGTGACATGCTGTTAATGTGCAGTGTTAAATATTATAATTATTTTGCACACCCTGCTAAATGCCTTTGACAAGGACAAACATCTTTTCTAATAAAAGATAGTAAGTGGAAGGCTTGAACCTCTTAAATTATCATGTATGTCATGATATTCCAGTGATTACATTTTGAGGTGCTCTGTCTTCAATATATGTACAGGGGTAAACCAAAGCACTGAGTGATGAGCATTCAGCACAACCCCCATGCAGTGTGGGACTGGCACTGGAGATCAGAATTGCTCATTTTTTGAAGGTAAAAACCTGATCCTGTTCAAAAGCCTTTCCTGCTGAGAAACCTCATCCACATTCATAAATTTACTTGTATTCAAGCAAGGGAGGCTGTGGTGTGTTCTCTTTGAGAAATGAGATGTACTTTTAAAAAAGACATTTTAAATATACTTCTGAACTAATCCTACTTAATATAGCTTGTATGTCTATGGCACCATAATAAATTATTATTTTAAATATACAGTCAGGTCTTCAGATATTTTTACTTCTGTCCACTTATTATTTTATGGTCATCTGCAGTCTCATACATGGGCAGAAAAAGAAGCCTAGTGCTAAGCAATTTATTTTTTTTCCTAGGTTCTCTGCTGAAATGTTTAGGTATAGAGTCTAAAATGGGTCTTCTGACAGTAATAATTAGACAGGATGAGACCACAGAGGAGAGGAAACCTGGTATTTACTGAATAATGAAAATGATATCTGCCTAAGTGATGATGGGAAAAGAAGAGGGTTTAAAGAAAATTTGTTTTCTTATTTCCTGATTTCTAAGCAATTGTGGGAGAATGTGGCAATGACCCCTGTAATCACACTTGATTGATATACAGATAACTACACAGTGCTCATTCATTGCATGTATAGAACAAAACCATTTTCCTAAATGCCCCTTGGATAATTAAATAAATGTCTTTGCCAAAGCAGGCTTTGAATCACAATAATGTCCTGGGAGACTATCATCACTTCCAGCAACCATAATCATCATCCCAGAGAATGGAAACACACTCAATCAGCAAACCCTGCTGCTGTCTGTGAATGAGCAAGGGAGGTGGCCTGCAGGCCTTGATCAGGCTGGATGAATAACTAAATGTTTACAGTGAACTTGTCCCTTCAGTGCTGAGAGTTGAGGATTGCTCATGGAGCCAGGGAATGCTGAGCTTTGTGGATGGCAACTGTGTGCTGTGCTTAGAGTCAGCTGGGTTTCCCTGGGTGATGCTGCTCAGTCAATGGATGTAGCAGATTTTCTTAGGGATGAGCTGCCCAGACCTGAGTTACCCCAACTGAGGCCTGACCTGAGGCCTTGAAGCCTGTGACACAGTTAAAATTACTTGGTAAAGTTGTGGCGCAGGTGAAATTAGATATTAAGGTGTCAGGGAAAAATAATGGGGTTTTGAAGGTCACTGAATGGAGTTGTTAGTAAGCATGTGTTAGTTACCTTAAGGACAAGTTTAAACAATGTCTGTTTGCATTCCTTCTCATACTGTATACCAATCAGTGGATGCTTGTAGCTGTAAACTGTATGAAGAGTATATAAGCTGCCATTTTAGACGAAATGAAGGAAGAACATAGTGGTGACCATACTGCTTGGACCTGCGTTTGCCTCGACCCAACTCTATAGGACAACCCTGGCAACAAATGGATATTCTTATTTAAGGGTATTCTTAGGGCAGTTCCAGCTCCATGGGGAAGGACTGGAAGTGTTGCACCTGTGTTAAGGTGTAAGAGGGGTTTGCATGGGGTGAGCCACAGCGCTGGGATGGAGCACCCAGGACATCCCATTTGCTGCGGCTGGTTGTGCCTGCAAAATTTGGAACATTTGAACCTAAATCTCTGGATGATTTTCTTTTCTTGTTCTCTACTTTTTTCCTCTTTCAAGCTGTTGCTCTCAATTCTGATTTTGGTACCTGTCAATTTAATTTCTTTGCTGCAAGCACCTTACATAATAGCTCACCATAGCGTAAATGTAATGATTTGTTACATTTTTATACTGCCAAAAGTTTACCTGTCTGGGACCACAAGTCTGTTTGATACTGTTTATTAAACCAGTGTCTCCATGACATAAAGCAAAGAGGCACTGAAAATGCAAGAGCTCAGTGGCAGTGCTCCAGGCAAGAGATAATGGTGCACACACAGTGGGAGGGAAAATCTCCCAGGGAATACTGAGGCAGATCAGGTCACTGAAGGCACAATAAGCATTCCAGTGCTTCTGACAGGAACATGCTTGGGATTGTCTCAAACTCACATCTGGTTTGCCAGCTGTTGAGGTGTGGGGGACAGAGTGTGGGATGCCTGAAGGCAGAGAGATGCAAACCAGAACAGCCTCTGACCACAATGCAGCAGGATTTGGGATTTTTGCATGGAGTGCTCAGGTTGGACATGTCACACAGCATATGTCTGGGCAGGCTGTGGTTGATGAAGGAGCCTGTGCATGGTAGAGATGAGTGAGTTAAGTGTTAAAAAATAGAGATTGAGACGTGAGCAGACGAAGACAAGACACGATCAGTGTGTATCTTCTTTCAAAAAGTTACTGCAGGGAAAATATAAATGGTGGTGGATAAGTCTGAGATGACATAAGGCTGCTGTCAGTCACCTGGTGAGGCTGTTCCTAGAACAGCTGCTGCTGAAGAGAGCTCCTTCCCTTTGTGTTCCTCTGGAGCAGATCTTTGCCCATGCTCTCCATGGCAGCTCTCTAGAGGTTTCTTCTGAGCCCATCTGCCACTGGCAGAGATGGCTGGAGACTGTGAGGGAAGTGGCAGCACTGTTTTAGCAAGCAGAACTTTAAACCATTTTATTTTGAATAATAAAACGTGTGTCTTTATGACTAAAGGAACAAAGAGAGAAACCATCTTTCCACTAATTCAGTCATTCATTTTTCCCCTCCTCCAGCAGCTTTTAGGTCAAGGGGGGAAAATGTCCACAGGTGAAAAGTGAGATTTCTCAGTATTTGGTGACCCCCAAACCAAGCAGTTGTCAGCAAAGGTATATTGCTGTGGGTACTATTTAATAAATAACATGAAACATGAGTCTTTTGATTTGTTTTAAGGGGCTTTAGAAGAGTTCATAATTCTGGGGAGGTCATCATCACTGAGCTCTTGCTCCTGTTGGAACCAGAAGAAGGAAGTTTATCCTGAAGTCTTTTGTTAGAAGGTTATACTTTGCTATCACCTAGAGACAGGAGCAAGAACAAGGGGCATAGGGCATCTAGAGACAGTTGGTGACTAAAAAATCATTTAAAGAGATGAGATAGCGGGGTAACTGTAATAGAGAAAAGGAAATGCAGGGTGGCTGAGGGACTGGGTGTGCCAGGAGCTTGTGTGTATTGGCAGTGTCATGTAAAAGTGGGAGAGAATGTGCACTTCCAGACTTGGAGAAGCAGGTGGGATAGGAAGTGAGATTGTAATTGTTATCATGTTGTGGGATGTTTAACTTGTGGGTGAAACTTTCATGAATTAGTTTATTCTTAGCAGCAAACCTTTTAAAAACACTTTTCTTGGTGAGCCCCGTTTCCAGTATGCAATGGAAGTTACAAAACAGAGCTGAGGGGAAATGCCGTGCTGAGCACAGCTAATGTTTGCCTGACAGCAGTGATACACAGCCACAAAGCTGTGTTTATGCATGAAAATTCTCCTTCTGGCTTTAGCTACTTAAAAACAAATGTTTTTCAAAACAGCCTAAGAAGTCTTTTCCCAGCACTCTATGGAGCTCGTGTTGCAGTCTTGCACTGGAGATCCAAACCATAGAGCAGAGCATGTTATGTGAGATAATTGGAAAATGGAGCTTTGTGAAAATGTCATTTGAAGCAATGTGGAATTGGCTGGTTGCCTTCTGTTTGCTTCTAAGTTCTCCAATTGTTTAAATACCACCTTTGTAACAACAGTGCCATTCACTTGACAATTTGTCTTTTTATTCCTGATAATATGCGTGTTGGATGCAAAAATAGCCATTCTCCTTGTGATCATCAAACTTCAGCTGAATTTCAGACAAAGAATTTGGCAGATCTCCAGATAAAATATTACAGAGCAGCTCAAGCAGGCATTAGCATTTGTTGCTTACACACTTTGTGCTTTGAAATCTCTATTGCTTCTGACGTGCTCAAAACCAACAAGCTATTGTTCCCCTAAAGCACGATTTGAAGCACACCTGAATGGAATATTGCATTATTTTTGCATGGGGATAGGTCTTGTGGAACAACAAAGGCTAAATGTTGCATTTCAGGGGAGTTTTACAGGGCACTCCCCCTCAGTGCAGCAGTTTGCAGGGTGCTGGTGTGGCTCCAGCTTGGCTGAGACACAGCCAGGCTGTCCTGCTCACTTTGGAGAGGAGTGGTTGGACTGGCACAGCTCTTTCCCTGGGTAGAGCTGTGCCTGCACAGGACCCAGCTGTGTGTGTCACTGAGGGTAAAACAGTGTGAGGTTCAGAGGGATGTGCTGGGCTTCCAGAGTGAAAACCTGGCCACTGACTGACTCCGTGGAAAAATCCTCACCTCAGTCTCCTCCCAGGCTGTGCCCAGAGGAGTGAGCTCTGTTCACATAAATCAATTTGTCTGAAAGCATGTGGTGCTAGTCAGGCATGCACCTGGCTGTGATGGGATGAATTGTGTGTTTGAGTGAATCAGGTGCTGGAGAGGCTGGAAATTTGGTCCTTGGAATTTCTGCCTTTTGCTTTTTTGAGGCACCCTTAGTTTCTCTGTCTTTGAGTTGTTACAAATGTAATCCCTGATTTATTATCTCCATTTCTTGCAGTCAATGAAATTAAAACTATATTCGTTTTGAATAAATAGAATGCAGCCAAACTCTCTGGGTAAAGTTTGGCAAAGCTGTGTTGGGTACAGTAATGCTGACTATGAGCCCAGTGAGCAGGACTGCAGAAATAGTCCTAGAACTTCACTACTTATTCTCCAAAAGCTCTAGAATATACTGATTTCTTAATCACTCTGAATTAATTAGCTGTAAAAAATAAATGCACCTCATTTTTGATCATAAATCCATACTTAAATTATGGGATATTTTAAAGCTGCACATTTGAAGGATTAGAGAGGGGAAGAAAGCAGCATTGTTTCTTTATCTTTCAGTCACATGCAAACTGTGGCATCCAAGGACTGTCTTTTTGATAAGCTCAATATGACTTATCTCCCAATAGAAGTATACATTGTTCTTCCCTTTAAATGTATTCTGGCATTCAGATTACTCTCAGCTGTTCCCTTTCTCCCCTTCCTGGTCTCCGACTTAGTTTTGTTTTTAACATGCAGAGAAAATGCTTTGCCTCAAAATATGTATCTTTTCACAGTATAAATTCAAGGAGTGGATGGGGAAAGATGTATATGCTTGGCTGGGCTAATGAGACAATGACTCAGTCTGTGTGTCTAACATCTCATATCACATAAAGCGGTTGACAAAGAAAAATGGATTTTGCTTTAAATACTCGGAGCTGCCACAATAACTGATCATATTTTGTAGATTACAATGGGCTTAAAGCAGCAATAAACCAGGAGCCTCACTGCCTGCTCTCTCAGAAGTTTATAAATATCAAAGGCAGCCCAGTAACAAATCCTTGATTTGCATTTACGTAAAACGTATTTTGGTGAAATTAAAAGCCTTAATTGAAAGAGGAGAGCAGAAATGCACAACTATGACCTTATCACCCCTCCCAGGAGGATATTTCCAAGTCACTGGGATACAGTATGAGCCAGTGACTGCTTCAAATGTTACCCTTGGAGTCACTGAAAGTCAGGGGAGAAACTGCTTGGAGCTGTGAAAAAACAAGATATTCAGCCCAGCATTTAACACTTGAGCTAACATTTCACACCCACACCTGTAATCTGCCATCACAGGTTACATTAGAGACCATCAATGCCATTTTTATTGGTATTCCCTTTTACTGGAATCATCATAATGAGCACATTCCCACTAAAGCCATGTATTTTGGTTGTTCATAGTTCTTCTTGTCCCCCCTCTCTTGAGAATTTAGGTGAGTTTAGTTTCTCCTCTGTGTGTTCAGATTCTCTGCTCCTTTTTCAATCCACCCATGGGTGAAGACATCTTGTCTGCAGGGAAGTGTAATCCCAACCTCAATAATTTGGCATTCAGGTGCCACTGGTGGACACATGGTGCACCAAACTACTGACACTGCCCAACTAAAACTTCCTGAAAGTGGGAAATTTCTGAGCCTGGAAAATGGGAGGGAAAATCAGTCTCCAGAACCTTCCATGTTGCTTTTCCTCCTCAGTAAGGATTTTTTTAACACTCCAGTATATTTTATGGCTGTTTTATGGTTGGAAAATAATTTATTTGTAGATATTTCTAGGGCAAGTTTCATATGGTTATTTCTTCATCATGATACGTCCACTGTGTGCAATGCAAATGTATGATTCCAGATATATACATATGTCAATTTATGAGCTTAGCTTTAATTTGGAGGTCTCCTTTCTTGTACAATTTTTGCATGAGAAAATAACTATAGTATGACCTGAATTTTTAATATTAAATTGCTTTTTATTCTGATCTGGTTCTATCAATGTAAAAGCTAAAACGGTGTTTATATAAACAGAAATTTGACTGGTGTAATTTTGTTACCCTCTTAATAAGTAGTTTAAAATGTATGACATAATCTATTTTTGTAAAACATTGTAGGGATTTACACTGCAGTTATACTAATGTAAGTGTACTACCTTAAATTCGATTTATACTGACTAGTGAAACCTACTGCTTGTTTGTTCTACTCTACAGGAAAAAATACTGGCAAAAATATTCTTGTTTTAAATTGATAAAAGCAAAAGTGAATATGCTTTAGTGATTTCAATGATCAGTTCCATGTTTTCAGTTTATTCAAATAAGCTCAGATTGCCAAGATTGTCTGTAACTGTGAACGTGACAGGTGAGAGGAATTTCACTGCATTCTTTCAAAAGTCAGATGTTATTGATCTCCTTAAATGTGACTTGTTAAAGACATTGTTCATCGCTGTAGTTTTTCTCCTGTATTGCTTACTCTGTAAGCTAAACTTACTGAAGCCATCTGTGAGTTCAGAACTTAGTAAATTAAGAGAAAAGTAGCAAAGAATGGTTGATGAGAGAGCAAATGTTTTGGCATGTAGAGAATATGGATTTAGCTGATAACTCCTGTAATGCTGAGGTTTGGATTTGGTGACATTTAAAATAAGGACCCAGATGTCTCTGAACATTTACATTTTTCTACCTCTGAGGGGGTTGAGAGGATCTGATTTTCTGCAGTGGTATTTTATGTAAAGCAAAAAAGAATGGATAGTGTTATGTTAAAATTGAAAAAAAAAGGCAGCAAATTCTTGGTACCAATTTTCAGTGGAGATCCTGCTTGCAGTTTCAGTGTTCCACTCTTTACAAGCCTTGCACATTTTTATAGTGTCTTCAATGTGCATTAAAAAGTACAGGTAACTTTTGGTGTTGATAATAATTTTTTGTACTTTTAATTTCCTGTGCAGGAAAGAAGGGGATACAATTATGACTTGGAAATGGGGAGGTCAGGGAGAGACTGGAGGAGAATTTGGGTTGGCTTTGGTGTTTGACCCCGAATAGTTATTTAACAACACTCAGCATCCAGCTCTCCAGTTTGTTCAGTGATGGGTCAAAACCAGCACCAGGCTGAGCCTACATAAACCAGATCCTTTTAGTTTGGTGTCACATTCCTACACTGAGCCCCCTTTCTCCTGACCCCCTGTCAGCAGAGCTCATTCACTCAGAGTCAGTCCCCAGTGCTGGCAGCACATCCTGGTGTCCCACAGTCCCTGAGGAGCACCAAGGAGTTAAATGCAGGACTTGTGCAAGGGGGAGCAGCTTCTTCCAGCAAAATTCCCCTGGGGTACCAAGAGGTTGAGAAACCCTCTGCAGCAGCTGCACAGAGATATCTTACCATGCAAAAACGTCCCTTCAGTGGCTGTCCCCCAGCACCACTGCTCTTCACAGCAGTGGGTGCTTGGCCCCTCACCCAGTGGGTGTGGGAAGGGCAGTGGCAGCTGTGGAGTTGTCCCCTGGGACAGCTGAGCCACCCCAGGCTGTGTCTGCACTGGGCAGAGGGGCTGCAGAGCTCTTGGAGGGAAAATATGAATTGGAAAACTGCAATTTTCTTATCTTTAACCTTTCTTTGCAGTTGTTCCTTGCCCATCCCACCTGCCTCACGTGCAGCAGGGATCTGGGCAGAGAGCAGGACGTGCTCTCACTGTGCCAGAAGGGGACAAGGGACCTCCCTGTGCTGCTCAGACAGACAAAGGCAGGGCTGTGGCACCAGCCACGTGCCCCTGAGTGTGGTCACCTCTGGGCACTGGGTAGCCCTGTGAATGAAATGTTACTGCACTCCTCGGTGCTGGGAAGCTGGTTTGCATCCAGCTGCATATCTGTAAATACCATTAACTGAAATTAATTAGGTAGCTGCTCCTTAATTCTTTTGACTGTAATCCCATATCACAAGAGCACCACATTCAATCTGGCACAAGCTGCTCACAGGAGAGGCCCAGACCTAAATTAGCATCTAATCTAAATTAGCTTTAACCCCTTGAAAGTCTGGCTCATCTAGGCTGGGTTAAAGTCATTAGTGGTGAACTCTGAGAGTGCTGTGCTTTGCCTATGCTGCAAACATCTCCAAAAAGGTTAAGCTTGTGTTTCTTTGGTGCTAATAATTTGTAACTGAATGCTACAGTTTTGTTGATGTAGTTTGGAAAGGCAGGAGTTACGTGGGACTCCTGAAAATCAGGGTGAGAATTGAAATTTCACCTGTCTAGGATTCAGGGAGCAAGTGTGCTTCCACCAGAGTGAACCCAGGCTCACTAATGACATCTGTGCAATTGCTGTGATTGGTGAACCGTTAGATTAATAGTAAGGTGATAATTTCTCTTTAGTAATGGGTGGTTCTGCTGTTACAATATAAAATATATTGGAGAAATTTTGTTTGGAGAGCCTTTTCTCCTTTACTGGTGGTTAAAGTCATATAGTGGAACAACTTGGACTTGGTGCACTAATGCTTAGATGTAAATGCCAATTTTAGGAGCAAAAGAAATCATTCCAATCAACCCCACATCCATTTCTGATTATAGCAGACTATCATTAGAAGAAGTGGGGCCAGAACAAATAAACCCTTCATAAATAGAAGTATTCCTCTGAGTGAAATAACTGTACTGAGGTCAAAAGGTCTACTTTGATATGTGGTGATTATTTGTATAATTATGGCTTTGTGCTTCAGCTTGCAAAATTTTACATTGCTTATTGCTTTTAAAGAACATTGTAGTGCTAAAAAGTTGTTAGTCTGGTGATACTCAGCTCTAAACATGACTTGAAGTAGGGAAGGTTTATTATTTAAATAGCTTTCAGCTGTGCATCCTTGAGATGTCTCAGTGCATGAACTATTGGCACTTTGCCATTTTTCATCATGATCAATGGGCTGATTTGCAAGGCAAGACTCCTGCATCCCTTCCAGCACATGGCAATGTGTGCTGTGCCTTTGGAGATGGAAATCTGCCTTACAACAGATGGACAAATATTATCACTAGGCAACTGCATGAAGACACAATAATCCTTCTACAGAATTGCCCATGGAGCTTTATGCAGTCAGAGGATGCATTTTGTGTGTGTATGTGTGCTCGGGAAAAACAATTTTTTGTTTGATTTGTTGTCCTGTAACAGAGATGTTTTTGTGGTCTGTGCCACTGCTTTGTGACTGGTGTAGGAAATATCATAGTGATAACTGAAAAGATGACTTTTTTTCACCCCTTACCTGGATGTTTTCAGTTGTGCCATATCTTCCTGAACAGATGGCAGATATTCTTGTTTGCACAGGTCCTGCTGCAGTGCTGTGCACGAGGGACTGACAGGAGGACAGGAGTTTCCAACTGGGGTATAATGGGTGGTTCTCCTGTGCACATGGTGCCTCCTCACCTCATGGCCCTGTGCACGCTCCTGCTCTGTGCCAGAGCTGTGATTCAGCCTGATCCTGGTGGCAGGAGAAGTTCTGTTTGCTGCAGGTGAAGTGTTTAGAGAAGCAAACACCAAATGTAGCACCTGGCAGGAGGAAAGTTTGGAGTTTTGTCCAGGCTGTTTGCTGCTGTTATGTTTTGTATGGCAGTCACATCAGAGATCCTCCCTCTGAATTCAGGGCTGCCTTTAGCTTGGCATTGTGCAGCCACAGAAAGGTCTGATCACTGCCCTGATGGCTCTCTTGGGTAGATAGATGAGAAACACAAAGGCCTGAAAAAAGGGAAAGCAATGATTTTCATCATGCAGGTCAGTAATAACAGCCCAAGCAGAGTGTGATTTAATAAGGTGCCATTGGAAGCTGGACTGTGCATCCCAGACAGCACCACAGACCTTTTGTATCCAGTTTCAGAGCCTGGAGCAAGATAAACCTCTGCCAGAGCCTGAGTGGGGTTCAGAAATACAGCGTTGCTTAGGAACTGGAATCCTCCTGGTTTCCCTTATTTTTTTAGTCCTTGATAGCACAAAAACTGGTGAATGGCCTTGCAGAGGAGAATGATGTTACCATTATCTCTGAGGTTTCTATTGCCATCAGTGCTGCCATAGAAATAAGACTTTCCACTTCCATGATGTTTATTTTAATCTATTCACAGATATTATGTGTGAATGAGGTATTAAATATTATGACTTAAATTTGAGAACATAGAGGGATAAATTGCATAGAGGAGAGGTCCTTATTAAGGCTGCTTTCAGCTGAGGTCCTTAATCTTCCCTGATCACAGTAAAATAAGTGTGGTGGTTGTGTGAACCAGGCCCAAAGAATCAAGACAGGAACAGGCTTGTCTTTTTCAAGGCCTCTTAGAAGGAAAAAGGTAGTACTGCCTGTAAGTGTTCTGCTGTTTGATGTTTAATTCTGCTTTCATATAGAAGAAAAGGTTCACTCACCTAATTGAATGAAATTGAGGGGGAAAAAAAGTGGGGATTTTTTTGTTTATTTTTTTCCTTTTAGTTTTACAGGCAGATGATGCCCTTTCAGTGTTCCCACCAGGTGAGAGTGTGCTGGCTGCTGAGGATGTGCAGTCCCTGAGCTCTGTATCCAGTTCCTGGCTGTCACTGAGCTCAGGCAAGGCTGTCTCAGCCCCAGGACTGTGGCTGCCCTGTCAAAGCTTCCAGGTGAGACCCTGCCTCTGGCACATCAGTGGGGTTTTTGCACACTGGCAGCAGCTCTGTAGTGACCTGGATCAGCCAGGGAAGGGAACCGAGGGAAAAACTCTTCACAAGAGGCAGGGGAGAGGCATAGGGGGTTGTCTTGAATGGGAATATCTTTTAGAAGGGAAAGTCAGAGATCAGAGTAGCCAAATGAGAACAGCAGAGGGCTCCCAGGGCTGGTGTCCGTGGTGAGGGTGAGCAGCTGGTTTTGGGTAGTTTTACCTTAGATGAAGAGAAAACAGGCATGCCTGCAAACCCCCGTGTGTACAGGGCTGTGCAGCTCCCTGCTGCCCCCAGAGAGGAACAAACTGTGCTGCGGGCAGAGCGTGACAAATGAAAAGGTTTTTGAAATGGTGTGGAGCTAAAAATGAGTTAAATTCTCAACTCCAAAATCCTGGAGGTCATCACAGAGTCCCTGGCTTCTCCAGAGGCTCTAGGTGGGACCATCCCTGGCTGCTGCCCACAGGTTCTTCCCTCAGCAGGAGGGTGAGCTGGGTGAGGACAGTCAGTCATTTTGGCTGGCAGTGCACACACTCTGGTGACACACCCATTCCCTGACCTGGCAAACCATTCCTCAGTCACAATCACAGCCACAGCTCATCTTGGTCCCATGTCATACCCCTCAAATAGCAAAGTTATCCAAATGTATCGGCTAAGATTGTAAGAAATTGCAGTTCTGCTTTAGAGATGAGTGAGCAGAGGCAGAGGTAATGGAGGTGTGAACTAAAACCTGGTGTTTATGGTTCCAGGTGTGCTGTAACTGCTGTGTTATACACCCCCCCAGTCTCTAACTTGGGCTTTGCCTTTTGCACCCATTTAACAGTTATTAACTAAAGTTTCAGAAATATCCTTTCTTCTCTTCTGAATAAGTTTTAGGGAGAATCTTGATCTGTAACATCACTATTCTGTCTCCTACTCTATAACTTTATAATTAACCTGCTGTTGGAGAAGTGTCATCGTTCTCATGGCCTCCAGAATGATCAGACACTGAAAGGATGCAGCTGGGTCACTAAAAAATAAATCAGCCTGTGTATGTGAGGGTGACATCTGGCATAGACAGAAACTTTGCATCTCCTCTGAACTTAATTCACTCCTCCCTGCCTTTCTGGGCTGTGGGCACTGAGATTATTTGGCAGCTGTTTGCCATAGTAATAAATTTGGAAATAATTCAGTGGGCTCTAGTAGGAAGCCAAGGCTTCTGACAATTGCCTGAGGCTTCTGCAATCCTCTGGTGCTACAAATCATCCTGACCTTGTGGTGCCACCCTGACTGCAGAGTGCCAGAAAGGAGGAGTGCCCAACACGCTGGGAAGAGACATCAACCACTGATGCCTTCCTCCTTCCTCTGCCACCTAATTGTTTGGGGAATTGGGGGAACTATAAATAAGAGAGATTAAATTCTGCTGCTGAGACAGAAGTTTGGCTTTAAAAAAACCATGAGTTCCAGAAAGTCATGCTGGTGTGCAAGACGGCTGTGTAATTCTGGGACAGATAATCGTAATTTGTAGATCATTTGGAGCTTGTGACTGCTTATAAATCCTGATTTAAGGTGCTGAAGTTGTTCTTTTGGTGCAGCTTTGTTTGGGGCTGATGAGTGTTTCCACGACACCTGTTGTACAATAATATTGTTTCCATGATAGCTGCTGTTCTCACTTATTTCTTTCAGTTCCGTTTGAGCAGGCGTGTCGGCTGACAGGGCTGTTCCTGAATCAACTGAGCTCTCAGGGGATAAGCACCCATTGCAATTATGAGCATTTCAATGTTTTTCTAAGTGTAAAATATTTACATATTCTGAAAGCGTGAGGAATTTGTGTTTCCTTGCTGTGACTCTCCTTGTCTGAAATGTTTCGTCTCTGTAGTTTACACATTACCCATTATTGTAGAATTTTTTTTTTTCAGTATTTTTGTACAAATGCTGCAAAAAATAAGACTTAAACCCAGAAAGTTGGGAGCATGATCAGTTTCTCTTGATGATAACTGTTTACACTCCAGAGCCAGTGCTCTGCTAGTGCTGTTTGCTCCCACATTTAAGGCTTCTGAGACCACCTCGCTGTGTTTACATTTATAGAAGCAATAAAGATCCTGAGATACGGGTTAGCTAAAATTCTGAGCACATCAAAGGTATAGTATTGCAAAATTTACACAAAAACTTTATTACTAGAATTTCAGTAAACTTGGTGGAAGGTCTTTGTGCATTGTGTGGCTCAAAATTACACTTGGCCACCTACTGGGTTTGTGATATAAAAATTTAGTTCAAATTGATCAAAGCCTTTGTAATTTCTTAGATAAAGTTGGTTTCAGCTGCAGGTTTACAAGAAAACCTTTACTCAAAGCACTTTCAGGCATTGTTACTACATTTTTTACGGCCTTTTGCTATAGCCTCTGTTCTTGGGTGCTTGATTGCTCCTGGAGTGAATATTGACTTTCTGCTGAGACAGACATGGCAAGCTGATGTGTTTTGTTTAATGTTTAAAAGCTACTCAGGCAGGCTGAGGTTCACATCCACCTTGGGACAGGAGGGAGAGAACAGAAAAGCAAGACAGAAAGAAAAAAAAGAATCCAGAAAAAAAAAAAAAAGCGTTTGTAAAAAGAGTTCTTGTTCAATAAATTCAAATCTGGCTCTGAATAATAGAAAACCGGATTTTGAAAAGCTTCTAAATTGTTCCCTGAACTGAGGTCAAGGAAGAAAATAATGCCATTTGCAGTAGAACACGGATCAATAAGAAATCCAAATAGGATGGTGCTTTTTATTGCAGTTATGTTTGACAGCACGAGTCAGTGTGGAGATGCAGACCCTCTCAGTTTACAAGCCTGAGTTTTTCTGTATAAATGAGAGAGGTGTGCTTCCCACAGGCCATTCCTGTCAAGGATAAATGCCTGAAGTTATGCAGCTTCTCTAAGTTGCAATGTTTTGTTTGATTCTGCATCTTAGCATGGCAACACACCCTTGAAAACTTGTGACACTTTACTGTTAGTATCACATGCCAAACGTATTTCTTTTTCCAGATGTGGTTTTTTCCCCCAGGTGTGTTTAGAGCCTTAGCAGCAGAAGCTACAGCAGCCAGCACAGTTGTACCCCTCTTGTTCCTGATTTAAAAAGTCTTAACCTGTATCTATAAGTGCAAAGGTAATTGTGGTCTAAATTTTGAAATGGGAGAGTTTTCTGGCACACGTGAGTCACCGTGTGCAGTTGCTACGACAACTTTAGAGACAGTTTCTTTGAACTCATCCTGCTCTGGATTCAGTTCTTCCTTGACTTCTTCTCTTTCTTCCTCTGAACACTGACCCAGGCTGTCCTTCTACCATGTCTCCTTCTCTTCTTCAGCCTTTCCCTCCAGGGAAAGGAAGACATCCTTCCCTCTGTCCAGCCTTTCCCTCCAGTTCATCTTCCCAGTGTGTTACTGTGAGCCACCTATTTGAAATTTTCCATGTTGCCATTTCCACACAAGCCCATCCCACTGTGAAGTGCCTCAAAGTATTTCTGCTGGGAAAAAATGAGGGACACTTGGCATTAAACCACGAAGTTTTCATAAAGCAGTGCTGTTTCTTCGTAAAAGTATATGTTTGGTCTTTTTCAATTTTTTTCGTATTTTAATTGAAAGATATTTGGAAGAAAGAAAAGTATTATTTTTTTAGCTTCATCTTATTTTGTAGAGTACCCACCAAACTGTGATATCTGCCATGCCTGGAGGTCTCTCACTTGTTAAAAATTAAGAAGAACTTGCAAGTGTTCGAAAGCAAAAAATGACTAGCTCAGTTTTTATGTCTCCATCCTCCAAATGGCCCAGCTTTAATTTCAGCTTATTAAAATTCAATCATAGTAACACTAAATATGGTTAATTCTGTAGGAATTTAGATTAAGTGTTTTGAGCCTGCAGACCAAGTTGGATTAAATAATACTGCCATGTGCTAATAAATTTTTGTCTTCTAGGATTCTACCCACAAAGATATTACATTAGAAAATTGAGGCAGTTGCTAGGGTTTCAAGCATATAAATTTGGAAGTATTCTAACTTTGAAAGATGTCAAAAAATAAGCCTGAAATGATTCTCTGTGTTCTATTCTCATCAAATTAATTCAGTTTGAGAAGCTGCATGTGTAGAGTTTCATTAGCATTTCTTCCAAACCCAGTTACCACCCCGCTTTCTGGTTCTTGAGTGATGGAGTTATTGAATTCCTCACTGGATGAGGTTATCTGGAGCCCTGAGGATAAAATTCTGAGGGAGTTTATTGCTCTGAGAGAATTTGTGTGGATTACTTACTATCACAAGACTGTTTCTGTGTTATTTATATGTATGTTTACCACATCTCATGTAAATTTCCAAATAAGAACAGGATAGTACAGATCACGTGTGAAGGGATTTCAGTGGTCACTCTGCTAAAGCTCTATGGTCCTTCTGTATCATTTTAGCAAATTGACTAATAAAATGTTAAATGAGCTGTTTGGTTTTTCCATGGCCTTCAAGGTGACTGAAACTTGAGTCTGTATTTTGCATAAACTTTCCTCTTCTTCATCACCTTAGACTGACTCTCCAATGTGTTAATTCTTCTCATTTATGACTTTTGATATGATAAAAACAGCTTACATAGCAGAGAGAGCCTTAATTGCACTTTAAACTGCCTTCTTTGCGGAGCTGAGAGAGCTCACTATAAGGCAAATTTGAATTAAAGTAGTGCTGGCCATGCTCAGAATTCATTAGCTGTTTAAAAGTCTCAGTACTGTTAGCTGAACTGATGTGGCTTTGAATGCTGATAAGGCTGGAGGCATAAATGCTGTACGTGCAGCATTGCTGGGCTATAGAAAGACTGGCTTAACCTGAACCCTGTCTTTTAAATATGCCTGATTTCAGTGGATTAATGCCTGTAAAGAGAAATGAAGATTTCCCATCCATATAGAAAAACAAAGCTTTCTTTGCTCATGACAGACTGGTTCTGCACTGCTCTGCAGCTGCCTCTGGTGCGCCCATAAAACTGACTCCAGCCTGCTCCCAGTAACTGGGAACTTGCTGGGAGCAATATCCTGCTGCCCATTAGAAAATCACAGCAGCCTTTTAACACTTTCAAGAGCCAAACTTCTCTACTGCTTTACTACTGGATTACGTTACAGAATACTGATGCCCATTTAGGAGCAGTAAAACAGTTTAATAACTCTAAGTTACTTTTTTTCTTTTTTTTCTTAGCTAGACACATGGGCACCATCTACTACCCCATAGCACCTCCTTATTGATCTCTGTTGCACTGCATGAAATAGGCCAAGCTGTCATTGAAGGCACCTGGGCTGGCTCCAGGAAGATGATGAATCAATAGGTTAAATTTAATTGATGTGGTGTATTACCCTGAATGACTAAACCTGGCCGTGTGCTACAGTGGAAGTGTACCTTTTATCTTTGTTTTCCTGGGTCTTAGGCTATAAAACTCTAGGCTACATCCTTTACTCAGGCTTACTGTACATTTCTGATACCATAGTGCTCTAATATCTTGCTGTATGTCACTGTCATCTGGGCTGCAAGACTAATGCAAGAATTCATCTTGGCTGTGTTGCCCATATATCCTTTGCACAAGGCGAAAATATTTACCAGACCAGAGATAGAAGCAGCAGTGGCTGAGTAATGTGTGTGCAAAATGATCTATGAATGCAGACCTCGATTGACTGGAAATGAAATACTGTGATAAAAATCCCATTTCTGAAATGTGTGGTTGTGCCAAGGAATGCATTGCCTGCTCTGGGTTTTTATAGAAGTTGTACAGTTTAAGCATTATTTTTTATATACTAACTGGAACATTGAGAAAGTGTACTAGTGGGTTTGGAAAAACTGTTATTGTGAGACTATTGCCAAATTACCCAGTCAGACTTCAATGTATGCACTTTACAGCATTCTGTTTCTTATGCCATTCTGGATTAGAAAAGCTTTTAAACAAGGGAGGGAAAGTGTCAAGCGATGGGAGATCTGAGGAAATGAAAGAAATTTTAAAAGGAAAACATTTGTGTTACTTCAAGCTCATGATGTTTGTAGTAAAAGATCTAGTTTTGAGACACTTGCTCTTTAAGCTGGCAACAAAACAGCTCATGGTAAAAGTACTGTTTAGCTCTTAGATGTGCCTGTTGATATGCTGATGAATAGATAGTCTAAAAAGCGTCACACCAGACTTGGACTAAGAATAGGAAACTCTGAATGTGCTTTCTTTAAAAATAAGTTGAAGTATCCAAAGACTAGAGTATGTACAAACAGAAGCACAGTATCAATTTGATTTTCATCTGTCATTTGAACAGGTATGGAAGCACCTAAAAGCAGCAGGAGAGCAGCACGGAAACCAGGAGGAAACAAAAAGAAAAAAAGGTTGGAGGGGACATGCTACGGCCCTTTGGGTGGGTGAAAGTTCCTGTTTCTCCTGAAAGCAGGTTCTGCTCAATGAAGAGTTACCTGCTGCATGGAGCACCTGTGAAGCTGCTGGGAATTTGCAGGAACTGGCAGTAAAGGGAGTGGGGCAGGAGCTTGGGGCTACCAAGGTCGGAGCAGCGTGGTGTGATGAGAGCTCTGGGGGTGTGCAGAGCTGTCTAGGTTAAAAATTTGGAGGAATGCCTTGATTCCTAGCATGTTGTGATAAGTTTTGGAAGGTTTTTTAATCTCTAAGTGTGGGATAAAAGCTTTACTTGCTGTGGGTGGTGTTTGGAGACATTTGGCCCCAGAAAGGAGAGTGGGAGACCTCTGTGAACCTGTGTGAAAAGGCGGGTGGGCCTTACTGCTGGTTTAAGGAAGTTCCACTCCTCGGAGGTTTTTTTTTTTTTTAATTTCTGCCAGAAGTTTGGTGTCGCTTTAAGTATGATAAATTACGGAGAAAAGCTCATATCTATGAAAATCCTTCCTCTTCTGAAGCAGAAGGCCTGGAGGCCTGCAGATCCAGGCCGCTGCGGGACAGCCTGCCCAGCCAGAGGAGCGGCTGGGAAACGGCAGCTCTTGCTGCCAAGAAAGGGGAGATTCGCTGAGAGTGACCTTCCAGCCTTCAGAGGTTTCATGGATGTGCTCTCCTGAGGGGCTGTTATTTAACTACAGGCATCAGAAGGTGTTCTCCTGCTGGCTTTGCAGCTCTTGCCCATTGACAGGTCAGAGCAATCCACGCAGCTCCTACCAGGCCGTGGCTTTAGAAAGGTCACGCGCGCCCCGGCAAAGCCTGTCCCTTGCATTTTAAGAGCAGTAGGAATCAAATCTTATCAGTAACTGTGGCCAACAGAGCTACAGGAGATACAGCTTAATATTCTATTACAGATTAGAGCTGCTGGGGAAACATCTGAAGTAAAACAAGGAAGAGACAAAGAAAAAAATAAATAAAAAGCTCTTTAAGGCTGAAGTCTTTTAGCATCCAGTCTGCCAGTACAGACCTCCTGGATAATGTGCTGTGGATTTCTGAAGGAAATATATAAGGATTTCACTGAAAAATCACTAAATCAGGGGTTTTTTCTTAAGGAAAAAAAGTTACCCCCCTTCCACCCCCCAAAAAACCCCCACAACTCCAACAAACCCCGAACAAACATTCAGACCACACAAAAGCCCAAGTGAACTTCACAAGAAAATTATTTTTTCTTATAGGGCATTCTTAATGATAGGAAAGAACATATTCTGTATTATGTGTGTTTAAGTGTTTAGTGCAAATGTGGAGCTGTGGCAGAGTACAGGAATTTTAAATGCAGTGCTGTCACCTGGCATGCAGCATTGCCAGCTCTGCTGGAGCTGGGAGCGCTGTGTGCTTGCAGCAGCTGCCTGTGAAACACTTCTGAAGTGATGGCTTTCCTGCAACAGAGCAGGCTGGCATCCAGAGGGGAGGGAGAGAAAGAAAGCTAGAGGTACAGAAGGTGACATTTTGAGATCATGCATGTGCTGTGGTTGGCCAGACCAAAGACTCTGGTATCAACTAAGCAAGGGCAAGAATCTCTTGGGGAAAGGGTTGTGTTGTATGTAAGAACTCAGAGTTGCACCTTTTTAAGGTTTAGAGGCAAGATAGAGAGTCAGTGGTAGTAAATTAGAAGTTCATTAGCAGCCCTGGAAGCACACTGAGCAGGACATTTCTGTTCACTGTGGGATATCCAAGCATCTGCTTTGCAATCAGGGAATGACTTTCCAGTGTAGTAATGGGAGTGGGCACTGCTAAAATTGCTGGGAGTCAGAACAGTACCAGAGATTAGTTTAACTGAAATTCATCAACCATCTGCTTTGTGTAAGCCACAGGTACCTCATGCTTCAGGATGGTAAAAATCTGCAGAAGCAACACCAAGCACACTAGCCAGTTTAGAATCTGTCATAAGTAGGAGTGCTCTTAAAAGAAGTTTCTTTTCCCCTGCTACGAAAGTTACCTGAAAGGAAGTAAAGCTGAACTAAATGACTCATGTGTACATTCTCAGTCTGGAGAGTTTTGGTTGTGTGTAAAAGAGTTTGCCACATATCCAAGCAATGGATAGGTTATTCTGATTTGCTTGGTTGGATTTGTCTAAGGTACATTTTTCCTGCCTTGAAAATTGTGTTTTAAAGCCATTTCCTAATTCTTGAGAACCTAGTTCATGACTCCTAAAGGTCTGTTTGAACATCAGTGAAGGTAGGTACAAGTATAAGCTGCTTCTGAAACAGTCGCTTAGCACTTGTAAAATCCTGTGAAAATCAATAAGCTGAACCACTCAGAACTGGAGGAATGGTTTAAATTCCACTTTCCTATATTCATTTGCAAAATGAATATTGGTTTTCATAGAGTACAATGCATAGATTCAGTCGGGCTTTGAGGTTCTCTGTCATATGAACAGATATATGCAGAATGAAGAGAGAAAGGGAGGTTCCCCTGTCTGCTTTGGCATTTGGCTTTAGTTTGATTTATTTGTTTATAAGGCCCCAAGGCCAGAGAGTGTGAGATGAGGTTCTGCCACCAAGGTTATGCACATTAAACTTGATGTAAGGCCACAGAAAAGGTTGATAGCAATGGTGTCTATTGCCAGCCATAAAGGCCTGCACAGTGTTCTTGCATTACATCTCACTGCCTGTGTTAAAATGCACTTGGTCCCTCACAGTCATTTCTATCCTAATAAAAACGTGCTGCTTTTAAAACTGTAGAAAGATTCGAATGGCAGCTTGGTACCTCTGGTAATAAACTGCAGCTACATGCATCCCATAAAGCAGCAGAGTTCTGGAGTAGCCTCAGCCAGGGCCCTGCACAGCCCAGCCACGCTGCCTCTCCTCTCCTTGCTGCTGTAGCAGCACTGAGCCAGAAGCAGGAGCTGTAAACTTTAAAATATGACTTTTCAGCCAGAAAGCCTTTTCTTGCAGCGCTGAAAGCTCTTCCTGCATTTCAAGTGAGTGGGAGATTGTTTCCCCAGTCATAAGTCTGTCTCTAAATACTATAGCAACCAAAATTAGGCCATACATCATCCTAATAGTTGCTTTCAAAGAATTCTTTACAGGATCAATTCAGACCATACAAAGCAGCAAGGTTTTGAGCCCAGCCACTGAGAATAGCACCATCATGAATGTATCACAGGATGAAAGGGACTTGGGTGGCAGGAAAGAACACTACAAAACTGCAGGAAGAACACGGATAGGGACATGGCTGTCGTCTGTTTGATCTGTTGATTTGTGTGATAGAGCTTGGCATTGTGGGACCTTTTCCATGGCTTTTATCAGAACTGCATTTGCTGCCTCATTGCCTTTTCTGAGGGAATTCATGGCATGATTGGGGTTGGAAGGGACCTTTCAAGATGGCCAAGTCCATGGACAGCAAGGTGTATAAATGTAAGAGGTGTCTGTCTGTCCAGCAGCCTTGCTGGTTACTCTGTGTTTTGGGCTCTTACCAGGGTGAGAGCCCAAAACAAGCAGGGTGAGAGCTCTTACCAAGCCTGGCTGGCCTTGATGGACTTCAGGGCCTTGTAAAGTGATGGGAGTAGAGCTCACAGCTCCAAGGAGAAGTAAAAGTTCTTGCCAAAGCAGTGAGGATGTGTAAATATACTTGCTAAGCGTTCTCTGGAAATATTTCTTTACATAAATAGCTGATAGGCAAATCTGCAGATAGATATGAAGTTAAGGCCAAATTTATCACACCAGCAGGCTTTGCTGGGAGTACTAAATATTGATGTTCATTGTTAGCATGTGCATCACATTATGTGCCATTCATCTCAATATAAATACTGAGGCATCTGACAGGGCATTACTCACCATGTATAACCTGTCAGAGCATGTCAGTGTAAATCATTCATGCTGTTGAAACCTCATTAATTAATGGTTAAAGTAAAAAAAAAACCCATGAGATTTTTATTCCTGCATGAGGAGCAACGTTATGTTTTATTTTACCAGTCAGTTTGTTAACCTAGTAAAATTCCCTGATTAGTTTTATGTGTTTCTGTCCACATTTACAGTCTCATAATGTCTTCAAAGGTGGAGTTTTTTAGAATTTTCATAGTTGAAAATAATATATTTGATAAAAATTAATGAAATTTTTGTTCTTAAATCCTTGAGGAAAATCTTTGGGAAAATCACTGAAATGCTCATAGATTTTAAGGACTAGTGCAGCCTGGCAAGGAAAACCTTTAAATATTTTAGATTACAGTGCCACTTACCCTAGATTAATAACCCTAGTGCAAATAACCCTAGATTTTTGGTCCACAGACAACTTTTCTGTTAAAGAGTAGAACTTTATATTAAAAATCTGTGTAATATCTCTTGGGCCCTGCTTACAAGCTCTTTGCTGCTGCCTGGGTGATGTGAGTTTTCTCTCTGGGGAGCTCATGTACCAGCACAGGAGGGCAGGGGGAAAGCTGCTGTGCTTCACTTGATTTCAGTCATGTTATACAACTTCTCTTCCTTCCCCAGCTCGGATTTTTGTACACATGAAGCTGAAGTCAATTGGCTATAAAAGGTTATCAAACACTGGCTAATCTATCCAGTAGGTATAATTAGAACTTGGAAGGAATCTTGTGAAAGCACTAACAATCCTGGAGAAGATAATTGAAGCTGAAATATGAATACAGTAACAGCCCCCAGGAGGGGGAAAAAAATCAATCACATTATTGCCTTAAAAGAAAGATTTTGAACCTTGACTCTTTGTGTTCTGACATCCATCTGAATCTGATTTTTAAAAAATTAACTAGTAGGAAATTGTCCTAGGTAACAACTAGTGGATTGTGCTTATTATTTTTTTTCTTAATAGAAAAGAAGGAAAGGAAATAAGAAGGAAAAACTTCTTATTTCCAGTTGAGATGCAGGAACTGGGAAGGCCAAGTGTCACTTCCTTCTTGCAGAGGTGCGGCAGGAGTGGATCTACAACACCCACAGAGTTCCAGCACTGTAAATAAGGGCAGAACAAAGCTTTGGTAGGGAAACTATTCCCTTGGCAATGCCCAGCTCCTGCTGCATGAGGGATGCCATGGCCAGGGCTGTGACAGTCCCTGTGCAGCCCCACACAGGGACAGTGGTGCCAGGGGTGACAGTGCAGGGAGCCAGCTCTGTCACACAGCTTGGTCTCACCCAGGTCTGTCACCTGCACATCCCACTGTCCCTGTGGACATCCCTAGGAACAAGGCAAATGTTACCTCCAGATTCTCCAGGGAGTCTGAAGCTAATCATTTGGCTTTGTTTCATTAGGCCAGCTGTAATGTAGCAGAGCTAATGCAGTCATATCCCAGTTAAGGTACCAAGCAGCTTTAGCTGCTTATCTGCCATGGAGAGGACCGCATTCACTTTGGCAATGAAAATTAAATGTGGAAATAATTCCTTTTTGCTTTTTGGAATATTACTGTGCTATTAAATAGGCTTAAGACCATTAAAGAGTAATGACATGAAGTTGCATGCATCATTATTTTAAAGGAGATTGAATGAAAATATACTGTCTATCTGTTCCAGCCCTTGCCTAATCCTCAGTTTAATAGAGATTTGTAAGGGCCATGATGCACAGCCATTCAGTAGTGAAGCAGGCTTCAGTTTCTAAAGCAGGAGGTTTAGTATCTACACTATGGATGGAGTAACCATAAAAGACATCAAAGATCCCGTTTTATCAGTCCCAGGAACTTTAAAATTTTTCTGTTAGTGTAGTCGTACCTAGAGACATGAAATGCAAAATAATAGTAGAATATCAGATTCTTTGCTCACAGTTACTTAATGTAGCAGCTGCTTACAACTGATTTCTGTAGTTACCTGTGCTCATGAATTGCTTTTGGCTCCACTGCCCTGGTCTGAGTAGACTGGGGCTGATGCAGCATCTGGTGGTTCCCAGTTGTACCAGTGGGGAGGTGAAACAGGAAGGCTGAAGGTCAGCTCTTCACTCCTAAATCCCATGTGGTAACTTGGGGTACTGAATATGCATCTCCAAAGCCTGCCAGCTGAGCTTGGACTCTTAGCTGTGCTTCTGAAAACTGAGCTTTTATAAATATTTGTCACTGCTGAATGAATGACAAGATTAGAGCATGGGTCATCATCTCTTACCCCTGTTGTGCTTGTCTAAGCTTGAAAGTTGTGTGTGTGTGTGTTTGTGGGAATCAAACAGCTTCATTATTCCATGAAAGGAAAAAAAAAATAACCAAAAGGTCCTTCAGTGCAAGGCTTTAATTTTATGTGAAGGAAGCCTGACCTGCACTGTCACTCATCAATGCATTTAATGTACAAGAGCTGCCTTTGGTCATAGAACAAAGGATTTGGTGAGGCTGAGGGGAATCAGGGCCCTTTGGCCCTGCAGATGTGCTGCCTCTCCTGTGCCCTGGCTCCCCCAGCTGATCCTCCCCTGCCAGCCTTTGGGCCAGAGCTCCCACAGCTCCTGGGGCACCTTGTAGGATACAAGGGAAAAATAGTGGGACATTTGTCCACAAAAGTTCATAATCTTCCTTCTGGTATGTTTACATTGCTTGGCCTGGTTTATATTTTGACAAATTTCCCTGGAGTCTTGGACCAAGCCTGCACTTAGAAAATAGTGCAGTTTCCTTAGGGTGGCTGAAAACCTGGTAGAGGTTCATTCTCTGCTCCTGTTCTGAGAGGAAATGATGCACATGCACACACAAGCACAGAGGGAGCTCTCTGAAGGGCTGCAGCTCAACTCACTGCATGCAAAAACCTTCAGCAAGGTGAATATTCTGTATAAAACCATGGCAAAGCAGATCCCTGTGACTTACAGAGGGCTGGGAAGATCCATCCAGGGCCTGAAGTGCCCGCAGTTCCCCCAGTCTGTGGGTCTGAGGGCTGGAGAGAGGTTGGGAAGATTTGGGGTTTTTTTAAGGCATTGCACTTCCAATTTATTTTGGTTTAGAACTAGAACTAGATTATATCAGTAGGAAATCTTCACATCTGAGTTTCCTTCTTTCAAAACAAGGGCAGAAATGGAAAAGGAGATATTGCCAAATAACGGGAACACGTCTTCAGAATAAAATATTCATACAAGGAGGAAATAGGGTCTGTGCTTAATAAAAAAAAGTAATCGTATGCTGTGATAGCAATTATATACATTCAAATATTCAAATATTGAAATCTTGGTTATAAAATCCAAAATATATAATTAATGACTCTATCAATAATGTATTTCTAATTTGAAGGTATGAAATAAAATCCCTTTGCTTATTTTTATAGGCTGGCCCTTTAAGAAAAGTCTTTCTTGGCATTGGGTCTTATCACGAGACACATAGACAAGATCAAGAGGCTGAAATCTCTGATAAATTGACAGGGAAGTTCCTGCTTGGAGAATGCAATGTGTTTGAAGTTTTTACGGATCCCAACTTTCCTTTTTACCACAAAGGGAAAAAAAGACATTGCAAGATGAAAGGGCCTCGTTGACTGTGCAGACCCATGATGGAATGCAATTTAATCTCTTTCAGTCACCATTTCTGCTCTGAACAGGTTAAAACAGAAACCCATTAATGTTTGATTGCTGCATGAAATAAATTGGTGGGCTCAGACTCACTGGGAGCACACCAGCTGCCCATTATGTGAAAACTACCCTTACAGATGACTCTAAATTGATACTTTTGTGAGCTGTCTCAGCTCTGTAGTGAGTCTGAGGCAGACAGGAAGTGAAGGTTGCCTTTATCAAAGGACTATTTCTGTCTCTGTTATGTTGGTTTCATGGATCTCATTATTCTCCAGTGATGTCCTAATTCACCATGACACATCGGGGGCAATGCTGTCCTACAGGGCCTGGTGCAAAGTGTAACAGTGGGCACCAGGAGGAATTTCCATGGATGCTCATCTGTAAAAGGTGCAACTTCAGTGAGCTGCCATGGTTTGAAAAGCCTGGATCATGTTGTTCTTGAGGCAGACTGACAAGTGGTTTGGCTTAAGAAAAACATTACAGCCAGTGTAAGGCAAAACCAAAATAGAGAGTGTCCTTTGTTTTTTTCTTTGCCCTTTGACCTCCCTCCTTTCCCTTCATGTTTAGATGTTGTTCAGCCCCTTTTCCTTTTCCAAAGCCTCTGTTGCATTTAGAACAAGTAGTTTGTCCTTTGTGTTATCAGTTGACACTTGTAGCAACACCTTCAGCCATGTAAGCCAGTTATATTTACTAACCTTGCCAGGCTCTCAAACTTGCAAATGTGGCCAGATAGCATTTCTGGAAGTCCATCATCCCCACCCTTCACATGTCTGTGGCAGTTAACATTACTGCATTCTTTAAAATTTACTTCTTTAGGTTTGCTCTTAAACTTGCACATTTCTCAATGAATGTTGGGAATTTCTTTCCTATTTCTCAGGATTTCCAGCAGTAATATGTCCCAAAAAGGGTACAAACCCAGAGTTTATAAGTCTTAGTCTTGCAGATTCCTCTACTTCTTTACATAATTTGCGTTATTGATAAATAACTGCTCGGTTTTGTAGGAGGGTGGTACAGTGTATCTAAAGATTTTAATCTGATTTTAATCTATTTAAAATAGCACTAAACCGTTATGAGACAGAACTATGACATGAAAGTAGCCACACCAATTATGAGTAAAAAAAAAATGATGGAGGAGCAAAAAGGGCAGAAGAGGAGTGAGATTTGCAGGTGGCTCTGGCAAACACTGCACAGCTTCTTCCAGCCCTGCTGGAGAGAATCGTCTGTTCCTCCCTGTGATGGAGCAAAGGTGGGCCCTGCTGGAGCTTGGCTCCATGGTTGTTTGCTGCTCCTGGGGGGGCTTGTTACACAAAAACTGTTCTCCAAGCCTGGAAGCACAAGCAGGGCTCAAGTCACTTTTACTATGTTCACAAAAACTGTGATGAGATGAAGTGCAGGATAGGTCCATCTGGGAGTCAACCTGCCTAAGAATGCTTCCTGTAAGGAGATACAAAGGTGGAATGTGTGAAATGCTGCAGATATGCTCACTTTTTACAACAACATCTCTCTTCTAACAGTGAGCCTTCAGTTTGGAACCTTGGTCACTAGGAGCTCAGGAAGACATGTCTTCAAAGGTGCAAAGCAAAGCGACCAGTATTCACAGCTGAAGTGCTCTCTAAGAATCTCACTTCTGCTCAACTCATCTCTCAAACTGAATTTCAACAAATGCCTCACTTGGAGGGAAAAAGGAAGTAGTCTTTAGCTGAAATTGTTCGTGGAAGTGAACACAAGCAAGAATGCAGCTGCTAAGGAAAACAATTTCTTTCTTCTCTCTTACCTAGCAAGAGAATTCTTGCTGAGGTGAACAACTAACTAACAGGGGATGTGATCAATAAAGCTTTTGCCTACCATAAAAGTGGAAGACTAAACACAAACTGATTATAAAAGGAAATGGGTGTTGAACTTCTCATTAAGAACTGCTTGGAGAACAGAGCCCCATTGTGCTAGGGCACTGTACAAACAAATACTGCAGGAGACAGTGCCTTCTTTGAAATGTTTATCCCCTCATAGGGAGCCAAGAGGATGGAAATATGCTTTGAGAGGTTAGTCTTCAAAAACCCAACACTGCAGGCCGTGTAATCAAACACCCACTGGGTTATTCATTGATTGTTAGTCATTCACAGTTGACTCTCAATGACAAACAAACTTATTTTCATCGGATCCCTTCATTGGTATTCATGGATGTTGGGCATCTGTGCAAGGGAGATAAATGTGAAAGGCTCACTGTGCTGCAGCCATCCTGCCCTCCCGGTGGGACGCAGCAGTGGGATCATGCCTGCCTGCTGGAGCCTCCCAGTCCCACGGCCAGGGAGCAGCTTGGCAGCACAGCTCTGCATGCAGATTGTCACCAGGGCACCAAACACTCCTAACACACAGGAGAGAAGTTAACTTGTCAGTTCAAGCCTAAGAACGTTTTGTCGTGTTATGATAATGCGATGACAGTAGGTAGAAGCCCCACTTCTTTTCTTTCTATAGAAACCAAATAGAAGGGAAATGTCAGCAGTGTGGAGGTCTTCAGTATCATTTTTGTGATCCTTCCATGAGGGCAGGAATTACATGGATGTAAAATGAGTATAAAAATGAAATAGAAAATAAAGAAACATCTGCTGCATAGATCAAGAGGAGAGAGGAAGGCAAAGGAGAGGATAAAAGACAACAATACCCAGACAAAGCTTTGTTTTTGAGTCAGGGCATTGGGCTATGGAAGACTTGACCTTAGCTGTTGCCTCTGTTAACAGTAAATGAAATACAATAATATTTGGCCATGAATTATGCTAATGTCCACATTTACTCCAGCTAAAAAAAAGAAATTTCTATAATTGAGGATTCAAGTCTCTAAGGGTGTTTACCAAGGAGAGCACATTACTACAGATGGAGAGTAAAACATGTTTTGATGTTTCCAGCGGTTCATATTGCATCACAAGATTTGGAACAAAATTTGGCAGCCCAGGACCCAATGAATTGGTTCCTTCTCTTAAGGAGGTACAAGTCATACAAGACATGACTTTAGAGCAAAAGTACATCCAGAATTGCATCTTTATTTTGGATCTTTGAATTTCTTTTTTAGGGTCATCTTTCCATCAGACTTCTCGCTGAAGTCAGTGGGAATGGTGGCTGCACACAGCCTTCAGGATGGGACTCAAAGGAGTTATTTGGGGGGGAGGGAGAGAACAACAGTATTCCTCCCCATATCCTGTGGTCTTTTTCTCTTCTGTAACAGTAATTGTTTTGTATCTCCTTGAGGCAATGAACCATTCCACTGGTGGGAGATAATCTTTTTTTCTTTGCAGTGAATTATGTGTATGAAAAAGCAGAGTATGTGGATTGGGTTTTAACCTTCATTGCTGTAGGTTTTCACCTTTTGCAATCTTCTTTTCACACTGTCTTTTTTAACCTATTTCTAGTGATTTTGTGGTTTTGTTTTTGCTGCAAGATAATGGAAGCTTAGCTGTGTCAGATGTTTGCATGCCCATTTCTTTAATCCAAGTAAATTCATCTTTATGAATTAAAAATCATCTTGATTCATATTGTCCTTGTTGTTAATTTAAAACAAATCCCTTACCAATGTAACAGCGCATTCAAATAAGAATTCAGAATACTTAAAGCCTGATTATTTTGGTGTTATAGTGTGCTCATATAGCAATGCCTGGAGCCTCTTGGCTGTAATACCTGTTTTGGGGAGGGAAAATTGTAGTAGGTTCAGAGGACGTGCTCACCTTTGACTGCAGCTGAACATGCCATCTGTTGGATCTTCAGGTCATTTTTTTTTTAAGTAGATCCCTTGGTGAGAGGGAGCTAATTGCTGGCCAAGGGTGCTCTTTTAGCTCACTTCAAGTTTCTGCCTAGCACGGGTCTGTTGCAGGTTCTTTGTGCTGTCTGGATCCAAATAATCTCCCCTGTAATGAAGGTAGAATGAGTAGGAGAAGAAATCCTGTGCAGAGGGGGAGAGATACTGCTCACCCACGTGTGAGTGATGCCTTGTGTCCTGGAGGGGAGACTCTCCTAACCTTTATTTTACCTCAGAGCTGGGTAAATACTGCTACGTGTGATCAGGTTTCCTCTGCTGCACAGGAAATGCTGAGAAACATGAGAAACACGTTTCTCTCTTTTCTGGATTTGGTGTACTGGTTGTGCCTCGTGTCCTTGTGACAGACATTTACTCCTCATGGTGACAGTGCAGGTGACTGTGGGTGGCTGCAAACAACACCTAAAGCCAGGAAGATCAGAAGGGACATTTCACCTGGGCTAGATTAAAGTGGAAAAGGCAGGCTAATTCTAATGTTTCACGGGTGGAAAGGCACAAAATATTAGACAAGCTGAAAGCTCAATGTGATTTCAGTTACACAGACACTAATGTCAAATAAGCAATTATACAGAAGTCAAATTTCTCCTGTGAATTTGTAACACAGTAGAACATTATGCATAATTGTGTTACATATTGTTTTAAGGATGAAACTCATATTCCAGGCTCCATTAGCTTTCAGAGTCTTTGAAATACATCTGTTGAACACATCCTAAAAAGTTAGAGATAAGATTATTATTGATTTTTATTCACAGCAAGAGATTTAGTGGAGAATTGATGCTGCAGTTTCAGTTCTATTTCTTTAAATACCTGTTGTCTTAAATTTTGACATCTCTATTCTCCAAATCCTTTCCATCAGTCATGTTTCTGGGTATAGTTTTTGACCCAGTTAACAGAGATCAGCCATTGCTACTCCTGGGTTCCAGCTGTGCCCTGTGGCCAGAGGTTACAGCCTGGGCAGCAGAGATGCTGGAGGCAAATCTCTGATTCTGTCTTGCCCCTGCAATTCACAGCCTGACATGTTAATGGCAGTTTAAAGATCCTAGGCCATGAACTGGAGTGCCTGAGGAAAGGGCCCATGGGATAGTGATCTGAATGTGAAAGTAGCTTGAAATCAGTTTAGTCACCTGGAATCCCATTATCCCTTTTCTCCTGGCAGCTTCGGACCAAACACTGAGCTTGTTCTCTCCTTATCTGCACTAAATGTCCACTGTTTGTGCACACATGATGATTATTATCTGGAGTCAGAAAGTTGTCTTGGAGATGTGTCTGTCTCAGGGGTGTTGTGAAAGAGATGACCCTTGGAAAAGGCTCTAAAGATCAGCTGATCATCTGATATCAGATTACATGTAAGGTTATTATTCTTCTGTATCAGGAAAAGCTGCTCAGGTATGTGGTCTCAGGTTTCTTAGGCCTCAGGTTGAAAAGTTTTTCTGTTTGGAGATGGGAGTGGTGCCTGTTTCCCAGTGTGCATTGTCCTTAATGTAATGGTGTTTCTATTAGACATGTAAATTCTAAATTAGGAAGAGTCTTATTCCTAGGTAGTGTTAAATGCAGATAGTGCTGCTCTGAATCAATAGGATTAATCAATTCTTTCTGTCTGTTACATTCTCTAATTTCTGTTCTGAATTGTTTTGTTTTGCAAACACACTGTGCCAGTTTAGGTTTGTGGTTCTGGGTTAGAAATGGGGCTCCCTCTGTTCCCATCAGCTCTTCAGCTTTTGGAAACTAAAAGCCTTTGATATTGCTCTCTTTTAAAGTCTATTTCTTAATAAGAATAATACAATATAAAATGCTGGCAAAAATAATGTTCTGAAATGCGGTTCAGAAGCAGAAATTCAATTCTCACTGTCAAAGTACTGATAGGAACACCAGTAGATTCAGAGTAGAAAAATTACTAATGCTACTTCAATGCAGAATTATGCTTTAATGGGAGATATTCCACAAGTTTTGGATAACACAAAAGAAATTAATATAAAAGAAACAGAATTCCTGCTTACCTTTACAAAGGTAAAGCTTTTCAAACAAAGTCATGACCAACCTGTGGAAGCTATTATACAGCTAGAATAATACAGGACAAATTGCCTGATCCTCATGGATTGATGTATTTAGTGCTCTGAAGCCTTACCCTGCCTCCACTGCAGTCCAGCATGGCAGGAGATAATGGGAGATACATGGAAACATAATGTTTTTGTGTGCTTTATGATATTCAGAATTTCTGTATTGTTGTAATACTGATTTTGTTGATCCATGCTGTGGGTGCTGACCTGATATTTTTCATTCTTTGTCTCAATCACATTGTAAATGGGGGAACCACAGTAATTTTCAGGAATGGATATGATTCAATAGCAGCAAAAGCATGTTTTCCATTTGCTCTGTGATGAAAAGCCATAGAAGAATCCCTCTGTAACAGGCTACTGACCCTTATAAAATGGCTGGGTACAAGTATACTCATTATCAGCCACTGTCAAAGAAACAAATTATTTCTTTCCTCTCGAGGTGAAGTGCTCTGAATGACAAGCATAGGAGAAATAATACAGTAATTTGCTGATTTAAGGTGTGGGAAGCTGATTCACAGTTTACAGAAACAGCAGTGATTGTCAGTCTACCAAGAAAAGATTTTTTGACTTCAGATAAAGGGATGCTTTTGGCGTATTTTGCACCAGAGTTTATTAAATGGAGGTACAGAATGAACACCTAATTTGTGTTGTTGAAAGTTGGTGTTTGCACATACAGCTGTAATATTTGAAATGCCTCTTTATTCTAAAAACAGATTTACAGATCCTGCTGGGGCCACTATCCTGTGATGGCAACAACTGCTGACAAGATTACACCAAGCTACTGAATGCTTCCCCTTTACTTGCATTGTTTTCTGCAAAAATATTACATTTATTCTGCACAGGCCATGTTGACTCATACAATTCATCTCTTTTGACTCCTTTATTAGTATTTGCAGCCTTTCAGACAGCATTTGGAATTCTCCTGGAAGCTCATCCTCGAGGTGTAGTTCTTGCAGGAGCTGTGTTTGTAGGGCTGTGTCTCCCTGAGACTGGGAGATTTTGGGTTGCATCCTTCAACCTCCTGTTCTGCACAGGGTACAGGGTGATGAGAGAATGGATCTGGAGGGAAAGGGAGACAGAAAAGAAACAAATATTCTTTGCAGTGTGGCAGCTCTCTGCCTTAGCTGCTGGGCTTACAGGGAGATGTGAGGAGTGCTGGGTTTCTGCAGGCACAAAGCACAGCTTTTGGAAATGTCAGGCGCTCGCTCCTGGCTCCTGCTGAGCACCAACTGTGGCAGGCAGGCAGCCCCTGGAATCTGCTTCCCTTTGAGTCCCCAGCTGCAGCAGACACTGTGAACATCCCTCCCAGGCACAGCACTGAATGCACACAAGTGCAGGGGGGTGTTTCTTGAAGAGGTGAAGACTTGATAGAAAACGTTTGCTCTGTTTCAGATACTGCAGAGCACTCACATCTTAAAGCTGCCCTTAAGGAAAGGTATAAGTCAATATTATTTCAGGCAGAATAAAAGGTAGAGTGTGTTAATAGAATAATAATGACAGAAGCAGTGAAAGGCTGCCTTATTGCCTGAGATGACTGTGTTGCAGCAATCCAGGACTAGCACCTGATCAAACCATGAACTTGTTGTTTTGGAAGGAGGTCTCTGTGCCCGTGTGCTGCTGTGTGGGCACCTCACCTGCCCAGTCCCACAGCTGGTGGCCACGCTGGCCAGCTGAGCTGTGCAGCCCCTTGTGTCCCCAACAGGAGCTGCCAAGGCCTTGCAGTGACCCTCTGAGTGCCTGAATGTCCCCAGGGGCTCTGCTGTGGGGTGGCCTGGCTGCAGACAAGCTCTGCATGGCCCTGTTACCACAACCTGCAGTAGAGTTAAATGCATTGCTTAGTGCTTGGTAACGAGGTAAAAGACTGAAAGATCCTCAAACTTGCCATAAATTATATCTCAAAGTTCTGCCTCTTGAATTTTACATTCAAGAGCTGTAAAGTAATGATAGAAGGAGAAATTTCAGTATGGATAGCTTTCCTAATTGAGCTAATAACACCTTCCAGGGAAAATGACAGATAAAAAGCACAACGGGATTGGATTTCTGCTGGCTCCTAGAACAAAATTCAAAGAGCAAATTTATTCTGGGAAGTATATTCATTGCTGTCTTTGTGTTTTCCCATCCTTAGTTCCGTATTTAAAATAGTAATACCAGGAGATGTAGGAAAAAATGAGATTGTGGAAGAAATCCTGAACTGCTTTGCAGAGCAGGGCTAATAACCAATCATGTTTCAAGGACATTAGTCAGTAGTTTCAAACATTTCCAACATTAGATGTGTGTGTGTGTTCCTGAAAGTTTGCTGGTCACATGAAGGAGGATCTTGACAGTTTTTCAGACAAACAAAGAAAGTAAAACCATAAATCCTGCAAGCCAGAAGTGGTTTAGCCATTGGAGCTACCACAACTGCCTCGATGGTGATGGGTTGGGACTCCCCCAGGGCAGGAGTGGGAATGGAGCTGCAGGAAGGGTGAGCAAACTCCCCAGCAGGGGCATGTTGGCATTTTCCTGTGAGGGCAAATTCTTTCCCTGATTGTTTCCCTGATGGGACACTTCACATGGTGATCTACATGCACAGAGCTGCCTCTGAGCTGTCTCTCTGCCTGCGTGCCGTTATTCCAGGTTAATTGCTGCTCTTCCCCAAATGCTCCGTGTACTGACCTAGCGCTGACATGACAGGAAAAGCGAGGGGCTGGTGGGTTTCTTATCGCTGCGTTGGTCCTTTATGGCATGACAGGTGGTCTTGTTCCTCTGCTTTGAATTTCCAAGGGCACACATCTGTGATGTCAGGAGCGCTGTGTGGATCTCTGAGGTGTGGCCAGAGGCTCCTCCGGGGATGTGTGGCAGGAGCTCTGCCCCCGGGCAGACACAGCAGCAGCGGGGTGGGACAAGCTCCAGGGGCAGACACAGACAGGGGGTGAGCTCGGGGCACAGACGGCACTGGGAGAAGGGAAATGGGATTGCTGCAGGGGCAGACACAGACAGGGGGTGGGCTCGGGGCACAGATGGCACTGGGAGAAGGGAAATGGGATTGCTGCAGGCAGACAAGGGGACACCTGGGCCGGGGGATTCACGGCAGGTGTGTGGAAAGCAAAGGGGGAAGGAAGAGCAACTTTGTGAAGACACAGTGGTGGGAGGGAGGCAGGATTTGTTTTGAAATGAGAAGATTTGTGTTTTGTATCCGGAGAGTTGTGGTGCTCTTGTTTAGGATTTTATGTTTTTAAACAGCTTTGGGGACTGCAGCCTGTGTGTGCTCCTGGCACGGTCTCCCTGAGGGCTGCTCCCTGCCCTCGGGCTGGCTCCGGGGCTCCTGCCGGGCTGCTGTGTCCTCTCCCCGCCTTCCCAGCTCCTCACCTGCATCCTCAGTGGAGCTTGTTCCTGATCAACCCCCAGCAAAACCATTCCTAGAGCTTGCCATGCCCCTCACACTCAGCCCTTGGCATCACGAGATGAGGCTCTGTGGATGCACCCAGGCTGCTGCAATATTCCAAGTGGACAGAAGGTCCTGGTCTTTTCTTCAGGAAACACAAGCAATCTTCTGCCTGGGTTTATCCCTGCCAATGCTCAGTGTTGCTAGAGGAACAGTCAGTTATTTGAGTCTCCTAAGAAACAATTTTAGGCCTGAAATGTTTTTATTTATGTTCATTTTCTTTCAGTTAGCTGGACCAGATAATGTGCATATCAAACTATTTCCTTCTTGCAGCTAAGTGGGGAGTTGCTAGAGATTGAGGGAGGATAAATATTCATGTAAATATTAACTAAAACTTTCAATAGTTACTGCAACTGAAAAATGCTTCTCTTATATCTTATGTTACTTCTTAGGTATTTGTTATGTTACTGTGACAAGATCACAAATTCGTGTTACAACATAAACCATACCCATCAATGGACTGTTTTCTGATGGTGCTCCCCTGCCCCTGTCACTGCCCACAGCTGCCTGGGAGGATGCTGTGACAGCCAGGAGTGACCTCAAGCCCTGCTGTCCCAGGGGTGCTGGGTCCTGCAGGGCAGGAGTGGAATTGCTGCAGAGGAAAATCAGGTTTGGAGACAATAGAGACACAGTCTGCGTTTGGAGTATTGGAAGAGGCAGTGCCAGTGCTGGGTGGGAACTGCCCTGAGAAATCTGGTGTTTCAAGGCAGCTTTGGGACCTCTTTCTGCCCGAGACTCTCCGAGTTCTTATTGTGACTTATTGAGGTCTGTTATTTGTGCACTTCACGGGGTTGCTGTGGAATTTATTAGGCTGAATTGTGAATGCAGAGAGCAGTTGCTTTCAAAAGAGAAAGAAATATGGTTTGCTGGGCTGCCTACGGATTTAAGAGATGCAAATTCTGTTTCTTGGAACCTTTAAATTTTTTTTTTTCCCCCACATTTCCTCTCCATCCTTGGAGTTTGGAGAATTTTGCTTTCTAATTATTTCTTTTGGGGAGGGTTATATGAGAATAACAAGAAAAGAGAAACTTATGTCTGACAACTCCCACTTTCCTCTTCAATGTGCACAAGGAGCACTTCCTAAAAGCAGCAGCATCCTCCATACATGTGTAAATTAATTTGTTTTTCCAGTAAAAACACGAAGAGTTTGCATTGTTTTGGGGAGGGATTTATTCTAATATACAAAAACAAACAGGAGTTTGCTGTTTGAGGTATATTACTGAGAGCAGGAGGGACAGCAGAAGTTTACCTGGAGCAGGATCCATGAACCTGGGGGGATTTTAGGCAGGTAAGATTTCAGAGAACCAGGCAGAGCAGCATGATCACGTTTGGGGCTTACACAAAGACATCTTTGAGACTGGGAACGTGGGCAGCCCCTGCAGAGTCTGGGAAGTCCTGGATCCCTGAAGTGCCTGGCAGAGACACAGACACCTGTGAAGGTGGGAGGTGGAGGAAGTGCTCTCTGTGAAATAAGGTCAGGCTTGGTTTTTACATAACAGCTCAGCAACACAAGCTGCTGGTTTTTGATTGCAGAAGAGCCTTTGACTAATTCCATCTGTGGGATGGGACAAGCAATCAGCCAGGGCTGGGGTAGTTTTAGATTTTACCAAGGAAGATTTACAGAATGGGAAAGGCTGGAAAAGGAAAACGGGAGGAAAAGCAATATTTCTGGATTGCTTAGCTAAAGAATAGTCTTAGTGCAGTTGGATAACAGTTACAGATGAAATTTGATAAATGAAAAGAAATACAGTTCTGTATGATGACCAAGCAATGTTCTTCAGAGTCTGATAAAAGCAAGGTAAAAATAGGATTGTTAGGAGAGAATTTGATCTCAAAAATATTGGAAAGTATTTTTCTAAGAGAACACCTAAAGGAAATTGAAAAGAGAAGCTACCCAGGGACTAGCTGTGTTGAGGTCTTTCTGCAAACAGATAGTAGAGATATCACTTCTTTACTAGAAGAATTTTGTAAATTCCTTGGGGAGAGTTTTCATTTGTATCTGAAGGAGGAAGTCAAGTTCAAGACATCGAAATATAATGCAAAAAGGCAAATTGAAAGATAGAGACAGATAGACCAGAAATCCAAGAGATCCTCATACTATGTTTTGATGAATTCTAAATATGAAAGATTTATCTTTTAATATGCCCTTGGGTACTTTCAGCCATCCCCAGATCTGCTTACCAAGGCTGTGACATTTTCCAAATGACCTCTCTACTTCTAGTAATCTTAAATCCTGTTCAAAATCATGTTATTGTTGTGTCTGAATATTAGGTTTTAAGCAAGGTAGTGGATTACATTTTGAAGAGCTGCATGATCACTCTAATTTTATCTGTGCTAGTTAAACCTTGACTTTTTACCTTGGCTGGATTAGTTTCAAACTGATAAAACAGCTCTTGCTTGAGCTGGAGGAGGATCTCAGTCTTGCAGGCAATGCAGAGTCACAGCCAGTTTGGAAGATGTCTCAGCTTCAGTGTCAGTGTTGCAGGTGCTTTATATTCCTTTATTTCACACTTCCTTCCAACTCAAGCCCAAAGCTCACACCTTCACAAAGTAACACTGTAATGAGGTATTTCTGTTTCTGAGCATTTATAAAAGTGTCAGCTTTCCAGCCAGGGCAGTAACTACGGCTCACTTTCATAAGAGTGGGCACAGAAGCACGAGGGACACAAGTGTCTGGTGACCACGTTGTCCTCAGCAGTGGGAGCCAGAGCTGCCCAGCACCCCTGGTCCAGGCTCTGGTGCTGCCAGTCATTGAAGGGCCATCAGGGGTGCATTAGTTTGGAAAACCCAGCCAAGAAGCTAATTTAAAACAAAAAATCATGCTATTTCCTGGCAACTAGCAAAGCTAAATTAAGCTGGCCAGCTCCTGATAAAATCACAGCAGGGAAAGCAGAACAAGCAAAGCAGAGCTCTGTTTTGCAGTTGGATCCTGTGCTATTTTTAAGTCATCCTGACAGCTTGTTAAACGCCAGTCTGGGGAGCAGCTCGGAGTAGTGACTCTCACTTCAGACATTCTCCAGGGGAGGCTGTGCCCTCAGAGGAGCAGGGTGCCCTTTCCCTGTGGGAGTCAGCCCCTGAGGCAGCCTGGGCACTCAGGCTGTGTGTCCTTAAACCTCTGCCCTGAGCTCTCCAGATGGTCTCAGCGCTGTCACACGCTCAGATTGTGCTGCATGATTTGGAGTGACACGTTTTGATGTTCCCAGACCTGTGTGCTCTCTGTAGAATGCACTTTACAGTAAATTCAAGTTACACCCTGAGAGGTCTGGGCTGGCCCTCTGAGGGGCTGTCAGGCATCCTCATGCCCAGTCACTGCCAGTGCACCAGTCTGAGCAGAAAGAGAATGAATTTTCTGAATGTCCAAATACATTTGTAATTCTGAGGGGGGAAAAATAAAAGTTTGAAAGGGTTGTCCTCACTTACTGGGTGGGACATGGTACTCACAGCTCCTGAGCTGCTCTCACACTGAGGTGCTGTGTCAGCAGGGGGAGTTCCCAGACTCTGCCAGTGGAACACAGCACAGCATGTCTGGTCTCTCCATCGATGGGTGCATTTCATTGTCTGTAAAACTTCTTGTGACTGACTTTGAGTAGTCTGGGAATGTCAATGGCATAGCTGGATGCAGAATTCAAAAGACCATTTACAAAGGATCAGAGGAGAGGAGTGTCTCCATTTTCCTCTGGCTTGTGGTACTTGCAGCCTCTCATTTTCCATTAGTGACATGCTCTGCAGAGTGAAGCAAAGCCTTCTTGCACTTAATTCAGAGTAGCATTGCTGATGCCTTGTAAATCTGGTAAGAATTGAGTACAGGAGCATAGAGTCCCAAGCATGATAATTCTGTAGATTTCTGTCTTGTATTGAAAATTTTTGTAGTATCAGAAGTTGCATTTGGATAACAGAATCCTATCAAAATATATTTCAATATGGTGTAAGTGAAACCATATAGTAATTAATTCTTTTTGAATGCAGAAGTCTTTTGTTAAATCTAAATCTTTTCCTAGTCCTACTTTAGGCAGTGTTTTATTCCCATGGGAGTTCCATGACAAACCCCTGAGCATTTACACTCTCAGCAAGGATGGCTGGAGCAGTGAGGCAGCAGAGGGAACCTGTGCCACCACCAGGCAGCAGAGGAGAGCACTGGGACCAGTTAGTGCCTGATCTCCAGCCATCAATGCAAACATCAGCGTGCCAGGAGAAGAACTGGGATGGATTCATTGCTTTGTGCAGTTTTCAGGACTCTGCATGGCTTTTAGGGTGATATTAATTGGTTTGTGCTCAACATACAAATTAGTTTTTAAACAACATTATGATGGTGATTTACCTCATCAAAGCATGTTAAAAGGAGACTAATATGCTGAGTGCTTTGAATAATCTTATCCTTGTTTACTCTTGCTGTACTTAGGAATACCAAGGAAACAAACTGATAGAAAGGCATCCCCTGATTGGCACTTTCTGTCTAAATGGAAAGTGGATGATTAATTGTTGGTAGGTGACTTTTTTAGCATGAACTCTCACTTTATCTATATATGAAGTTGGGGAAGCAAATTAATTGATTAGTTAAAGTGTTATTTGCAAATGCACCTGAAAGGATTTTGGTGCTTGAGACAATTCAGTAAAAAATTCCCTGTTGGCAAATAGACTGATCCACTGGCTGTCCAGTGGATGGTCTTGATAATGTCCTTCTTACCTTTAACCCTTTCTAATCCTTTCATGCTCCTCAAATTTAACACTTTCTAGTGAAAAATTATATAAAAATATAAATACTATATATGTATATATAAATATATATAAAAAATATTTAGTGATCAGCTTGAACATCAAATGTGGGGTCACATCATGCTCAAAAGGCACCAACAAACTTCTGAGGGGATAAAAATGCCCTGAGAGTCCAGTGCTACAAGTCCATACATAATTTTACGTGCTAAAACTGTGCCTGTGTGCTGTCAGCAGAACAAATGCCTGCAGAGCAGCCAGGCAGCTCTGATTTGCTTTTTACTCCCACTTTGTCGAGTTGGAGTTTTTTATTATGCATTTAATGACAGCTGCTCTCTGGTGGCCTTGATTGCTAAAATTGATGTCTATTTACGGGGCCGTTATTGGCGTCCAAGTACACGTTGTTATTGTGTTGGTTTTACCATCCTGGAGCTGTACAGCTGAAGGTTTCCATTTAACACACTCCAGTGCACAGTGTGCAGTGCAGAATAGGGTAATGAAACTCCATCTTCCCAGTTTTATTGGCCTAATCAGCTGTATCTCTTTATTAGTTTATTAAAACGTTCCCTTCCCTCCCAGCCTATCAAAGTGATACTGCCTAATGCACAGAGTACCTTTACTTTAGTGTCAGTGAGTGTGAGGTGTTTGGGCTTTTTTTAATGAAATCTTTGTATTTTGGGAACTTCATTTTCCTTATCAAATTCCATCATTTATGACTCACTAACTCCTGATGACAGGGTGTTGAAGTGGATCCTTTCCCATTACATGGCACTTACATGGTTAACCAAAACTCCACCTGAATCAGATTTTATCTTCTTTGCTATAAGTCTTACACTTCAATCCTTACCCAGAGACAGCTTTTAATTTCCACTTGGAGCATCTTAGATCCTCTCCTACTGTCTGCTACATCCTAGATCCCTTGCATTGGTATAGCCACAGAGAAGGGATTGGCATCAAGGAAAGAAAATAATTTCATACCTTCCTACATTGAAAGGCAGTTTAAATACATGTCAGATTAAAGTTTCTTTCCCCCAGATGTGTTACCCCAGGGTAGGAAGGTTCAGAAACCCACCAGCAGCCAGTACCTTGCTCCCTCTGTAGAGGAAACATCACCTTTTAGCAGTTCCATGCTTGCAAGAGGCACTAACATGACATTATTCTGCTCTTATTTGAAATCCTGAAATGTTGTGTTGGTTACTGCTATTGTGTGAGAAATGTATCCAGCAACAATAGCTCTGTATTTTTACAGGCATCTGGGAATAGGTGTCATATTCGTGGTTTCATTATTTTCTTATTTCTTCCATTACTGCTCTGCTGTTCTCTCCAAACAGTTTCAGGGGCTTAGGAGTTGTGTTTTGGGAAAAAGACTTCATGGTGAGTTTTGCAGTGCTGGGCCTGGACTGGGCCTTTTCTGGAGTCACCTATCAGTGTCACAGGAGTGCATTTCTTGGTGCCTCATGTCCTGGCTGGCCCCTAAAAAGAACTTCTGAAGGACACATATTGCCAGGAGAGTTTTCCCATTTACCCTTGCACACACACACACAGAATTTGGGAATAGATTCCCAAGTGGTTGCATCAAGATCTATTAAAGTACTCACATATGAGTATGCTTTGCATAATAATTGTATATAGATGTAATTGCTGAAGTCTTGAAGATATGAATGTCTCAATAGATGATTCAGTTAATTCATGGTAAATTCAATAATAATCCCTGCTGTGTTTCACATCCACCTCCCTGCAAAATGGATTTCTATATTTAACAAAAAGGTACATATTCATGCACAACTCTATCTGTGCTTGTGGAGTAAAAGTAGGAGAAACACTCAAATGGGACAAGTTAAAATCTTATTCACAGTTACAGGGAACAGTGGGCAAAAGTCGATCCCAGCATTGGTATTGTCCAGTGTGACAAATGGTATTGTGAGCTCACACAACACACTTGCTGTAAAATGACTTTTTGAAGTATGTGATAAAAAGAGAATCTGTTCACAGAATTCAATATTTGTGCAGAAGTTCTTTGTTTCTTTTTGGAAGGCCAAACTTCAGTTTCACCGAATTGTTTCTGCTGGTGTCTGCGAGGCTGTCAGGACCAAAACAATCCCTGGGCAAAAGGAGAGTGGCCCAGAAACTTGATCCCTTGATTCATCTTAAACTGCATTTTCTGTTTTGTTCCCACTGCCTCTATCAACTGTGTCAGGTGTGGGGAAGCACAGCTCTGGAATGAGCCCTTTGAATAGCAGATTTTGTGCTTCTGGAGAACAACTGGAGAGAAACACAGAGCCTGGGGCATCCCTGCTCTTTGATGGGAGATTTTGCAGACCTGTGGCCCTTGCAGGGTTTTATTTATCTTCCTAGTTAGTATTTAAAATATCCCTTAAAGACAATGCATTTAATAACATAGGATTCAGTGGAAAATGCTGTTTTATTGGAATTGTATAGCATGTTTCTGTTTTCAAATGTAAAGTAAATGCCAAGAAATGATATTTTGAGATTGTTTTAAATTCTGAAAATATGAGATTCTACTCCATAAATGATTTAAAATACTGAAGATTTTAGCCTATGAACTTGCAAAACTATTTTGCAAGGCATTTCTGATTGCTCAGTATCATCTGAGTTGCAAGAGGGAAGAACACCTGAGTGATTGTGGGTTATACTCAGCTGTGTGAGGTAACTGCAGCTCCACTGACCACAGTGATAGTGTTTTATGAATCACTTTTATAACTGCCCAGTGTTCCTGGAAGTTTAGTGTCTCATTGTGTTAACTACAATGAAATGCTTCTTGCAAAGCCCTTTATGAATTCCATGAGTAATAGTATATAGTGGAAAAGAAAAGGTCATTAAAATCTTTTCAATTTATAAGAAGTGTCACCTGTGTGCATTGTGTTTTTCCCAACTTGGCCTCTTATGTAAAAGAGTGCAAAATGTCAGCTGGAAGTAAATCTCTGTGCTCACTCAGGCCTGTCACACAAGCAGAGACACCTCAAGCATGAACAGTTGCTTCAAGCACTGCTTTCATTGGGAAAAAAACTTCCCTCTGAACCTTGGAGTGACCCACCCACAGTGTCCCTATCCAAATCCAAACTGGCTGGCAGGCCAGGGAGACCAAATCTTCTGGTCAGTACTGAATTAAAATTCTTTTAGACAAATACCAGATACTGTTTATATCTATCAGTCATTAGCATTTATTAAACAACTGTGAAGAGGCATCAGAAGACACAGGATCAGTTTCTGTGCCCCGTGGAAAAGATGGGTCTATAATATCCCCATCCCAGGATTTGATATTTTTCCTGCAAGCAGAGGAAATAATCTTAGAAGGGAAACTGTTGGCTTGAAAATTCACAACAGCCAAGGTTCAAAGATGTAAAGGCAAGTGTGTTGCAGGACACATTTTTTCCTTTTCTTTGGAAAACACAGAACTCATTTGCTTGGTCATACTGTACCAGAGCTGTGCACAGAGGCAATTGGATATTTGCTTGGCTGCTTTTCTTGTTTCTGGTGGAAATACAAATGAAAACTATAAACCATTAATCTTCAGTTTAGTTTTGCTAAGTATTGAGCAGCATTTAAAAACAATTACTTTGCTTCCCAGCAGAAGTCGTTAGAGGAGAGGGATTTAACAGCTGCCTCAGCTCAGGATTTGTACCTGAGCAGGCTTATTTCTTGGTTATATGGCAGGAGTAACAAAAGAGGTAAAATTATTTACTTAGGCCTTCTATTTAAAGCTCAGCTACAGTGTGGCTCCTCCTCCAAACAAACACAATGTTCTGGGGATAACCAGCCCCTCTTGGTTGCTAGGAGATGCTTGAATCCCAGCACTGCCAGCATGCTGCTGGCACCCAAACACTTCAATTCCATTTCTGGAATGCCCCAATGTGCAGCAAAGACAGTGAAATCACTACTAGGGCGAGAGAGAGAGAAGTGATATCTCTGAAACTGCCAGGGTTTTTAAAGAATGAGCCAAGTCATCGCCTCTTCCAGCATTTAAAGACGTGTTGTATTCAAAGTTCTCTAGTGAGGTACTGCATTTCTTCCTTGTTGAGCTTCTTCCCTTTGGGACATTGATTTGGTTTTCACACTGAGGAGCCCTTACCAAGCCATGACAGCAAGGTGCTGCTCAGTGGGACCAAGTTCCTGCAGGGCCAGGCAGGCTCATGGCCTCCCCCTGCACACCACAAGCTTCCTACAAGGTAAAATGCAGCTTATTGTGGTCATGGGTTTGGCCAGTGGATCAGAAAAGTTTAAGGTCTTGATGTGCACAACAGCTCACCAGCCTCTGGTCTCAGCTGCCTCTATCCACCCTCAGTGCTCACAAGAAAGATGTAAAGCCAAATAGAGATATGTAATAAATAGGACCTGACTAATTTATTCACTCAATAAAACATCAATAGCCTAAAATTAACGGAGCAAAAACAGGCTCACTCTAAAATGCTAAATTAATACCTCCCTGCTGCACAGAATCCATTGCTTGAGTGCATTTTGCAGAAGTTGAAAAAAGTGACATTAAGTGTAGACGTGTTTTAAAGATTATTAGAAAGGGCACTCCTTGTGAGTAATTCAGTTTTCCGTTATTTTTAGCATTTTGTTTATAATATTTTAAAATAAATTATATTGGCAACTCCTGGACAGAAATGCCTAGCCACAGCTATCTATAAAGATGTTAAAACCCAAGAGTTTTGATCCCTTTTTTCACCAGCTAACCAACAGTTGGAAATTTTTCGCCATCTGGTATTTATCAGCTCCTTCTCTCTACTGTGCTGTTTCTAGGTTTCAGCCCTGACTCACAGCAGCTCTGTGGCAGTGCTNTATAATATTTTAAAATAAATTATATTGGCAACTCCTGGACAGAAATGCCTAGCCACAGCTATCTATAAAGATGTTAAAACCCAAGAGTTTTGATCCCTTTTTTCACCAGCTAACCAACAGTTGGAAATTTTTCGCCATCTGGTATTTATCAGCTCCTTCTCTCTACTGTGCTGTTTCTAGGTTTCAGCACTCTCTCTTGCTCCAGCACTTGTAGGTTTGGCATGTCCTCGTGCTCCTCATCTCCCTGGGGTGGGATGGAGAGCAAACACAGCACTGGGCACCTTCCAACAACCCCAACCAGCCCCCAGAGCCCCCTGAGCCATTCATGCTGTTGTGCACCACAAGGACACGGACTCCGACCNGGGCTACAACCCATCACAGAGAGTTTTGAGTATGAAGAGGGTGCAGGATTCAATTTACATTCTGGTAGTAGGATTTGGAATTAAGTTTAAATGATTTGCATCCAGACTCTGTGCCCCTCTTTGCTAGGAACAGTGCCACACTGTGCAGGCAGCCCTGTGGTGTCACAGAGCACCCTTGAAGGGAGAGTTCCCCTGTTCTCTGTGTGACAATGCCTGTTTGCCAGCCAGGCTCTGGGTAGCTTGTCCTTTATCTCTGTGGGATGGCTGGACCCTCTTAGCAGTGATGCTCATCACCCTGCTGTGGCTTTCTGGGGGCAAAATCTACTGCCACAAATCCCAGGATGCCAACTGAAAGGGCAGGCAGTGCTCTCTGTACCTCCTGATGGCCTGAAAAATGAGGGAATCTCAAATGGTGGCTAAAAATAGGGAGGGTTAGAAATTACATACCTGGGGAGTAAAGGAAATTTTAAAATGTGAATGTTCAATGGGCGATACAGCAGAGAAGGGGATGACACCCCCATCCCTGAACCTGAAGGAATTCTGAGCTAACCATGATTCCTGTCCTGTGCCTGCAGACCTCAGCTGTGGCCTTTGCAAGCTGATAAATGGCTCTTTGTAGCCTTGTACTGTTTTTATTGCTTGCAACATTTGTTTTAGCCACAACAGGGAAGCATCCCTCTGAAAGTGAAATGCTGACACGTGTGAAGGGAACCCGCAATCCAGAACATCATTTAGCAGAAAGAGATTTTTATGTTGTTTTCCAGCTTCCATCTCTGTAATGCATTCTAGTGATGGATGATGTTGTGAGGGATCCTGCCCAGTTCCTGATGCTCTCCAATCCACCAGTGGAGCAGCTGGAGTGGGATTGCATTCACCTGCAGCAGCAGAGTGATTCCCCTGGGCAGTTTCTTCCCAGCACTGCTGTTCAGCCCTGGCTCCTGTCTGCATCAGGGCAGAGGCAGGGAAAGTAGGAAAACTTATGTCTTCCTCTGTGTGGTGGATCTTCTTACAGGATATGGGTGTTAAACACGCTCCTGTAGTGTGAACCTTGGATTTCAAGATAATAATTCTTGTCTAGACTGTTTCTCTAAGCTTCGTGTAAATTGCTAATGTCATTTGACTTATAAATTATAAATGTTTCTACAATATGCTAGGTAATTTAATACTGCCTAGAAATTAAGCCATTAATCCAATCTTCATCAGACATTTTTGTGCTTTTTCCTGTAACAATGCACAAGAAAGGCTTTCCTAAAAGCCAACAAAATACTACATTGGCCTTTTTCAAATCTCTCTCTGACTTTTGCCCCTAGTGCACTGCCAATAAAGTATTCAGCAACAGCTTGGCAGCCACTCTTCTCTAACCACTGCTTATTGCATTAGTCACAATTACATCTCTTTATATCCTCCTGCTGTTATTCCAACTCTTGGGGCCTTTTCCAGTTGTGCAAATACATATGCATGCTCTTGAATTCATGAATAGGATGAATAATCACTTTGGAGTCTTTGGAAGAACTTACCTCCTTCAAGATAAGGATGTGAACAAGTGTTCAATCACAGCTTTAAATTGTAAAGTCTTTGGAGCAGGAATTGGTTTCTGGTAGGTCTGTATAATGCATTTTGTACCAGAGGACCATAACTGGACTTCTATCCTACTGTGAATAAAATGCAAAGGTTTTGAGGTTTAAAGCTCTTTTTAATATAGCCCAGTAAATATGAAGGTGGTACTTTTGAAACCAGTAATTAATCACAGCAAAATAACTGCCAGCTAAGGCCAAGTGGTGACCTCTGAAGAGGAATTAAAGCCAGGCAGGGTGATGGTGTTTAGTAAAAATTACAAAGTGATCCCTGTGCACTTGGAGAGACAAATCCTGTTCCTGGAGAGGAACCACCAGCCTGGTTTCCTCTTGCATGCAGAGGTGTTCTTGGAGAGCAGGACTCCCCAGCAGTGAACTCCTCACCTGCAGGGTCTCTGAGCTCTCTGGACGAGTCAGACTCTCTAACCAGGTGTCCTTGCCAGAGAATGCCAGCTCCTTTTCCAGCATGCTGCAAGCGTGTTGGGATGGGAGAGGGGATGCTGCTGCTGCTGCTGCTGCAAAGCCCCCACTGAGAGGGTTTATTCTGGGCATTCTTAGCTTTCCCCAGTGTTTCCTGGATGCTTTTCTCACTTCATCTTCCCTGCAGCCCAACTAGTGGTGTTGGCCCCTGCTTGCACACAGCTCTGGCAATGTCCTGCTGGGGTGTGGAAGTGAATTTTTCACAGGAATTGCTTGTATGGATTGCCTTGGGACATAAGCAGGGACAGGTAACAAACCCCCAGGAGTTACTTGCTCCTGATGTGTGATTTTGCTCCCTGCAGTCACATTCCTGCAAGGAGCAATGGCAGTGCCACCTCCTCAGCCTCACCCCTGTGCTTAGTGTCTGTGACCCAAAAGGGACCTCACAGACCCGTGACTGGCTGTCAGGGTATAAGGACAGTGCTTCTGTATCAAAGCCTGGTACTTCCAAATCTGTCTGGGGTTAAATCTGAGCTCACACAGTCAGTAGAAGACTCTCATTGATTTTAGTGGACTTTGGATTCTTGGCTATATAGTTACAAGGCAGTAAGTGCCTGGAAAGACAGGCTTTAAAATACCAAGGTGTGGGAAGTATTGAGCTGCAAAAGGAAGATGTGTCTCCAGATGAACTGCTGAGCAGAGGGAACTGTGGTCAGCAGTGGGAGTGCACACACTGCTTCACATCAGATGGGCTTGAATCAGCCCTCACAACATTTTGGTGAGCAATTAAATGCCCTCACATTAGTGGAAATCTGGAAACTTTCTTCCCAATGATGACTTACTGCATGAAAAAAAAAAAAATGAGGTGTAGGAAAGTTTTGGATTGCAGCCCACAGGGTGGAAGTGAAGGATCACAGCACTCGAGCCATCCTTCACTGTGCTGTCATCATCTATTGGAAAGCTGGAGGTTGTAAGCAGCAGCTGTCCAGGGAGACAAATCAGTTGAAAAAAATTATGTCTTACAGGTTTCCAGATAGTGACCCTGGGAAGATAATCAATTATAAAATCAATGTAATACATGGAGCTTGGGGTCTCATTCTGAGCATGCTGGGCTTTGAAAGATTCTGGCTGTGTTGGAAAATGTGAATGCTGCAGGAGTCATCCTCCTGTCTTTATAAAAGATGATTTTATAAGCTGAAACAATCCTCATTCACACATGCCAGCACGTTGTCCTCCCCTGAGCGCAGTGACTGCGGGTTTTCAGTGTTCCCCTTGTACAGTTCTTTTAACAAGTTGTGAAATACATGCAGATATTGTGACCCTGCATCAGGGAATGGGTTTAGGGGCTGCAGAGAAGATCCCTGAGTGTTAATGCAGAAATCTTGATTGCAGTAAAGTCAAGGCAAAACTCCCATTGACTTTGGAGGGGCTATGTGTTTTTCCCACCTTCTCTTTTGGAGTTACCTTTTTCTTTCCTACCTGGATTTTTAAATATGCTATTTGATTATTAAATCAGTCTTTCTCATGCTTTAAATTATGGAACAATTATGGCAGCACAATGTCCTCTTCCCAGGTGTGCCTGTTAAGTATTTCCTGATCAGAGTGTTATATTTGCTGTAGGAGAGGAAAAGAAAGACAAATTGAGTGGCCCACAGCTAAAAACAAAGCTGGTGGCAGAGTTGGGAAGTGAACCAAGGCACTGAGTGCTGACCATGGGGCTGCCCTTCCTGAGCTGCTGCTCTGTTTGTCTTTCTCTGCTTTTTTTTTTATTTTCAAAAATGCCAGACAGAGGCAGGATAATAAGAGTAATTAAAAGTCCTTAGGATTTGTGTCCCTCACTGTCTTGTGCACTTTTCTAAAAGCAAGGTCTCTAGAAGAAAGTAGCTAATGGAAATTTGACGTCTGTTTTCAGGTACCTGCCTAAAAACACTTTCATGTTTAATGCTCGGGAATACAAAAATCAAAATGCACTACAAAAATCAATATTCTTAAATATTCCATTTGAGAACCCCAAAAGAGAATATCAAATATCTATTAGGTTTCTCTGAATTCTTTTCTACTGAGTTCATAGATGGCATAAAAAGATGCCATTGCTAGAAAGCAAATGAATTCTGTTTCTGGGAAGATGATTTACAGCTTCCTGTCAAAAGAATTGTGCATGACATCCCTTGAATTTTGCTACCCATTTTCCCCAAATACAGAGAGCAGCTAGAGATTGCTTTTCATTAGGGATAGTTTTTGACCCTGGACAGCTCAGCAAAATAGTAGGGTTTGTCATTTGGCTATTATTATGTTATTAATTAAATAGTATATATAGAAGCAGAAAAGACCAAATGTAAAGTACAATATGCAATAAGTAAAATGAACTGTGACTCTTCTGCAGCTCTGTGTGAGTTCAGCTCAGATGCTGGCTGTATCTGCACCTCAGTCAGTGTCTGCTGTGTGTGACAGCTCCAGGCTTCCAGCAGTGTTGGAATATTGTTAACATTCATGTCACACTCCCTTTCTGTGCCACAGGGATAAATTCTTTCCATTGGTGTTGGCATTTTGCTCATCAAAGCCACAGATCCAGGACTGTGAACTTTTTCTCCAGATATGGGGGAGTTCCTTCAGTTTGAGACTTCTGCTCAAAGCTCTGCAATAGTCACTTCTGGGGAGCATGGGGGCATTGCTGATGTTGCCCTGGGACACTCAGGACACCAGGTCTCTAGGCTGAGATGGATGCAGAATGGGGAGTGAATTTGCTGGTGCTCTACACCCATTCACACAAACCAACTCTGCCTAAACAAGGGAGCAGGAATTTGTTGAACTTTATAGCTTTTTTTTTGCCTCTTTTATTTGTTTATAAATCTTGATTTCTATCACAGACAGGGAGCACTTCACAGCCATTCTAAGCTAATGTATGGGCCCACTGTGGATGCTGTGACTTGCTCAGTGCTTTAAAGACACGCTGAGCTTTGTAAAGAAAACATTAATAAAAAAGAGCTTATAAGAGGCATAAAGTTCAAACATACTGTGCTTTCTTGTTTATCACAAGATTTGTGCTCTTTTTTTTTTTTTCTTGGCATGCATTTTATTAAAACTTTCATCAATTTATTAAAACTTCCATAGTTTTACTCTCTCTTTTCAATTACATGTTACTTAATCTCAGGCAGCATTATAACCCCTTTCCAAGAGATGATGCATTATGGAAACTCCTCCTTGTTGGTGTGAAGTGTTTGGAAGCTGGAAATGGCTGTAGGTTTCTCTCCTCCCTGGCAGCTCTCCTAGGACAAGCTGCCAGAGCAAGGCTGATGGAGCTACATGATCACCAATGCACATTTCACTCATTTAGGGCAGAGTGAAACCTTTGTGTTCCATGCAAATTTCATGCCAGGTGCTGTTTGCTCTGGAAGGTAAGAGACAGACTCTGCTCTTGCTCTTTAGCAGTTTCCAGAAATTTAAGATGAATTTCATTTAACTTGAGATCCATATGTTCATCATATCATGGTCAATGGTAAGTGGGTTTGAGTCATGACTGGGATTTTGAACATATGACATTCCTCAATGTATTGTTTTGGACACTCTCACTCCAGACACATGGAGCAGTTTTGATTCAAGGTGAACTACATCAGTCACCAAAATTAGGTGGTTATTGCTAGAGGAAGAAATTCCTTCTCCTTCCCCTAGAAGCCAGCAGTGTATGCCAGCGTGTATTTTTACAATATTGGTTTTATAAGAACAGTTTCTCACTTCTACTCATTTGAGAATTGAATTAGTTTTTGCTGCTGCTTCACTGACTTCACAGAACATTTCCCCACAATCATTTAACATGCTATTAAATTCTAGAGTATGTTGTCAGTACATCTGATAATTTGATTTTGAATGATGTTTGTGTCATTACTAAGTATTTTAGTCAGCAACAACAATGTTGGTAATATGTAGTGATGCTTTTAACAATGAGCTCCAAAAGAGATGCAGCAGCCCTGGTGTAAATCTGGCAGAGACCAGAATGGATGACTCCTGAAGCCATTATCTTCCAACAGCTTCTGAGGTTCAATTCACTTCAACTTGCTGCTTTTGCATTTTCATCAGCTTCTTCAGTTTCTTCTATTTAGTCAAAACTGTGCAGAATTGGATTTCATAAAGCTATTTCTAAACAGTTTGGAGCTTCCAATCTACAAAACATGAAGTACTCTGAGGATTGCACTTCTCTCTAAATGTCTTTATGCTGCATGTTGTTATTCAGGGGCTATCCAAGCCAGAGGAGACCTAAGAGGTTATTAACTGTGGCCAGCTGTTGATTCTTCAGTTCTGGGCCTTGCAGCACAGTGCAGCTCATTCCACTGGAAATGAATCCTATCAAAGCTGTGCTAGTTGGAAAGTACCAAACATGAGGAGTATTTGGTGTGATCAAGTACCACAACTGACTGAGAAGTTACCTTGGCTTAAGCAATTGATTGTGTGGAAGATTTGCACAAAAGCAAAGAAAAAGGAAAATCCCAGTTGCTCAGCAATGCAGATTTATCTTGCTGCCCATAAATGCTCATGTTAAGGCAAAATATGTTTATGTCTGGGGCCTCATGTTGGCAATCTGTGGACAGCAGATGTGCTTTATGGAGTGTCCCTCTCAGTCCAAGGGCTCTGTGGTGGCCTCCTCTCCATCCTCTCCCACCAGTGGTGGTCTCTGTGCACATCTGTGTGGCTGTGCTTTAACACAGAGCTGAGATGTGATCTAATTAAATGCAAAAACCCCAGTACCAATGACTGGGAGCCAACGTGGCTCAAATTCACCTTCTCAGGTTCTGGGAGTGCCCAGCCCCTGATGTGGCTGCCCATACAAGCTGGCACAAGCTCATACACCAATTGCTGGCCAGTCCCAGGGTGGGTCCTTTGGCCACCTGCAGACAGCAGGCAGAGAATGCACAGGCTGCTCCAGCTCCTGCCTCTGGCTCTGCTGGCTTTGCCATCTGGGCAAAGGTTCACTGAGAAAGCTGCAGGTCTGTGTTGGCTGGGTCTGCATGGGCTGTCTGAACCTTTCTGGGTGCTCTGGTAATCCAACATCCCCATGATTCCATCCCGTGGGACAACTCAGTGCAGCCAGGTGCTCAAGGCAAGCAGGGCTGGGGCCATTTCAGTGGGGGTGTCACCACACTGAGGGGACAGGGCCAAGGTGAGCTGGCTGGTCACTGTGTGCTGCTGGTGAGGACATGAGAGTGCTCTCCTGTCCTGGGTGAGGGCACAGCTCTGATCACACACTTTGTGCCACCTTAGGGCATGGGGACAAGGAGCAGCTGGTGCCTTCTCCACCATGTGGTCTGCAGGGCCAGGATCACTCCCTCCACTCTGCATTAGCAGGACAAACAGCTCATGGAGACTGTGTGGCTTTGCTTTGCTTTCTCCTGGGGTTTTGGGGCTGGTTTGATTGTTTTTCTGGGGAGGGGAGAAGTGATATGCTGTGATTAGTGGAAAACCTCTTCATTTGCTGCTTATTGGGTTTTGTGTGGTTTTGGTTTCTCCCTAAAAGTCTTGTCCTAGAGAATTCTCCTGTGGCTTGTGGATGCTTTGCTTTGTGAACATTTAATCCAGCGTGGGCTTCAGCAGTAATTAGTAACATGGGTATTTATGGAGACATTCTAACCTGCTTTGTTCATGAATATTTCACCATGGTGGAAATTTCACACCCAATAAATCACTAATGAAAATGTCATTTCCCAGCTGCATTTACCTGATGTGCTGTTAATCTTGCTGTACCCATTGGAGGCACAATTACTGCCAGATTTGCAACACAGAGAGGAATTGATTTTTAATTAGTGACCCCAATAGTGTAGGTTAAAAATTATTTTTTTAAATGGTGATTTAATGGCCCTTTTCATATAATGGCATCAGCTTCATTGCCTGTACTGATGTTTGCTAGGCTGCCATTCAAGCAGACACTTTGAAGGACAACATAACAACTGTTGGGACTGAAGGGATCAAGGGGAGCAATGGTGTGGGGAAGGTGGCTCTGAAAGCAAGAAGTGTCAGAGAATCCCCATGAAACCAAATCCCCTCTGTACTGACAAAAATCTCACAAGCCAAAAGTGTCACAGTCTGCACACATTTGGTCTCTTCCCAAAGTGGACCTGACCTGGGCCATTCAACTCTTGGATGGCATTTCATGAAGGAAATTGTTACAAGATAGATTATCGTGTTTGGAAAGATCATAAATTATTTTGCCTGATTGATGAGTTTTATCCATTTTCCTAAAGTCATTTATATCGTGGCCAGCATTCCTGGGGACAGACATCTCTAATTTAAGGGAAAGCAGAGTAGCACAGCACAAAAAGAGTGTGGCTTCCCTGAGATTGTCGCTGCAGGTTAATTGACTAAACGAAGAATATTAATGAAATATTAGATTGGGATGATCACTGTTAAAAATGATCAGGAAAAAGGGTATGAATCATGCCATAAGAGAGAACTACAGCATTCTCCTTTCCTGGAAGTCAGGCTCTCTAGCTGCATTTTATTATCCTGCACATTGCTGACTGCAGATGCTCACAATCAAAAAAAAAAAAATTATTACCCACTGGTCATTGTCAGTGAAGCTGTCAGCTCATTATATTCTGTCAAAATCTGGATGTGCAGAAATCAAGGCCTGTTCCTGAGCTAGTAGGGATTGTCACCTCGGGATTGTCACCTGGATTCTGGAGGCTGCAGGAGTAAGGCCTGTCTGCATCTGCCACAGGTGTCTCATGTGTGTCTGCTGCTGTGACTCTTCCTGCAGGAAGGATGACCCAGCCTGTCTGTGGGATAAATTCTGAGCTCTCCTTGTCTTGCTTGTGGAACACACAAGTTGAGCAAATACCCAATATGTCTGAAGCAAGGCCTGTTTTTTATAACTGTTGCTAAAATATGAATTTAAAAGATTGAACCACTCAGAGCCCACCAAAACCAAACCCAGTTTTTCTATTCACATTGCTAGGCTTTGGAGCAAAGCTTAACTCCTGAATTTAGAGCCCTCATTGTCTTTCATGACTAACAACTGCATCATGCTGGGGACCATGGAGCTGTGACATGACTAAACACTCCTCTCCCAGGCTGCAATCTCTGTTATATTTTATAGAGGCTCATAACTGTGGCGTTATTCACTGCCTTGAGACAGCTCCTCTCTCTGAGGTGCTTTGTCTGAATCAACACTCCAAAAGCAGCTGTCTCTCACATGAGCTGTCCCTGCCTTCAGCAGAAACACAGGGAAGAGAAGGCAAGTGTCTCTTTGAGAGACAGATTAACCAGGACAGTCACTATTGATTCCTGGAACTGGGTGTGTGGTGGGGGAGTGTGTAGGCTCTCTCAGAGGTAAAGCACCCAGTGAGAAGAGCAGCCTGCTCTGTACATCAAATCATGCCACAGGGAGCTGTAGGGTACCACAAAAATGATACAGTGCCTTTTGGAGGGCTTGTTCATTTGTGTTCTGTCTCAATGTGCATTTGCTCCATGTTTTGCTGGTTGCAAAAGCAGTGTTATTTGGATTATGTGCTTTCCAAGTCCCCACGCTCCCAGGCTGGTGGGACAAACCCACCAGTTCCTTCCTGCTTCCCACAGCTTCGAAGGGTAGCCCTGCTGTACCTCTGCTTTTAGGCCACTTTTTTTTAAAAACTAGAGTTAACTATTCTGTGTTGGTGCAGTTTGCCAACAGATTTGTTCCCCCTGTGCTGATGAGAGAGCTCCAAGCAGCCTGTCCATGAACTCAGCTGAGCAAATCCTGCAGGGCAAGTGGAGTTTGCAGGAATGGATCCCCAAGCTCTTGTTGTCAAACGCTTTGACAAAATGGCAGATGAAATTCATTGCTGATAAATGTGCACTGATGCACATGGGAGGAAAAACACACTCGGTGATGGTCTCTGAACTAGCTGTTAACTCCAAGATCTCTTTCCTGAGTGGTTTTATAGGACTATCCATTATATTGTCAATTCAGCAGCAAAGCAAAACTGAAAAAACCCAAAACTCCAGTTAGAATGGGAGCAATTACTAGGAAAAGACTGGAGAATAAAGCAGAAAGCATTGTTGGGCAGCTGTATGGATATGTCGTGTGCCCACATTTTAAACACTTTATCCAGTTTTGATATCCTCCAGACCTCCCCCTCCCATTTCAAAAAGGGATGACACAGCTGGGAACAAGCCACCCTCAGGTAAGATGGTCTCATGGAAGATTAAGATCAACTAAAAGGAGGTGCTTCTTCCCAGAGCTGTTCCAAGCTGTGAAACTGCCATTTATTGTTGTGGAGATGGGAGGAGGAGGCTGGTGAATTCTCAGAGCAGTGATGGACATGGTGGTAGAGGTCTGTGTGTGTTTCCTCTGGCTGTGCAAGGATCTGAGCTGCAGGTCAGTCACAGGCACAGCAGGCAGCTATCACTCCCTGTGGGTGATGGATCAGGCACTCTGCCCTTGGCACCTGGACACAGGAACCTGGGCCTTTGAACAATCCCACACAATTTGTCTTTTGTCTCTGTCAAGCCAAAATCCTTGCGAGACTCCTGAGCAGTGTGGACACAGATTATCAGCAGGAATTCCTAGAAAGAAGTCTCAGTAATGTCATTCAGCCAGATTTAAGGAGACTGCCTAGCCTGACGTCTGTCAGATACCCTCAGAGCTCAGTACAGAAACTTATTCTCCAAATATGACTGCTTTTTGAAAGTTATGAACACAGGGGACTTGGAGCTTAGTGTAATTTGAAGTTTCAGGAAGATATGAATGGTTCCAAGACAAACATTTGAGAAGACTGCTCCTTTGGAAGCAAGCTGGCTGGCTGCTTCACCTTTCCATGCTGGGAGCTCTCGGCAGTTACTGGTGGAGCATTAATGTTTTACTATGAAATGTAGTGTCTCATCTTTCATTAATAAATTCCTCAGGGGAAGAGGCGATGGCATTTAACTGTCAGGACAAACAAGGAAAGCCTTGTGGAAGATGAGGATTCTGCATGTTCACCACCAAAGTCACTGCAAGGGCAGCTGAGCCCTCAGATCCCTGTAGAGGTGCAGTCACATTCAAAAGATCTTTTTCCTGAAGGCCTAAACCTTTTCAGAGAACAAAACCAAACCAACAACCACAGCACCCTGCTTGTGAGGGCTCCTCTGGGATACCCAGCTGTCCTGGCTTTGCACTGAAATCTCCAGAAGGAAACAAAACAAACACATCACCTAGTTTGAACTGAAATTGTTGCCTAACTCATCTTCAAAAGTCTCTACTCTGGAGCCACAGAAAGGAGCTTTTATGAGCCTGAAGTCTCCTGTCCTCAAAGTTCTACTCACTCCATAGCTGTGTCTGAGCAGCCTGTGGGATGAGATGAGAACAGCCTCTGCTCTGATGGATCAGGTCATGCTGTCTCCTGCTTGGGAAATGTCAGTATCTGATCCAGAGGGAGTCTGTGCAGGTGTGGGACTGGGGGATGTGAGGGGGCTCTGACACTGCACATTGCCATGGCTGATGCTCTTCAGGTGGGAGCAGAGTCAGTTACAGAAAGGGAAATAAAATCCCTGATCCTGATTTGCCTTGCAAATAAAAAAGCCTTGAGACATCTGTTTAAGTCTTGGTTATATCACAAGCTAATACAGATATCCTAGATAGAAATCAGATTTTCTGTCTGCTGAGTTAATGAATTTATTTTTAAAACAATGTTCCTCTTTCAAAAGGGCAGAAGGACAGTGTTTTTAAAAACTATCTTGTACACTAAGAAAAAAACAAAACCAAACCAGACATTGAAAAGAAACTCATTGGCCAAAGTCAATAATGAACCTGAGGTAAAAGGGTTCTTAGCCTGTAAATCAAGAGGGACTTTCCCACATGGCTATGCAAAGAGTTCTTTGAAAAAATACACAGTTTTATTCTTAACTGAGAACTTGGGTGACAGCAATAGGAAGAAAAGATGACAGTGGCTCCACTGCACGAGGAGATGAGAACAGCACACAGATTATAATGAATTTTTCCAAGATATTTTTCTTCACATCTCATTGCAGATAGTTCTGTAAAAGTTCAGTGGAACAGCCAGTCTAAGCTAGTACTGAGAGAAAAGAAAAATCTTCAGAAAAACAATCTGAGATTTAAACCTGGGATCTCCATAATTCGGTGTCTTTTGAGACTCATTCAGGATTCTGCTGTGCCACGTAAACAGTTAATTCCCAGCTCTTATAACATGTTTTTTTGGCCTCGTGTGTCACATGGGTGGATGGATACAGCCTTTCATATCAAATGTAGCTCATGTAATTCCCAGAGGCCTTCAATGTGTAAGGGAAAAATGCAACTTGCCTGATAAAGTCATGAAGGGCTAACAAATAGTGAAAAACGATGGGAGGTTCAAAGAGGGAAAGAGCTGAGTGTGTGAGGAACCTTTTTGTACTATAAAAGAATATCACCTTAGCTCATTGTTGCAGTTTAGTATTTAATGAAAGGCGGGCACCTTCCCCCCCCCCCCCCCAATGCTTTAGGGAGTTTTTGATAATCTGTGTTTGATCCAGACATAAATGGCATGTTCCAAAAGTGCTGTGTGTATTTGAAACCAAGATTTTATTCTGATTATGGGATTAGCCAGAAAAAAAAAAAAATTAAGGTTGAAATTTATGTTTCAGACTCTGCACAGTTCATTAAAATGAATGAAAGGAAGAAGAGCCAAGGGAGCCACAGCAGCCACCAAGGACTGCCCTGTCAGGTCACTGCTGTGGTGCTGATTTGGCTTGTGCAGTAAAAAACACCTTCAGAGCTGGAAGCTCTGAGTGATAATGGATTTGGGCCACAATTTCTCTTTCTGTGCTCTTTTCTGATTTATTGACGGCTTTGAGGAGGTGACGTAAGTTGAATCCTGAAGCATCAGGCTTTTTCACTTGTTTTCTTCTTGAGCAGGAGAGTGGAAGGGAGAGCACAGGGCAGGCAAGCAGGATGCAGTTTCTCCCTTCCCACCGCCCAGGGAGCTCACTGTGGGACTGGAGGTCAGAGAAATCCTTTCAGAGATTCAATACAAGACAGGCAGGTGGTTTTGCTTAACTGATTTATAGATGTCTAAGCAAGATCCCCACACAGCTCAATCTTTCTGCATGCTGCAATACCCCTCTGCCTTCTGGGCATCAGCAGTGGTGCTTTGGCTGAATCCATATGTGAAGCAAAAACTCACAGCTGACTTTGTGCTGGAGAGGGCCAGGAGCACCTCCACGGTCTGTCAGGGGGCTGCAAGGCTGAGGACAACAGCAAGGTCTGCAGGAACACCTGTGGACAAACAGATATTTTATGAAACAGGTGACAAAGCTGTTACTGGCTTGTACAAAGGGGTTGGCCCACTTCAGCATTTATCCTTTCTGGGCTGCTGGGTTCCAGAAGAACGCAGCCAGAAGGTGAATTTTCATTCTGCTTGGTCTGGTTTCAGTGCCTTAAAGCAGCCTCCAGGAGTCAGAATTTGGGCTTGGTCCCTTGCCCACCCAATGGCTCCAGGAGGCATGAGAGCAATGAAACCCCTGAACTCTGCTGTGCCTTTTGCAGCTCTTCACCACTGACTGCCTCTTCTGCCTCAGCCCTAGGCAGAGATGGCACCACCTCTGTCCTTCTGCAGGCAAACAGGAAGGCTCTGTGCTGGATTTTGTAATGCAGGAGTGGAGGTAACCACATAAGCTTTGCTGAGATAAGGCAGATAAACTGCCCTGAAAAATTCTGGTTTGTTGTAAATCTCTTCCCAGTAGCTCTCTTATGCATTATTTTTAGTATAATTTAGTGTGATTACCCAGCAGACAATAGAATGATGACTTGCTATAGCTAAAACATGTATTAGAGAAAGAAAAAAAAAAAGTTTTATCTAAATCAGTCAGATGTAGTCCTAAAAGAGAAAGCATTCATTGCTAAAAAATGTACTTCACCAAGACATAATTCAGGAAAAGTCACCTGTGCATGTGTTCTTCTCCTCAGGCTGAAATTAAGACTTCCAAATGTGTCTCCTGGGGCCAGCCTGCCCTGCCCATGCTCAGCTGTCTCAGAGCAGCACCACAGGCTGTCCCCAGTGCCACCACCGTGCTTTATTTGCTGTCCCCAGTGCCACCACCGTGCTTTATTTGCTGTCCCCAGTGCCACCCCCGTGCTTTATTTGCTGTCCCCAGTGCCACCCCCGTGCTTTATTTCCTGCTGCCAGCTGGGAGCACTGTGTGAGCACAGTGCTGGGAATGGAGCAGTTGGCTCTGATTTTCCAAGCTGCGTGGGGTATTCAAAACAGCAGTGGAGGACTAGAAGGGGGGAGGGATTGAAAACTGATTTAAAATGTTTGTAATTACCACTCTTTTTTTTCTTTTTTTTTTTTTTTTTTCCCCCTTTTTCCCTCTTTGGTTGTTTCTTTTTTTCTNTTTTTTCACCTCATCTTCCCTGCTTGGCTGCTTCATTCTTTCATTGCCTCATGACTCCATGGCTGCATTGATGAAGGGGCTGTAGTTGTGTGGTTTTGTGGCCTTTTGAAGATGTAAATCTGACTGATTTGTAAATATCCTCACCCTCTCTGTATCTGCTAGCCCCTGAGTGGGATTTCTTTGGTGACTGTACCTTTTCCCCATTCTTTCTGCAGTCTCTGTTTACTTATGAGATGCTTTTTTTTGGAGAGATTATTCATCTAGACTTGGAGCCCTCCATTTTTTCTCTCCATAACTTTGACAAAAGCTCTTGGGAAATTCACCATCCTGAATGCAAAAATTTCCAGGCTGTCATGTACCTGTGGACCCTGAACACATTGGCCCAGATGGTTTCTAGGTTCTTTAATATAGCAAAGTTTGTCCTTCAGGTTTGGTTTTGATTATCCTTTCATTTAATTTAAATAGAATCACCTTCTTGCTATTCAATACCAATTTATTGTTCAAAGTCACATCTGTCATGCCCTCATTGCTTACAAGACTGATTCCAGAATAGCAAAAGCTCTTCATGGTTCAGTGTCTCAGCATCTTGGATTTCATTCCTCTTACATTAATAAAGAAACACCACACTTCTCAGGGGGGAAAAGAAGAAAATAAGAGCCCAGATTTACAAAGTGGTGGGAAGTTTATCAGGGAGCCTGGCACTGAGAAAAGATAATTTCATTCTGATGCAAGAAATGGCAAGGAATTCATTGAGGTGGCACAGGGTTGGAAACAGTTGTGCTATGGTTATGAAACGTGAGGAAGAGTGTTTAAGAACAGTCTGAAGGTGGCACTCAGGGCTGTGGCCTTGTTGATAAGGTGATGTTAGGTCATAGGTTGGGTTCAAAGATCTCAAAGGTCTTTTCTAACCTGGTTAATTCTGTGATTCTGTGAAGAGCAACCTGGACCTGGCAGTGGGAATCACTGGCACAGCTGAGTCTGCCAAGAAAAAATGGGATCAGTGGCTGAGCAGGGGCTGCTGAGCTGTGGAGCTGCTTTGTGAGCAGTGTCACTGCTGTCACTGCTGGCCACAGTGCAGAGCCTGCCCTCCCAAAGTGCTCAGCATTGGGCTGCACTGACCATCACTTACACGCACTGCACCAGTTAATGATTTTAATCATTGCATTAACAATGTTACTAACTGTGTCTGTCACAGCACCATTCAGAGATCATTTTTCTGTGTGTGAGTGGTGAGGAGAGGCTTGGCTGGGGCTGTGGGTGCTGTGCTGGCAGCAGCAGCTCCACTCCCAGGTGCCTGCCCACGTGTGAGAGCAGCTCCCAGCACGGCTGGCAGGGGCTGGTTGCAGAGATTGTGGCACAGATATTTTTTGAGGAGATGGCAGTTGCTGTATCATGTTCATTATGCCTTCCAAATAAGTGGAAGATAAAACATATGCCCTCTCAGTGCATTTCTTTCCTAAAAACACCTACTTGAAATCTGAAACTCAGAAGAAGTTTAGCTGTGGGCAAACCATTTGATCCCTGTCCAAAACAGAATGGAGAAACTGGTTGCAGTCATTCTTCTTGGTAATCTCAATCGAGGTTAATCTGTCAGCAATACAAGCAGGGGAAATGCAGTGTGCCTGATCTGCATGAATGGAAACAGGAGAAAATGCCTTGTGATTTAAATTAATATTGATCCCACTAATAGGAATCAGAGGACCAAACTAAATTACATAAATGGAGTAATCAAGACGAAAAATTTCTGAAGTGTAACCTTGTGTTAATGGAGCTGATTTTTCTGATGTCAGGTAAAGACAGAAAGAAAGATAACACACCATTTGTTTGGAAAGATTGTGGGCACTGCTCTCTCCTGCTCTGACTGCCCAGAACTGCTGAGATAGGAAATTATTTCTGAGGACCCGAGACAGACTTGAAAAAACCTATTTTTTCCTGGTTCACCTGACTCTCTGTGAAAATACCCAAAAGCCTGAGGCTGCCAACACGTTTTGTGATTGATAGCCTGATTTCCCTTCATTTGGGGAGTGTCCCCAGCTGGCAGGTGTAAGAAACCTCGGCTGGCAGGAGCTGCAGACAGTGCCTGGGAGCTCTGTGCTCCTGCAGAGGGGCAGAGCAGCAGTGCAGGTGTCAGGCAAACAGGTAGGGATGAACAGGAGCTGGGGGCAAGGGAATCAGTTCAAAGGCTCCTGGCAACAGCCAGAGCAGATAACACTTTAAATGCTGTTACTCCTGTGCTCCTGCCTCAGCCTTTGCTGCACATGACACTGCTGAACAGATGCTGTTCAACCTGTAACTCCAGTCACTGAGCACTGAGCTTCAGTGCACTGGGGAGGAAGGAAGGGAATGAGTGTGGGGGGCACATTCTGGGCACCCTGGCCTGGTACAGCTCTTCTCACCAGGACCTCATGGCCATGTTTTGCCCCATGGTGTTCTGCAGGTAGCAGAGAGCAGCAGTGTCTCCTGTGGGATTTGTGCAGGATGGTTTGTGAACATCTTTGCTCTCTGTGGGCACCTCCTACAGAAACAGGGCACTGTCCCTGCTCCTGTAGGCAGGGCAGAGGAGACAGCTGGCTGGGGCTCTGTTTGCCAGGTGCTGTCTGCTGTGGCAGGAGTAGTTCAGGAGACTTTTCTTGCTGAGGAATTGATGCGCAGAGTGGGACTCGGGTGAACCTTGTCAGCTCTGGGAACAAAGTCATGGTAGAAACTTTCAGTCCCACCCGTGCTCACCCCTGAGGTGTAACACAGCCAGGCACCACAAGCACCTGGCACATATTCTGTGTATCTCAGGGCAAGCCCAGGATTCAAAACAGCAATGCTGCCTGAGGGGTGCTTATTTCAAACTGCTCAAAACCTGCTTGGAGATGTTCTGTCCCTTCTCCAGCTCCCCAGATGGAGAATTTGTTTCCATTTCTTACATTGCTCTGTCATCTGAAGTTCAAATATTCACTCCAGGGCATTCAGGGACATGCACACCTCGTGTATATCACTGGGGTTTCCCCCAAGAGCAAATTGGGAATATTTGCATCTCCACCAGTTGGATCTGTGCCCTTCCTTACTGAAATGTTCTGTCACCTTCTCCTACTGCTTTTACCCCTGACAGCAACCCTGGTGAGAAACTTTCAGAAAGAGACTGTGGTAAGAAAAAAGATTTTAAACAAAGTTTGACATTCATTCACGTTGCTTCTGGAGACTTTGAAACAGTTCAGGGAATTTGGATGTGTCATTTTCATTCTTTCCAGTCCTGTTCAATTTTTATTATATAGACTTTATTTAAATGTCTGAGACTGCATCAAACATTGCTATTACTGAATGTGGAACTGTGCTGGATTGTTGTGTCAAACGTACTACACACTGCTTTTGTTTTGAAGTTTAGCATTTTTCTTGACATTTTTTTGACATTATAACTTTAGTCATTCAAACTTGTGTTACATTAGTACTTTCTTGCATATTTAATACATCCCAGTTCTATCTCTGCAGCAGTTGCCAGAGTTTTCAGACAAAGCTTTAAAAATATATAGTAAATATGACTCTTCATTAAAAAGTTTTAAGGAGGTTATTCCAGCCATTTTCCCTTGGTGATGATTTCTGTGTGCCTGGCAGAGAGCTCATGTGCTGTGGTGCTCTAGGATGCTGCACACACAGACCAAGGGACATAAAAGAAAGACTGACAGTGTGAATCTACAGAACAATATGGGTTCATAGGGGCTGAAAAGCTGCATTATCCCAAATACTCAGGAAATAACCTTTCCTATCCATTAACTGTATTGTTACTAGAAGAACATTTGCTATCAAAAAGAAATAAAACCAGTCCATATGGACATTTTAGAAACATTAGCTGGGTGTCAGGGAGTGAAGAGCAGAGTGTGCATGTATGAGCAGAGGATTTTTGCTGAATTGAAGATCAGGCTTCTCTTAATTCTGTCCCATTATTGTGCATTCAGCACGAGCCTGCCTTGTGTTTGCACGAGCCCAGGCAGGGAATGCTGCAGCAGGGATGCTCATCAGCACCTGAGCAGCACCTTCTCCTGGCCCATGTCACTGCTAATGGCAGAAGCAGGATGCAGGGGAGAGTTTTGTGCCTGAATTTTGAGCTGTAGCACAGACAAGGTGCTGGTGGTCTGAGGCAGCATTTTCCAGCTGAGTTTTGCTCGACTGAGTGTGGGAATGGCCAAAGCTTCCCTTTACACTCCCATCTCTGGTTAAAGGAAGCCTGGCCTGCACTCCCTGCCCTGCAGCTGTGTGTTTGCTGAGCCCTGTGTGTTTCCTGGGATGGCAGGGCCAGAGCAGGGTAACAGGAGGTCAGCACAAAGCCACAGGAAAACCGTGCAAAGAACAGATGTAGACAGAGGACCAGGGGAAGGAGGCCTGAAGGAGAGCAGGATGCTGTGGTGGGGAAGAGGGAATGCAGGGGTGGAGCAGCTGGGAGAAACTGGAGGATGGCCACTGTGGGGAGACAGTGACTGGACATCTGGTTAGGGTCTAAAGGCATTGCAGAGGCACAGACAGGCCTGAGGGATAGTGAAGGGGATGGAGAAAGTGTAAAGGGCAAGAAGCAATGAGTCCTATGAAAATCTTTATAGAAATATTTGACTCACTTATATAGGAATCTCTGTCAAAGTCTATATCAGCTATAACAATAATATATTCATCCTGAGGCCAATAATAATGTTTCATGGAAAAATAAGCTCACACTGATTTAATTTCTTCTTCATGCTTCTCAAGGGCAAGTGTTCTTTGGTAAATTTTCTTAACAGGTTTTAGAGCTGGACTAAAATTTCTCAACAGTACGTCTTAAAGCTATTGCTGAAATTCAGAATTAATTAGTGAGAATGGTGTTAGCTCACTGAAATTTGGAAAAGCAAAAAGAGAGCACAGATAGAAACATGCCTAGCTGTCCTTTGCACCCAGTTTGTGTCTTTGACATCGTGAAGCTGAAAGGCCAAAGCAGCACTGGGGAAATACATTGGTGAAGGAGAAACTCGTTCTTCCCTCCTAAATTAAAGATAATGAACAATTTAAACTCACAGGTGATTGTTAGAGAACCAAAGCCAGACTCGTGAACTTTCCAAATGTACTGAAGTTCCCTGCAGTCTGCATCAGGGAACTGGCAATGGCTCTGTGTGTAATGGCTCAGCTGGATTATTTGGTCTATTTTTCTTTCCCCTTTCTTGTCTGACTCTGGCAAATAACCTCCAGCAGAAGGAATTATTTTTGCTTTGCTGTGAGCATGGTCTTGTGGCTCAGCAGCAATCTCAGAGCCCCAGGCAGCACACACAGTCAGTGCTGGGGCTGAGTGGCACTGGGGCAGTGTCAGTGTCACCCTGCAGAGGTTTGTCCCTGTGTGAACAGCCCCATCCCATGACTGCAGGGAGAGAGCCCTGGCTGCAATTTCTCCCTGCCTCCCACAGCAAGGCTGGAGAGCTTTTTCAGGCTTTAGCCCTGCTGCCAGGGAGGCTGCTGCACAGCTCTGTGGGCCAGCTGCTCACAAGGAGAGCACCACCAAATTTCCTCATCAGTGACTGTCATCAGACTGATGGCAGCAGGGAAAACCCTTGGTGGCCTTGTGAGCCCCAGGAGCTGTGCTAAGGGATCCCAGAGACATTTTAGGTATCTGATGGGACTGCAACAAGGATTGGAAAATGCCCCAGATCCAGGCAACTCTCTTGTTCTGAGCCATTCTTTAGCTCACATGAGTTCTCCTCTAAAAAAAATAATCTTTAATCAAAATGTTATCCCTGACAAGCAGTGGAACTGGATTCAGCAGGTTCAGATTTACTGACTTGAATTCACTGTGCCAGCTTTTGCTGGAGGACAAAGTTGTGTGTTTTTAAATAAAGTTCTTGTGGAAATGCAGTTTAGAAGCCCTTTAAATAAACAATATCTTCTGTTTCATCCATGCATATAAATTTACATTAATCTGCAGCTATGTTAACAAGTGCTGCTTTTTGCCTTAAATACCCAGTTTGATGAAAACAGTGTTTTGTGCCAAACTGGTTATAATGATGGTGTAATTGAGGAAATATATGAGACATTAAAACTCTGGGACATCTCCTTCCCATGCTAAAGACTGTAAGAGGGATTGATGGGACCAATAAATCCTTTCCCATAGGAAAGAATGTAGAAAAAGCAGGAAGCAGTACAAAATATAGCCCACCTGGTAGTTTTATGGACCCATCTGAATGCTGCAATCATTTTAAAGAGCTGTTGATTAGTACCAGCAACAGGAGTTGAATTGGCAGCATCAGCAGCATCAATTTCAACAGCAGCACTGGAGGTCCTTCAGTTCCCATTTTGTGGCTTGGATGCAAATGATTCATCCAGTCAGCAGGTGCTGTTCAATCCATACTAAATATATGGAGCTCACAGATGAAGGAATGCAGAATTTGCACTTGGAAAAATAATGGAATGCCTCAAGTGTCACTAAAATTCATTTATTTGAAAAGACATTTTACAGTACAGACAGAAAGAAGGCAGAAAAGATACAGGCCCAGCTCCTCAGGAGAGTGAAGGTGGCCAAGCCAGTTTATCCTAAGTGGGAGTCTGGCATGGAGATGGTTCTTTCCCTTTTATCACGAGTTTCAGCAGTTTCCACTTCTGAACCTCTCTCTGCTGAAACCCAGTCAGGCAGCAGTGGCTGGCTCCAGCCAGACCATCAGGATTCATCTGGCTGAGCCTGGAGGAGGACAGGCCAACCCCTGCAACCCAGAGAATTGGGAACACCTTTCCAGAGCTGCATAAATGCTCTTCATGAACCTGAAAACCAGCGTGGTGATGCCATCAGCAACAAGCATCAGTGATCATGTTTTGCAAGCAGTTCCTGTCTTTATATTCAAATCTTGTTGTTGGGGTTTGTGTGTTTCAGTTTCTTCCTGCCTGTGCTGTCTGAGGCACACGATTAGAGTGAGGATTGGAAGTCCACAAGCAGCAGAGAGTGGAATGTTGTTTATCCAAGGCTCTATATTGTAGCAGGATGCCACACTCGGGTCCATATGTAGGAGGATCGGGCCCACAGAAGGAACGAGGCAGGCAGCAGCAGGTGAAGGGAAAGCTAATGATACTTTATTCTACAATCTTCTTCTCTGTTCTCTATTCTTTATCAACAATCCGACTCCATATATACAGTTTGTACAAAGGCAAGAGATTGGTCATTTAGGTCACCACCTCTTCAACCTGGATGGTGAACACCACCATCAATCAATTCTCCTCTCAGAGGAGAAATATGAAAAACAATCTAAAAATATACATTGTTGATGTTGAGGCTGCGTGAGAATCTGCTTGCAAGATTCCAAACAAAGAAAACCAAGAAAGCTGAGAGCAACACCATATAGCCTCAAACAGGCCCCTGGTGTTTCACTCTTCTGCTGGGGAAGGGCTGGCACTGCACTGAGACTTGTTGTTTCCAGCGTTCTGACATTCTGGCTGCCCATCAAAGTTCTTTAAAATGCCAGTTCCATCACGTGTCAAAAGCAAACTGAGGCCATCGGGGCCATCTCTGGACAGTGAGGGTGGGATTCAGAGGGTTTGGCAGGATTTGCAGCAGCCCTCACCTGGGACAGGCTGGGCTAAACCAGCCCCATTTCCAGCTGCAGCAGGTGAAAGGAGAGAGCTGCTGCTCTGCCAGCGTGCCCAGGCTCCCAGCACAGCACAATCCTCTTACCCACAGAGTAGAAAACACACATTTTCCCCCTCAAAGCCCTTTGACACTCCAGCAGTGCTGTACCATAAATACAACTTTTGGTGTACCTCTCAGCCTGGCACTTTCTTCTTGCACTCTTTCTCCGTGGAACCACTTTCTACAGGATTTGATGACAAATTGGATTAGATCAGCAAAGCCTTGAGCAAGCTGGCCATTGATCTTGTGGCAGAATATATTGCTCTGTTACTCCTGGTGGTTCTGTTCCTATCACCATTTCTCTGTTTTGTTTTCTTGTTAATAAAAGAAGGGTGGCAAATACCTACTGTGCTCATTATCTTTTCTACACCCCAATTTTTTTTTTCTGCTAATTTCCTGATATTTTAATTTCTTTCTTTCTTATTTTGGTACATTTTCCTTTAAGGCATTGTAATTAATGAACTGTACTAATTTCCTTTGAGACAACATTCTTAATTGCTATAATTCTCACTTATGTCTTTTAGGCATCCCTGCTGGCATTGATTCATTTCAATTTGCATTCCCAAGTGCTGTAACTATAAATACCCAATACATGTAGGAGCTGCTCTCTTGTCCTCTGAATGCTAGACAGGTTTTTCTTTGCTTTTTTTTTTTTTTGTAGAAAAACTAAATGGTGACTTATGGTGTAGCCTTATTTTAAAAGCTGGCATGAGTGCCTTTATCATGATTATGGCTTTGGGTTGGTGGCAAACTTCCAGGGTGATGTGTTCCACTGTGCACATCTGCCATTTTGGGATTATTTTGAGGATTATAACCTTTAGGGGGTTTTTAATACCAAATTGTCCAAACAAATGAGTTTTCTGGGGATAGAAGTGACAAGTTATGAACAGGACTTGCAAATCTAGGAAAAAAAAAAAACAACATGTGCTGGTGACACAAGATTTCTTTCTATAGAAGAAGTGTGAATGAGATCATCTGAAGCTGAAGGTCTCCAGCCTGACTCAGGCAGCAGGAGCAGCAGGGCCAGGCCATTACACAGGAACATTTCACCTCTGCACTCACCCCAGAGCCAGGGATGAGCCTGCCCCAGGTCAAGGCTCTCCTGCCACTGCCCCCACCTCCTCTTGGCTTTGAACTAAACAGCTTTGAGTAGATATTTTGCTACTTTCAACTCTTTTCTTACAGGCCACCAGAAGAGACACAAGGGAAAGGGGTTTTAGTCTGAGCTGTAAATAAAACGGAGCAAAGCCCAGCAGCTCTGTGTCCTGTTCCCAGCCTCTGCCTCACTTGCACCTCCAGGTTTCTCATTTGACTTTTCTCTCTGGTACAGTTCCTTCTTGCAGGCACGGAACTTCAAAATGAGATGAAAATTACTTGGTTACACTTTAGAATGAGTGTATCAAGATTGTTCCAAATACAGTAAAAATATCCTCTACAGGGAAGTCCTATTTATAGATCAAAGAAATGCACCAAATAATCCACTGTTTTGTTAGTATCCCTACAAATGCATTCCCAGGGAAGGGAATGTGAAATGTTGCTCTGCAATCAGCACTTGAAGCAGTTGCAGTTTCTGTATTGATGACAGAGAGTTGCAATGGGCAAAAATTACTGGATTGCAGGAAAATGTGAAAGGAGTTGTCTTCTCACCCATTAAGATGAATAATCAATGAATTATGACAAGAATTAAAAGCCTAACACACTAAAATAATATTGATACTGGTGACTTAAAGTGCTTTTATAGATTACTTGTGTTTAAATTTGTGTCCAGGGCATTTCATTTACAAACAGGTGATGGGCAGCACACGGAGCAGGGGGAGGCAGGGAGGAGAGAGATCCTCCCCTGAAGGGGTGGCCAGGCCCTGGGCAGTGGGGTCACCATCCCTGGGAGTGTTCCAGGAGTGGCTCAATGTGGCATTTAATGCCAATGTGGCATTTAGTGCCCCAGTTCAGTGGATGTGGTGGTGTTTTATCAAAAGGACTCAATGATTTTGGAGGTCTTTTCCAACCTCAGGGATTCCATGGTTCTGTGGTTTGTGCTAATGTGCAGTTCCAGGGTGACCACTGGCAAATATTTGTTGCACCTTTCCCTTTTCCCACGTGTGTTTATTTGGAATTCTTTACTTGTTTTTCAGTGCTCTAATGTCTTTATTTAATGGAAAGTGTTTGTGAACTATCATCATGTTCACCAGAGAATGCCATTTTCCCCTGCCTCATTTATTATTGTAAATTTTCCATTCACTGACAAAAATGAGTTCTGTTTTCCTTGTTCTTTATGAAGTACAGAGTAAAGGGGTTTCATTGCAATATCTTAAATGCCAATTAGAGTGAAATGCAACATTGGCTGGCAGGAGAGCTCACCTGCCAAGCAGCCTTGGAGCCCAGGTAAGGCTGTAATGTTCTCTGAGAACAGGTTGTGCTGCTTTTACTCCTTCTGTTGTCATCTTTCCTCTTAAATGATGGGCTTTTACACAGCCCCGGGTGCCTGGTGCAGGGCAGCTCTCCAAAGTGGGCTGTCCCTGTGCAGAATTTGTGTCCCCAGCTCCTTTACCTTCAAGTCAGTGTTGGCACCAAGCTGGACACCCTGTGAGGTGCTGAGAGTGCACCAGGCTTCCTCTGCAGGTTTGTTTTAGTTTTAAGTAATAATAAATTGGCTCATTCGCTTTGTGTCTGGGTTTAAAACAGAGATAGATGACTTCAGATGAGAGTGAATTAAAATTCAAGATGTGTTGGGAGCTTGAACAAGCTGGGCTGGGTTCCAGGATGCTTCACCAAGAGATAAAGACAGGAGGGGAGACAGCAGAAGTGCTGAGAGCAGACAAGAAAAAGCAAAAGTGGTGGCTGGCAAGGAGCAGGGAGGGAGTGATTCCCCCCATGCTGAATGGGAAGTGATGTGAAGGAGGTGCTGCTGTGTTCTGCATAGAGCCAACTTTGCTTTAAATTGTTTTAAAGTTCATCAAACTAGGAAGAAAATGCTTTAAAAATATTGCCCCTTTTCCCTTTCATTCCTTCCTCCTACAACTGATGCCACTTCTGTCTTTGCCATTTTTTAATTTTTCTCATTTCTACTGGCTCTGTGCAAAATGAAGGAGAATACTCCTTTTCCTCGATTCCCTCTCCTCCCAAGCAATCCTTTCTAGGACAAAATTCTGTGAAAGCAGCTGTACATCCCTGGCAGTGCCCAAGGCTGAGTTTGATGGAGCTCTGAGCAACCTGGCCCAGTGAAAGGAGTCCCTGCCCAGGGCAGGGGGGTTGGAACAAGATGATGTTGAAGGTCTCTTCCAACCCAACCCATTCTGTGATTCTGTGACGTGGAAAATGCTGCTTCCCTCAGGACAAGTCAAATATCAGGGAGGATGTTGATGGTCTGTGAGACCATGGCTGCAGCCTGGGGGGGTCATAGCCAGGAGGAGGAGCAGGCTGAAAGAGTACCTTCTTTTTTCAATTCTCTCTTTCTAAAACATGTAAATTCTTTTTTTTTTTTTTAATTCCTTCTTTTGTAATTAGGTGGGGTTCATTAGTATTTTCTTATGAAGAAAATGATGAATGGGTCTTAAGTTAACACTACTTTGCTTGCAAATGAACTGAAATTAAGTCCATTTAATAAATGATAACAAATGTAATAGAGCCGAAGGGAGGGCCAAGTAATTTTTTAATTTCTTTTTCCAAATTAATAAATAAAATAAATCTGAGCAATATAATTTTCAGCTGGCCTCATAAAAATAAACAAGCCTATTTTGCAAAGCACCATTAAAGCAGGAGGAGATGTAAACAAGACAACATTGTGCTCTGCCTGTGGTTCCATTTTAGCAAAAGAAAGGTGTACTTTGTCAAGAAAAATTAATAGTTAATGATCTCATCCTCTGAAATGTCAGAGGAGATATGAAAGATTTTCTGTTATTATGCAGGATTTTCATCAAGGAAAGCATATGTAAAGGTGTCCAACCTGCTGTATAATTGCTCCTCCAGCACTTTTTCTTGTCTGTAAATTCACAGAATTAACTGTACTCTGCTGTGCCCCTCATGCAACGTTAATGCAAACACTGGGACTCAGTTTGTCCCCAGCACTCTGGGCCCTGTGAACTCACACTGGGTTTTGGTGGTGCTGTGGGACAGACCAGAAGCCAGTCTGACCCAGAGGTGGGGGGTGGTCAAATTCTTGTCCTAAAGGAGCACAAAGAATTAAGTCAATTAACTGTAACTGCATCCTGGGCTGCATCCCTGGCAAGAGCAATCCAGCTCTCCTTCCTTCCCTGAATTCAGCATCTGCCTCATAAATTCTCCTTCCTGGGCCTGCCTGACACAGGAGCACACTTATTTAAGGTCAGAGCCAGCTTTTTGATAGCTTCCATAATGGTGACTGCCACTCTTAAGAATATATACTGTAAAAAATATAAATAGACTGGCCTTTGCTGCCTGCTGCTGTTTGTCAAAGTTCTCAGCTGTAAAAAATAAATATGATGGTGCCCCTGGATTGTGCTGCCTGGAGCTGTGGGCTGAGCAGGGAGTGGCAAATGGCTCTGCTGTGAACAGCCTGGCTGCTGCCAGGGGCCACTGAGGCCATTTGTTTGGGAAGGGAGTTGTTGTCACTTGAGTCTCAGCAAGCACTGGCTTTCCTCAGAGAGATCAGGAAATCTGTACTGAAATAGTTTGCACCATCTGGGTAGAGCAGTTTGCACCAAAGTAGCTCCGTGGAGCTTTGCTGTGCTCTAGAAATCTGCTCCTTCCCCAGCTCTGCTTCTGCCCAGGCACTCTCTTCACATTCAGATGCACAAGTGGGAGAAGTTAAGTGGGGCTTTCTAGGTTAGACTTCACCAAATGAAAATAAAAGCCAGAACCAGTAACTTCAGCAGGTTTTGAGAGCAGCTGAAGAGTCTGAGGGATGTGCAAAACACAGTAGAAGTTCACCATGGAAAAAATGATCTGAAGTGCTGGCAAGGAGATGTCTCTGTTCTTATGCTAAAGCACCACAGAGATCCACCAAGGTGTTTGTGTGACTGACAAAATCCAGCTGTCTGTGGGGATATTCCTTCCCTGGCCTCTGTGAGCAGCAGCAAAGGTGATGGCTGGGACTTGCTCAGGCTCCCTGGCGTGCAGAGGGTCCTTCCCTGGCACAGCAGATCTCTCTGGATGCACCACTTCTTCAGCATTTGGTTTTTATGTCCTTTGTGCCCAAGCTCTACTCCTGGAACATGACCAGGATTATAGTAAAGGATGCTGATGCTGTGAATAGATGTTTTTGTGTGCTGGGCAAAGATACTTCTCTTTAGAAGGTTCAGCTGTGCTGGCACAGCAAAGCTCTGGATATCTGTGCATGTCCCTCCTGTCCCAGTCAAGTGCAAAGGGCAAACTCTGAGATGTGCTGTTGATCCTTACAGGCTGACAAAAATGCATAAGTGACTCATGGATTCTTGATTCAGTTGTTCAAAGAAAATTGTTCCAGCAAAGGTTGAGATGTACAGACAGTTCAGTCATGTCTCAAATGCAGATGCAGCACCACAGTCAGATGGAGCCTGTAGCATTTAAGATTTATCCATGACATGCAGAGTGGCTCAGTAACACATCTCCAACCCTTGTTCTCCTAAGGAACAGTGCAGATAAACTTGTGGGAACATCTCTGGGGGAAGAAGCAGAAAATCTGCACGTCTGGTCCAAAATTCAAAGCGAATTTAAACTAAAACATCTGGGGTTTTGGAGAGGTTAGTTAACTTCTCTAAATACATAAATAATTCCCTGCACTCTTGATTTGCAGGTTTCAAGTTATCTTACATGTAGCTCTTGACAGAAATCTGCTCAACCTACAGTCTGGATCACTCTGGTCTCCTCACATTCCTTCATCCTCACTGGTGTGACACCATGTTCAGATCTCTTCAGCCCCTGCAGCTTGGCCACTGATTGCAAGTGGAGGTTTTTCTCAAATTTTCTAGAGCAGCTGCCATGCAGAGAGCTCAGCTGTGAAATTCACAGGGGCTGAAAGGTGAACTTGGAAAAACACAAATGTAAGGAACAATTCACATCCTTCTGCTGGTTGCATTTTATGGTGCACACTTTATATTCAGCCTCTCAGTATAGAAGATCATACGAGGACAAAACTGTGGGTTTTTTCCTATCACAGCTCTTTAACAGAACAACACCCTTATTTTCTTCAAAACTTCTGGGTGCAACTTAACACAAATATTAAATCAGTTATACTGATAGTGTTCCCGTGCCTCCACTTGGAGATATGACACCCTCCTAGCCTTCACTTGTGACTTTCCCCCAGCTGGGCACAGGTTTGGCTGGGCAGGGAGTGCTGAGATGATGCTGCAGGCAAACTCCTCAGCTCTGCTCCCACAGCCGAGGGTGGCTTCAACACTGGTTCTCCTCCCAAAAACACACTATAGCTTGTAAGTGTTATAGCAACACCCCTTCTTTTTGTGAACACAACCTTATCTAAGCTTGAGTGGAAGCTTTGTGGTCCCTGCTGAGGCGTGGGCCTTCTGCTGGTGGCCTGTAAGGAGTGGCAGCAGCCAAGGGGGGACACGGTGTGACAGGGGGATGCCACACTGCACACGGCCAGCCAGGAGGGGCTGTTGTTGCTCTCAGCTTTCTTGGTTTTTTTTTGTTTGGAATCTTGCAAGCAGATTCTCACGCAACCTCAACATAAACAATGTATATTTTTAGATTGTTTTTCATATTTCTCCTCTGAGAGGAGAATTGATTGATGGTGGTGTTCACCATCCAGGTTGAAGAGGTGGTGACCTAAATAACCAATCTCTTGCCTCTGTACAAACTGTATAGAAGATATGGAGTTGGATTGTAGATAGAAGAACTAATATGGTAGAAGAAGAATTTAGAATAAAGTATCATTAGCTTTCCCTTCACCTGCTGCTGCCTGCCTCGTTCCTTCTGCAGGTCCAATCCTCCTACACATGGACCCGAGTGTGGCATCCTGCTACAGGGCTGTGTCACCAGAGGCCACTTGCTGTGAAGGGCACAGAGTTGGAGGCCTGCTGGCTGCTGTCCCAGCTCTTGGCAGGGAGGAAGCAGCAGCAGGAGGAGGAGGAGGCAGCAGAGCAGTGCTGAGCACACGGCGGGTGTGAGTCAGGAGAGGCGAGGGCGGCTCAGCGAGCTGTGCTGGAGCTGCTGTGCCTCCCCCAGCACAGCTCCCTGTCTAGCACCACAGACACTCTCCCGGGGTGACTCCACACCCCAGCTTTCAGTCACCAGCAGCTTCAGCCGTCCCTCGTGGGGACAGATTTTGACCTACCACTGATCCACCACCGCTCCCAGCCCGTGGCAGCTTGTACCCCTCTGTGATGCAGCTGGAAATCCTGACCAAAGGCTGTTTGCTCATGTCCCTGGCTGTCCAACTCTGAGCATCAGGAAAATATCCTCTTGGAAAGATCAGCAGGTGTAAACTCTGCACATTGCAAACCACTGACAAAGTACCCTTTCCTGATCTGTTGAAATTTTGGAAATATTTCAGCCCATGCCTCCGTTGCACTGTTTTATTCATGCAACACACATTGTGTTAAAATCACACTGAAAACACTTAAAGACAAAGAACAGAGAGAGGAGGAAGAAAAATCTCGGTGAAGGCTGAAACAGATTTGCTGCATCTGCCCCTCATTACCCTGTCATCAAGGGGTGCTTTTTGACAGCCTTTATCTGCTTGCATTTCTGCCAAGGTGCTTGAGGAAATACACCTTGCTCTATCCTTGCCTGTGAATTCCTTTGCCCTTATGGTTTCTTGGTATCAGGTGACTGTCAAGGAAACACAACTCCCACTCTATTTAGGAAGTACACTTTTAAACTTTAGTGTAGGTAAAGCACTGCTTTTGTTAACAGCCAGTGGGAAGATCCCAAACCTTTGGAATGTTTCTGAAACTTCACAAGTTTTTCCTAATGACTTAAAATATTTTTTTGAGAACTAAAGCTTATTTCTGTCCTCTTTGCTTTGATGTCCTTATAAATGCTGAGAGACTGTCCCCTGTCTGCTGTGGCTCTACATTTATTGCATGCTTACAGCAAAATCCTATTTCTGTTTGTAGTTGTAAGAACTCCCAGGCTGATCCTTAAATAGATCTGATTGCTCTGTAGTCCTTACTGCCTCAATTGGTCTGAAAAATATTGGTCTGTTCTTTCTAGTTAATAAATGTGTGCCCCTTCTGTCTGCCACCAAGGATTTCATTGGTGTAAGTTGTGCAGAATACTTCATATCCTCCACATGTGGATTAAAACAGGCTAAATGGGATGTAAGTATTTATATAATTTGACTAAACAGGTTTCTGGGTTTTTTTCTTTTTCTGGTTGTTAATTTTGCTCTTTTTTTTGAGTGTTCTGTTCTGTGTAACAGACCTGCCACAGGGATCTGTGAGAGCTGAGATCAATAATTGCTGGAAGCAAAAGGCTGGAGGCAAACTGTAGCTACAAGAGATTTTCCAGATCAGATTGGGCACGCTGAGGGGCNGGATGTAAGTATTTATATAATTTGAATAAACAGGTTTCTGGGGTTTTTTTTTCTGGTTGTTAATTTTGCTCTTTTATTTGAGTGTTCTGTTCTGTGTAACAGACCTGCCACAGGGATCTGTGAGAGCTGAGATCAATAATTGCTGGAAGCAAAAGGCTGGAGGCAAACTGTAGCTACAAGAGATTTTCCAGATCAGATTGGGCACGCTGAAGGGCAGTGCTGGCCTCTGATGTGACAGTTTTTCCTGACATCCATGGCACTGTCTTTGTGGCTCAGGGGAGGTTTCCCTGCTGGAAGGGTTAATGTCACACCTCTGTCACTCCTGCAGGGATGAACCATTGCTGTAATCACTCTGCTGCCATTACAAGTATTTTCTCTTCCTTTTAGTGTTGTGAATTGTTATTGATAGGTGTGTTTGGAAAATGTTATTTATGCTAAAGAAATTATTGGCACTTTTCTGCTACTTAAAGCTTTCTAGGTTACTTTCCTTGTGCTCTTTATACTTCCCTCTTAAAGTCACACTTAGGGCTGAGTGGCTGGGAAAGGGTCTGTGGCAGAGTGAACTGAGATCTTCGGGATTACTGAGGAGTTTTGTGTCAGCAAATTGTTCAAAACAAAGCTTAAGGACTACATCTGTCAAATGATTTGAAGAAATTTGAAAGAGTGGAGGATGCTGGTGAGAAATTAGGTGCTCTTGCAGATAAGACATTTTTGGCAAATGAAGACAAATAATCAGGCGTGGAGATCTGGTTTTATAAAGGGTTTTCAGTCTCAAAGAGAAGAGGGATGCATCTGAGGGCCTGTACTGCTGTGGACTTTACAGATCTTGCCAGGGGAAGCATTGTTTTAGGAGCTGTCACTGTACAGCTTTGGCCCCTCCAAAGACATCCCCAAAATGTGAGCTCTCCTTCACCAGCAAACCTTGTGGCAGAGTGTGTGTCACCTTTGTTATGTCACAAACCCCACTGGTTTTTAATAGAAATGCTGTGTGGAATAAAACTCGTTTGCTTCTTCTTTTCTACCTTTTTAATCAGAAATCCTGGGAGAAATATTTGTGTTTGGTTCCTGCAGGGTCTCTAGCTGAGGTGCCAAGCCACAGCCCAGGGATGGTTTCAGTTCCCCCAGCACAAGAGCTCTCAGACTACCCAGGGCAGTTCACACCCTGTGTATCACCTTCACCTCTTCCTCTTAAAGGAACAGCTGAAAATATCTTTGCATGTGTGTTTCCTTCCCCTGAGATATTTAAGGCTCAAGCCCTGTGCAGTATTTTAATATAATTGTTATGTACAGTTCTCCCTGTGTACTTGCTCACTTCAGCAAACAAAGAGTTGCACATCATTGATGTTCAGAGTCTGCAAAAAAAGTCTCCAGGGCTGTTTATACACTATGGTTGGTTTTTTTTATTCTCTCCCAGTGCTCCTATCTGTCAGATGACAGCTGGAAAATTCAAGATGTGTCTATATGAAATAAGAAACCATTTTCTGTTGTTTTACTAGACAAGGCAGCAGTTCTAGGAAGGAGGCACCACCTTAAGGCCTGAAAATAAACAAATATTTATTTCTTATTCTGCCCTGCAGTGAGGTTCCTGTGCAGGCAGCAGTGGGATCAGCCCTGGGAGCCCAGGTGGAGCAAGGCCAGTCCCAGAGATTTTGGGTAACAAGGAAAGTAGTTGTGACACTGAGTGTCTGCTGGGGGCTGGCTCTGAGCCTTGCACTGGATCAAGGATCACATGGAAGACATTTCACCCCTGTGCTGGTGATAATTGCATTAGTGAAGGCTGGCTCTGTGCCCCATCAGCCCAGCTGGGGAGGGAATGCTCAGCTCTGCATCCATGGTGCCCATTCCTGGAGCCTCTCAGGCTGCAGCTCCGGGGACTGGGTTGTTCTTTATGCCTGGAGCAGTCGTGTTCCAGGGTGTCACAGCTGCACACAAGCACAAACCACACACAGGAACAAAACCTGCTGTAATTTGGGGTGGTTTGCTTCATATCCATGGATGAACAGAGAGGCCCACCCAGGGAAATGGGCAGCAGCCCAGGAGTGTCAGCACCCTTCCATAAGGTGAGGCTCTCCCCTGGCTGAGGAAACCCTCCTGGAGTGGCCAGGGCTGGCCCCAAGCACAAGGTGTCCCTGTGCCAGCCTTGCCTTGTCCCTTTGCTCTTGCCCCTTGCATTGGGCTCTTGGGCAAGATGCAGAGATGTGGCACTGGAACATCCTCACCTGCAGAGGGAGGATTACAACACTTGGCCTCCAAAAAGGGATTTTGCTAGGATTAAGCAGTTGATGTGTAAAGTGATGAATGTCCCTGTTAAACACCAGGGACATCAGTGTTATTGTGTAAATAGCAAACGATAACAAAAATATTAAATTGGATAGGCTTCTTAAATAGTTATTTCTCCAGGCTGCCAGTAACATCGTTTTTAAGTCATTTGGAAGCAAATCAGCATGCAAATGTTTCTGCCTCCATTAACAGAAGATTTTGGCAGTTTTTAGTTTAAAAGACAAACAATGCAAGATTAGAAGTTAGAACCTGTTCTCTGGCTGACAATGGAAAGCAGCTGCCAGAATCCAAGACATTTCTGCTTCTGGTTGAAAAATGCCACTGTTGCTTAAAGGAAGTACAAAGGAAAGGGGAAATGCCATCTGAGATCTGGTGACATCAAAGATGGGAATAGTTCAATGCAGAGCTGTGTAAATCTCACCTGCACCCGTCCTGGGGAGGCAGAGTGTCTGGTAATGTCTTTGCACGTGATCTGCCTTTTGAATTTTGCAGGGTTATGTGTGTTTGATCTCACCCAAGCACAAAAATCAGTGAAAGCCAGCAGAGGTTTTGGGTGGGCTGTGAGATTTTGAACAAATCCTGAGTTCAGAACAATGTGAGTGAGGCAGACAGGTTTTGCTTGATATGAGCTAAAGGAAAATCAGATTTGTTGCCTGGAATCAGAGTCTATTAATGCATCTCTCTGCTACTTTGAATGCTTTTTCTTACTTATCTCTAATTATCACTCTTTTCCTCAGAATTGTTTCTGACTTTCAGATGATATAAACAAACATCCTTAGTTCCCATAAGGTGCAGTCTGGGGTTACACCTATTTAATGACAGCTGCTGTCAGAAACACTCCCAGCTCCACTCTTGCCTTTGCATCCCTGCTGTCCCTTCTGCCCTGGATCTTGCAGAGGTGGTTGGCCAAATTTGACAGGAAACTATCTCAGTAAAAATACCCCTCAAAATCCCACAGCCTGCCTTTGAGCAGCCCAGTCATGGATTTCAATGTGGGCAAGGGGACAGGACCCTGGGGCAGGGACAGACTGTGGGAGGGGATGCACACTGCTGCTGCTGACAGAAACCTACAGTTGCACCAGGAAAAATATAACATGAGGTTCCTGTGGTGGCACTCCTTGAGTGGGAAAGGTGGGAAAGGTGTGAAGTGAGTGTGGGTTCAGGTGGATAAACTCACACTTTTGGCTGAGAGAACAGAGCCCCTGCCCTCTCACAAGGAAGATAGCACAGAAGATGTTCTCATTTGCAGTGTCTTAAACAGCTGTTTTGATTAAAAAAAAAAAAAAATCAATTGATATGAGTTGATATGACTTTTGTTAATGTTGGGAACTAAGCTCTTGTGCATTAAGGCTCCTGAAGTATTCTAAGGTGTACAAAATGCCAACACTCCTCTAATAGGTACTAGCAGCTTGATTGAGTGAAGAAGAGCTGTGCAACTTTGTCTTGCAGCAAAATGAGATCCCATTTTCTGTTGGGACTCTCTGTGCACTGTGTGGTTTCTGCAAATGGCATCAGAGGAAGGAATGAGTTAATCTTTTCCAGCTGACACCCCCTTGTACCTGAAAATTGAATGGAGTTTGATGTATTTTTAATTCTTGGCTCCACACAGAGACCAGGTTTGGGATGGTCAGTGGGTAAGAAGGGAGAGTATTTCTGAGCTTAGCATAAATCATTCTACTTGCCTTTTTTCCTGTCAGACATACAACTTTACTGTTTTCTGCATGGTTTTCATGTCATTTCCTGCACCACGACGAAATAAAATCATTTCATTCATGATAAAGAGATCCCTGGTCAGTTCTGTTCTGCAAGACCACTGTTGGAAGCTTTAGATTGAGATAACTAAAAGGACAACGTAACTTTTCAATATCTATTTCAAAGACTTTTTTTTCCCCTGCTTAATCTTCAAAGACTTTTATTCTGTCACAGCTGACACAGTTTGATCACTAATGCATCCACAGTGCTCTCTGTACAGACTGTGGGCATGCCAGGATGATGGGGGTGGTGTCTGCCAGTCCTGGCTGGGTTGGAAGCCCTGGACTCCTGCAAGGAAAACTGACACCTCTGGCATTTGCAACATCCCCTTATGCACAGGTAAAGCAACAGGAGCTTGGCATTCAGCCTAAGCCTGACAACAGTCAGCAAAAAAAAATCCACACAAATAACCTCCTCCAAACCCTCAGGAGGCATCAGACTGAAAACAACTGCTTTGGAGATTAATTTCTTAGAAATTTCTAAATGCAGGGAAATCTTCACGCCTTTGGGCACTAATTGGATGCAAAGCCCATGATTTATGTGCTTGTGACAGGCAGTGAGTGACTGCTGAGGGATGTGCCTGGGAGCCCTCGGGGCTGGCTCTGGGCTCAGGAGATGGATTTGGTGTGTGTTGGCTGCTCAGCCCTCCTGGGCACACGCTGCTGCCCCTGGCTGCAGGTCACTGGGACAGTGCCACCCTGCCCTGCTCTGTCTGGGGTTCCAGGGACTCCTCCTGCTCCTGCCAGCAAAGAATTCCAGCCTTTCCCTGGGCTCTGAGTGTCCTGACACGGGGGGATCCCCAGTGCCCAAACTCTGCCCAGGCTCAGCCCCGTGTGTGACTGGGCTGTCTGGGGCCAGCAGGGCACACCCTGGGGCAGGACACCCCGGGCAGCACTGGGCACACAGAGTGACACCACTGCTCTCTCACAGAGGCAGAGGTGGATCCTTCTCTGCCATGAGCGAGCTCAGGTTCAGTCTGTCTATGAGAGTGAGCCATCCTCAGCCTTCCTATTCATCCAAACCTCCCATGTTATTGTTTTCCCTGCAAAGCAGGGGCACAGCCTGGCATCTCCTTTCCCTTTTTACTTACAGCAGTAAACCTTTGTTTTCTCAGAGCTCTAGGAGCAATTTCCCATCTCCATATATCCCTGCTTATAAAGATGTTACTTATGCAGACATCTCTTCCACAAAATGTTTTCTGCCTCAAAACACTCAGTACCCTTCAAGCATTCCATTCCCCTTTTAACACACATCTGGTTTCCAGCCCAGCCTTCTGCTCTGCCTTTGGCCTTGCACTGACAGCAGGTAATTTGCAACTCATCCCCCTCCATGTGAAAGCAAAGCTGATCATCAGCTTCTTCCAACCCACTGCCTCTTCCCTGAGATGAAAGGCTGTCCTTCCTCACAAGGCAGCAGGGGAAGCGTGTCAGGAGAGCAGAGAATCACACAGCCACACTTGTCACATTAGAGGGGAGTCTGATCCTCTCCTTGGGGACCTGTCATCCCCTGTTACAGACCACCCCAGCAGCTCCAGGGCTCTCTCATTAGCATTCACTGTACTTCATGTGCAATTGTAAAACACTGAACTGGAGGAAAACAGCCTGCCTTAAGTCCCATGGCCAACTGCAAGCTATCAGAGTGAGCCATGCTCTTCCTGTGGTCCTGGGGCAGCATTAGGCCAAATCTGAATGCTTGTGGCAGCCCTGTCTGGGTTTTATTCAGAAATAATTTGGTAATACTCATGGCATTGAAGAAATGAATATCCATGTACCCAGTGGTGTTTGCTGTGGCTATTTTTGGCATGCTGAAGAGGCTGGGCTCCAGGGCACAGTGGGACAGAGGAGAGAGCTCAGGGTGCTGAGTGCTCCTGGGGTCAGAATGCCCTCAGCCCACAGCTCTGCTGGGCATCTGCTGGCCAGAACTGACTCCACACTTGCCTTGCACTAGTCTGAGTTCAGTGGCCTCACCAAGGTTTCTTAAGTTACAAACGTTGAAAAGATGAAGATTTGAGCCCAGCCATGGCCACAGAAGATACACCACAGGGCCATGCTGCTGCAGGCTGTCTCTGGCAGCACCAGTGCTGGCCAAGGCAGGCAGGAAGAGTTTGCAGCAATCAGACCAGCAGCAGGGAGCACCACACGCTGTGCTGGACTCTGCTGAGCTCACCTTTCCCCACCTTGTGCTCCCTCAGTGCTGGTGCAGGGGCTGCAGCTGTGGAGCTCACAGCGTGTTTGTGTCACCCTGCAGAGCTGAGCTCCAGCCCCAGCTCAGGGCAGGTCACAGGCAGGGGCTGTGAGGGGCTGAGCTTTGCTCTCCCTGCTCAGCTCCTGCTGACACCCCCAGCTCTGCAAACCCTCCCAGCAGCACCAATTCCTGGGCACATCAAACGCCACCACCCTGCAGGAGCACCCACGAGTTCCCTGGGGCCCAGCTACGGCAGTGAATGGCACCACTTGTAATTCATCCTGTCCACAAGTGGGTGTGTTAATCAAGGGGAAAATTTGTGCAATTGGCTGATCCTGATTCCAATTAATTTCCCATTAACAGATTTCCTAAATCACTAGCAGAATGCCTGGTTACAGCTGATGCCAATGCCTCTGGCACACACAGCCTTCCTGCCACTGTGGGAGGGAGGGGGCTGGTGCAGTCAGGAGGGAGAACTTGGATCCTGGTGCCTTCTTTGAAGTAAAGATTTTTTACCTGAATATTTTTATAGAGGGGCTGCTTGCTGGAAGACATGAGTCTTGGTCAAGATCAATCCCTTTGTAAAGGGAAATGAGGTTTTGTGTGATAAGAAGCAAAGTTTGTAATAGCATGTGTATTGTGATGTTTGGTAATTTTGATTTCTATCCCAAATTGTCGTGGCCCTGAATTAAGATTCTGGCTTCTGATTCAGAAGACTCTTTACAAGATCTGATCTCTAAAACATACAGAATTGTGTGTTAGAAAAGGAAGAAGCAATTAGCATACATGGGTATTTTAGAGGTTCTGTAGTGCCTCAGGTTCCTGTTGCTTTGCTCTGTTCCACTCTTAAATAGTTGCCTAAAATCAACCTCTCAAGGGGACTCTTTCAGCAGAGTGGAAGTTTAGGGAGATGGGACTTTCTGGATGGGAGCTGTGCATTTAGACCCTAAGCAGGATGGTGTAGTAAAAAAAAGTTAATTTTCATAGAGCTCTTTTACAATTCTGAATTTTTTTTAGACCCCTTCTTTAGTACATGATGTTCCAGTTGGTTGATGTAAGGCCCTTTTTTCCTTCCATGGGGGAGTTCCTGGTGTCTCTGCAGTCAGTGACAGTCCTGCTGGGGCTGCAGCTGCTGACCTGTGATTTCATCCTTCCCTTCTGTGGTTTGCTGTGAGCCACCTGAGTCTCCCTCACTCCCAGACAGTCTCATTTGGGCTGCTCTTGACTTCTGGCTGTGCCACTGACCCCGGAGTAAGGATTTTGCAACTGGAAAAGAAGACCAACCCAGTGGAGTTACCAGTGAAGGGCACTTTATTCAGGGTTGGTCTCAAAGGGGTTTGATGTCATCTCTCATTGAGGGTTGGCTCTGACAAGAGTTACAACACCTGTTTTCTACAGTTTGTTGCTCCTTTGCCCCTGGAAATGTCTGAGCTCCCCTGCTTTTTGGGCATGTGGCAGCCCCTGCTGTGCTGTAGAGGGGCTGGGTGTACACAGAACATCACAAGTCAGCATGCAGTACCTTAAATAATCCTTTTACCTCTGTTAGAAATGGCAGACTTTAGCCTGGACATGATTCATTGCCAGCAATTCTCAGCCCCAGGTGGTTACAAGTGCAGTTTAGGACCTGGCAGAGGCTGCATTCCCCAAGGAACAGCCAACCACCAGCCCTGGGAGCAGCTGCTGAAGCAGGACCCAGAGGATCAGTTACTCAGCCTTGGAATTTAAACAGCAGCATGAGGAAGGGAAAAAAAAAATAAAAACACAGAGCAAATAGTCTAGCTGGGGGGAAGGAAAAATAATTTTATTTTATAATTAAGCTACAAAGCAGGATGACAGACTTCATAAACTGAGTTGTGTTTCCCCAGACAAGCCAATTAATGTACATGGTTGGAATGATATGTGTTTTAACAAGCAGCATGAGGAATAGTGTGTTTCAAGTTAGGAAAGTCACAGTTGAAGCCTTTAACATGCACAGTCAGCTAGATACAAAACACCAACAAATCTATCTTAACAAGCTTTTAAAATGTATTTGGAGTAACGAGGAGAAAATATAGGAAGACTTATAAACACACATGAAAGTAATTTCAGCAGTTATAGATTGCATAGCATAGTGAAAGCATTTCAGTTACTGAGCAGCAGTAAAATGTGTTGACTGTTTAATTTGTACACAGTTTTTTTTTTAATAGCATTTTAAAAGTTGCCTTTTGGCGGAGGGAATACATAAGGATGTCGACTTATTGTAAGGCAGATGGCTGACAAGAGAGCTCAAGTTGTCCTCGAGTTCAGAACAGTTGTGTGAGAATAATGCTCCTGAGGATCTGGGATGGCTGTGGCTGTGGCTGGGTCTGTAATCAATCCCAGTTATGGATCCCACCAGCAAAGGCATTCTTGCATCAGCAGCTGCATTTCAGATATTCTGCTGGGGCCTGGTCCTGGCCTCATGCTGGACCACCTGCTTTTCATTCCATGGACCACAGAAAGGGCCTAATGAGAAATTGTCTTTTCACCAATGGCTATGATCAAAGAGAACAGGGACCTCATTGCTGTTTGTGAAATGACTGAGATTTCCTGCACGTTCTTTTTTTATCCAACAACCATGCAGGAGTCCCACAGTACTTATGAGGCCTGGAAAGTTCATCACAGATATTTTTACACTTGGTATTTTTCATCATAATTCATTTCAAAAGAACTGCATTTTGAATAGTGAGTATATAATGGTTCTTCACCCTGGCCAAGAAGTTCCATGCTTCCATCTGAGAGGGCAGATGCTTTTCAGTCCAAAGGGAAGTGGTTTGCATGATAATAACAAAATTGGACAGGACTACTTGACCATGTCTGAAGTCCATGCAGCAGGGTGGGCAGTAGTTACAGACACTGCATATCAGCAGAGGGAAAGGCCGTGGAAATGCTGAGCTAACTGCAAGTCCCAGCAGAGAAGGAATCAGCCTGTAAGGACTAAACAGCAACACAGATGTGCAAGAGCAGACCCTGCACTTCAGTGGCTGAGCATGGTGCTCTCTCTGCATGCTGCAAGGCTCCTTTTTGATGATTTGTCTCCTTCCCTACCCTGGCAGTGCCTGAGGAGAATATCTGATTGTAAGGCAGCCTGGCTCAGGCTGAGGGCAGAGCTGAGCTCTAAATCCAGCAGCCCAGGAAGTGATGTGCTGTGCCAGTACTTCTCTGGCTCTTGTTTTCCCTGAGGAATGCTCAGCCATTTGGACTGATATCAACTGAACACAGCCACAGGTGTTTGAAGTTGTTACTTCAGGGATCACAAATGTCATGCTCTCCTCCGTTGTGCCAAGCTGTTGCTTCTTGACTGCTCATCAGTGTGTTTGAATGCACAGGGTCAGTGGCACTGATTTTTATGCTGCTTGGGTGTGGCTCAAGTGTGGCTCCCAGATTCTGTAGGCACAAGCCAAGGAGTCCTGGGGGAGCTCTGTGCTACCAAATCCATGAAAGGCTCCCTTCTGTTGTGTCATTGCTGCTGAGCTGAGGGCTGGGGGACAGCTCTGCTACACTGGAGATGAGTAAGAGGCCTCAAAGCAGCAGCCCAAAATTTCCCTCTCTTTGTGCCTTGGTGCAATAGCCTATGAATCAGCAGCAGTCAAGGCTTGTTTCCATCGGTTTTTTCCCCTCTGTGAGATGAAAGACCAGGGCCCCACCCTTGAGTAATAAAGTTTCACCAGCAGTTCCTCGTGCTTGTGGATGGCCCAGCTGTGTTCCCGAGCAGAGAGCCAGCTCCAGCCACGTCTGGGCCAAGTCACACTGCACCATCTGCTTGTCATCACACAGGAGTGAACAGCCCTGCTTCTCCATCTCCCTTACACACATTGATACAGCACTGCTGCACTCCAAAACGTGGAGGGAGGCTCTTTGCAGAGGTGGATTGTGCACAGTTCAGCTGACAAGGTGGCATCAGCGCTTCCATTCCTCCCAGGGGTTAGCCTGCTGCTGCAGCCCTGAAAAAAAAGGAAAATGGATCACTAGTTTAGATCAAGTTGTGGCTTTATTTCTCTTTTTTCCCAGGTGTTTAATTTATCTCTCCATTCAGAATCCTTCATGCAAATTTTCACTGACTCTGTATAACTCTGCTTAACTAATTGGTACTTTTGCATGGAAGATTGGTGATCACCTATACTAATATTATTGACCCCTGTCCACCCCTTAGTGCTATCTATTTTTCCCAGGTGACTGCAATAGAGTGTAATTAATTATCAAACAGCGATGTTCCTTTTATTCTGAACACTGTAACAATTACTGAGATGGGCACAAAATCCTGAATACATTATATATTGTTTTATGCTTTCCCTACAGAATCCATTGCAGATTTCCTGCACAACAAACGTAAGTAGTGGATACATAATATATTTGAAGACCTATAAAAGTTTCATCCTTGAGGGCCCACTGGGAGGAGGATGCTTGAATGTAACTTTTAATTGTAGAGCTGAGAACGAACTACAAATAAAGGATGGTTACTGTAACTGGCACCAGACCAAAGCAAATGTTGGACGCAGCTATCCGTATCCATGAATACAAGAGTAACATGCACTTGCGTTGTTTAATTGGATTCTGTGGGACTGTGAATTTGAGTAAACTCATCCATGCGTGGGTGTTGTCTGAGGATCAGGCTGTTGCCAGTACTTTCACTGTCGGCCAGAGGAGGAATTCGGTGGTGGCTGTAGAAGCGGCGGTGTCTGCCCCTGGCGGTGTCTGACCCTGGCGGTGTCTGCCCCTGGCGGTGTCTGACCCTGGCGGTGTCTGACCCTGGCGGTGTCTGACCCTGGCGGTGCAGATGTGCAGATCCCGTTTCCCCGGGCAGCGCTCGGCACTGCGGCCAGGGCGCCCACCGGCACCACAGCAGCGCCTGAAATTATTCCCAATGAAAACTGCAGCGCCGGNCCCTGGCGGTGTCTGACCCTGGCGGTGCAGATGTGCAGATCCCGTTTCCCCGGGCAGCGCTCGGCACTGCGGCCAGGGCGCCCACCGGCACCACAGCAGCGCCTGAAATGATTTCCCAATGAAAACTGCAGCGCCGGCTCAGGGAGCGCTCCCTGACGGGCGGGCCGGCTGCGGGACCTGGGCGGCTCGATCCACGATCCCCGATAGCGATCCCGGTCCCGATCCCCGATAGCGATCCTCGATTCCCGATCCCCGATCCCGGTCCCGGCCCCCTGAGCCGGTGCTGCGGCGCCACCTGGTGGCGAGGGGGCGGAGGCGCGGCAGCTCAGGTGAGCACAGGAGGGCTCAGGTGGGCTCAGGTGAGTTTGGGCGAGCACAGGAGGGCTCAGGTGGGCACAGGTGAGTTTAGACGGGCACAGGAGGGCTCAGGTGAGTTTGGGC
>VXBB01009133.1:98680-113536 GCA_013399915.1 Illadopsis cleaveri | reverse complement strand
AGGGCTCAGGTGAGCTCAGGTGAGTTTGGGCGAGCACAAGAGGGCTCAGGTGAGCTCAGGTGAGTTTGGGCGAGCACAGGAGGGCTCAGGTGACCTCAGGTGAGTTTAGGCGAGCACAGGGGGGCTCAGCTGAGCTCAGGTGAGTTTGGGGAGCACAGGAGGGCTCAGGTGGGCCCCGGCCGCCCCTCCCGCACGTGTTGTGCCCCGGGGTCGCCCTCCCCAGCCCTCTGTCCATCCCTGCAGGTCTCGGCTGAAGCCAGGCGGGAGCGCTGCCCCTCCAAGGCGCGGCCCCAGCCCTGCGCTCCGCCCGCGGCGTTCTGCCCGTCCCGGCTCCCCTGATGTTCCTAACAGCCGGGAATTGGTATTCAAGACAGAAGAATGCCACGTGTTTGAATGATTTTCCGAGAGGCTTTCCAAGAGCGGTGCTCTAATGCTGAGCTCAGCTTCCCATGGCAGGTTTTACTGGTTTGAGAGGGAAAATAGCAGTCAAAAATGGAGAGGGAGGAAAAAGAAAACACCCCAAAGTCTAGTGGTGACAGGCTGGAATACAATTAGCTGAGCTTCTCCTGGCTGGAAAGCCCTAAAATACTGAGGGCTGCAGGAGACTCTTGGAATGATATTGCAAGAAGCTTGGAAAATATGTTCCATATTCTCCCTAATTTAGGTGGCAGGGTGACACAGCCAAATTTGATTGGTAGAACATATCTGAGAGTTCCTTATGGAATTCTCCTCTTTCATCGTGGCGGTTTAATATATGTTTTCTAAGATGAGCACTTACCTGAATGTGCTGTGGGCATTCTAAAATATTGCCATGTATCTGTGGGGGTGCCTGACACAAATTAGACCAGAGGATTTCAAGGATTCATCAAGTTACCACTCTTCTTGCCAGCTTACGCAGCTCAGAAATGGTGGACAGTGAAGTCCAGCTTTCTAATATCCACAAACATATCCTGGGGCAGAGAGGCTCCAGGTCCATCAGCTGTGAGCGTGGCTTTAATGATTCCAATCAGTTTCCTCTGTCAGAATGTGATTTGAGCAGAGCAAAGAGCCAGTGCATTTTTAACTCCTCCGTCCGATTAACAAAAATAGCAGCATGCGAAGGTAAAGCTTCTTCCCCTAAATCAGGATTTGCTCCCTGGCTGCCATGGAAAAACAACTCCAGAACAATATCTGGAGACACCTCTTTCAGTTTTATCACTTGGAAATTGCTTATTTGCCAAATGAAGGTTGTTCCAAATCCTAGTTTGATGCAAGGCGTGGATTACACAGGTTGCTTTTCAGTGGGATTTACATGAGAAAAGATAACGTTCTCCACCCTCACATACTTTCATTTCTGTTTTTCAGAGCTTTTCTTAGCTTCCTGCAATTCTGAGAATCGCTTTTCTCTTCATTGAGGGAAGGCTGGTGACTTTGACAGCTGCTGGGGTATCCATAGTCTGTCACTCACAACAGCAAGTCACAAGAGCTGAAATTCTGCCCGCATCTCTCAAAATAGGTTAGGTAGTTAGCAGAAGTATTAACAGAGCCATTCCTTGTACATTATGATTAATTGAGCATGAATTATGAATTATAGTTCACATTTGGTGCTCAGCATGCTGCTTAGGAACACTTGTCACATGAGGTACTCTTCCATTTTCCAGAAAGAATTAAAGGATGTTTATAGAGGAGAAGGAAGTATTTTGATGTTACTGTGGCATAAATTGGAATTGCTTCACTGTTCAGTGATTTTAGTCTGGATTTCATCCAGCATTACTCAAGGGATAATTTTACCCAATTTTTATTGCATTTTTCCCTTCAGATGTTTTGTTGTTTGTGGGTTGTGTGTTGTCTCTCCACTCCCATTTCAAGGGAGTTCCTGATGCTCAGGTTTGTGACTTCACCTTTGTTCCTAGTCCAGGTGCTCTAGGTCAGGCCAACAATATTCTGCTTTTGGGGAAAAAAAATCAGATTGTAGGCTTTTCATCTGTTTGGGGTTTTTTTTTTAACAAGGCAGAAAATGAGAGTTTTAAAATCAATGTTATTTCACTACATCATTAACATAATGATAGTGGGGATGAAAGAGCTGTACTGAGCCCAGAAGAAACATTAAAAATTTAATACACTGCATTACATGTAAATCAGGACAGGTATTTATTCCACAATTTTGAAAAAGCAGGAAAACATACACTCTGGGACCGAAGATGTTGTTCTGTTCTGGTGTTATGCTAACATTAGATTTTTTATTTGAGTTCTAAACAGAACAATTCTGGTTAAACTCTCAAAAATTGTGATCCTTTCACCAAATTCACCCCAGCCTCTGAATCTTCTAACCCAAATCCCCCTCAGTTTGTCCCTGAAGCACATTTCTCCGTGCCACCTCTTTTCTCTCTGTCCCAGCTGTGACCTTCAGCTCCCAAGGAAGATGTAAAATCCTGGTGACAGAACCTGGGCTGGAGACAAGAGCAGATTTACACGCAGGGACCTGTGCTGGGCAGGTCCTGGGGAGGGCTCTCACACCAGCACAAACACTGTCACTGTGACACAGCACTTAAAATCAGCTTCTCCCAGCCTGAGGAGCTCGTCCAGGTTCTTCTTTCACTCTCACACATCTACATTTCATTGCACATTACAGATCACTTAAAACTTCTTTGGGGTTTGTTCTTCATTTTTTGTTATTATTGACATAATCAACACTTACAGGCCCGCAATGGGATGAAGTAGGGGAAAAAGAGTTCTTCAAGTCACTGATTTCTTTTGAAAGTAATTCTGCCCTGGGCTTATTAACACAGATAAATCCATGCTTCTAATTAAAATGGCTACAGGTGCAAATGTAAATGGATTTTTGCTTCTGCTTTGAAGGTGCTCATACATAGGTCTTGAAAGTTCTTTGTGAGCCTCATGCTCTCCCATGGGATGTTTTCCACAGGACAACCACAGTGTGGGTAATCAATTGTAAAGCACAAATTCTGGCAGTGAAACATCCATTTTTCAAATAACTGTGAAGAGCAAATTGAGAAGATGTAGTTTGTCTATAGAAAACTTCCAATGAGAGCAAGTGATGATGGTTTGGAACTGAGGATTTGTTGAAAAATCTGAGTTTACCCAGTCTGAGAGACCTTATTTTTACAAGATCTAATACTTTTGATTTTGAGAAAGATCTTGCAAAACAAGATCCCTCTACATGTAATAGCCTGAATTTATTTAGAGGCAAGTATGTGCCAGAAGAATACAGGATGTAAACCAGAAAATGTAGAATCACAGTGAAATCTGAATGAAATTATTCTATCAGCAAAAACTATGGCATGAAGAGTATGGCAACCTTCTTATTCAAGGAAGATATAAGGAAGGGTTGTCTGTATGTTACCCACAGAAGCTCTTAGAGTCATGCCTTGACAAGCCTAAAAAACTGAACTTATTTATTATCTAAGGGCCAAGTGTACCACAGCAGAGGAACTAGTACATATTACATCAAATCTAAATATTTTAGCAGTAGTTATGGTTGTTGTATACAGAGTATAAATATACATTAATAGAATTTTTGAATGGGTGGAATTTGATTGCCTGGGAAATTCTCAGATACTGTTCCCAGTTCCTACAAACTGCTGACCCACCCCTATTGGTACTTAGTGCCATGTCTTAACTTGTCCTACCTCATCATTTAATTAATACTTGTTTCTGTAACACTAATTTTAATAGTGTAGCTGTAAGCATATAAAGAATCCAAAATTCTTTATAATTAAAGTAGAATATATCACTAAAATGGTAACTTGTCCAGAACAACCTTTTTCCTACATTTATAAATTGAAAAAATATTTTAAAAAAATCACAGGGACCATTTTTGTAATCTTCTCTCCGCTTGCACAGACATGAATTAGTTATGCCTTGGACCTTTTCAGGGGATTTTTCTTCCCTAAACCTGCCTTGCTTTGACCTTTAAACTAGAGAAGATGGAGATTATTCCCTGAGAGTCCAGGGTGAGATGTTCTATTGGCAGTTTCCATCCCAGCCCTTCCGTATGGGGCCCAGCTGCAGGGTCAGCCAGCCCCCTTTGCTGACCTCTGCTGTGCCAAACAGCCTAGCCTCCTTTTCTTGGTGTGAATCCTGATTCTCTTTTATTTTAACAAACATTTCCAACCCCTAGAAGTTCTCAGCAGAAAGGGTGTTCCTCCCATCCCCTGCCCTTTCACCGCTCCTTTGGTTTTGCTGCCTTTTGGTTTATTAACTTCACCCACTGTGGATGTGTTGCTGGATTTAGGATTCTGATCATGGCTCAAACAGTGTAGGGTCTATTTGTCTTTAAATGCTCAAGGCACATCAGGATTGTATTTTGGCCACGAGGAAAGAGGGAGATGACCATGCCCACAAGATTTCTGCAGTTTCTGTGCCTGCTGAGTTTGTCTGAGCTGATGTTGTATCTTTGCTGCTTGCAGAGGGAGGATGTACTACAGCACTTATCTTCTCTGTGCCTCTGCTGGCTCTCGGGGGAAATTTGGCCTTTTTAGTATGCAGTTCAAACACTGTCTGAAAAGGAGTCATGGTTTGGATAATAATTTTTCAAACAAATTTAATACACTGATTTCCTTGGGATGAAGATAAAGTACTGTTCCATCCAAGATGCACCTAAAGGGCAACTTGTTTGAGTTAAGTTTACTGAAACAGAAGTGACAGAATATCAATTTGTTTTCTAACTTCATGTCATAGTTGAGAATCAAATAAGCAATTACACAAGAGTAAATTGGATTTATTTCAGTATCAGATTTGCAGTTCACTTGTTGGTTTATTTGACTGAGATAAAATAGCCCTTCATTTTACAGTAAACATGCTCAAGTATTACATTTGTTTCTGGGCTCGTTCAAGTGCTTGTAGTTCCTCAGCCTAGAGTTGAAAACATTCCTGATACATAACGTGACTGACTGACAACACCAGAAGCCGTCCCTGTAGCAAGGTGATGAACAGTCCCAAATCTCTCTCACTTTGCAATGAGGTGACTTCTAAACTGGTGCCAATTTATTCATGTCAACTTCTTCTGTCATTTGCACTTACCAAAACACCAACATTAAGTGTGAAAATAAGACCTTATACATATGTATTTGCTTAGCTGAAGGATTCAACCAAGTGTAAATACAGATCCAAGTTAAATGTCCCCAAAAGGGTAACATTTTATCTTTTGTTTTAGAAATATGGCATTTTAAGATTCTTCCTAGATTTTTCCAAATGTTCAGATGCCTTTAAATAATCTGAATTGCCATCCTAAAAGGAAGCAGATTTCAGCAGGCTTCCTCTTTCTGTTTACCAAAGAACTCTTACTGTAATTTGCTTTGTTACTAATTGTGATTTACACAAATTTTGCTGCTTCCTAACACTACCTAGGGCTCCTAGACAGCTGCAAGGGTTACTGCAAGGAACTGTATGTGCTCACTTCTAGTCCTCCTGCTCAAGGTGATGGAATTGCTTCCTTCCCCTGCACTCACTCACCATGTATTTTGCAAAATGTGTCAAATCAGACTCTTCCAATTCCATTTTCTCAATCTGAATTAATTCCCATGGTGGAGAGGCAAAGATCGTGTTGCTTTTGTTTCAGTTCATCCTTAATACAGAATTATTTTGGAACATTCTATTACAAATTACTTGTGTATTAAAAAAGCACTTTTTTTATCTAGAATTGTAATGCCTCTCTAGGCCAAACAGAATTTCGATGAACTACGTGAAGCTCTTTGCCAAATCTCTGAGCCACTGAGAGCCATTCCATTCTCCACAAATCAAATTTGTGCATTTATAATAAGTGTTAAAGAAAATCCAAACACGACAATTGAAGTTTTACAAGCCTGAAAATTATAGCCCAGCCATGATAAGCGACATTCTGACAGCAATGAAACTGAAATTTGGCAGCCAAAAGCCGTATTTGGCTGTTTGCTGTCATGGTTGTGCTCACCATGAATTCTGAAGGAGAGGAGAAATCTTGGCCATGTAGATGCAGTGCATGCAACGTGCAGGAGACAGCCAGGGATCCACATGCAGAATAAATAACTGCTGCCAGCCCAAGGGATGAGCTCAGTCAATGAAAAGCTGAACTAGCCCCTCAGGGGAGCTGCCCACACAGGCTCTGCTGGAGCTCCCAGGCACTGCCCAACCTGGTGCTGCCACTGCCCGCTGGGTGCCTGTCACTAGATGGACACAAAAACCCACACTCACCCATCAGCTTGAGAAGCGAGAAAAGAAAGAGCAAGTTCATTTTGGTGTGGGGTTTAAATAGGGTTTGGACTTTGACCAGTGATTGGGGGGTGAGGTTGACCCCTCTCTGACCCCACTGGTCAAGCCAGCAGTCCATCACAGAGAGGAATGCGAAAACAATCTACTTTGGTTATGTTACAATGCCTGAGAAACTCCAGTCCAAGAGTGAAAACAGCAGAAGGCTGAAAAATCAGGGCGACAGGTGCCCCTAGCCTTTCACAAACACTGAATTCAGGTCTCCTGCTCCTGCTCTTAAGCCATTATTGGATCTTCTTACTGCAATTGTTTCTCTAGAGTCTTTCAATAAAATAACACTATGTATTAATACCGTGTTTATTTTTCTAGCATGCTAATTTGCAGCTAGGAAACATCAAATTCATCTGTGTTTCCATGTGGAATTGGCAGGCTCCTGCCCCTTTGGTTCACCTGCTAGCATGTTCTGTAGTATTGCAGCATATGGGGAGGGAAGGGATCCCAAAAACTCATTTTGACCTTGGGGAAACTCAGAAGCACTTAAGCCATTCTGACAGTTTATTCACCTAAACTGTTTTTGGAGACCTCACAACTTCTCTAAATAATCTTAACAGTGCCTAGAAAGTTTTATTAATGTCTTTGTAAATCTTTTCTTGTTGTAATCAAACTCAGAAAATTAATTGCTTTCCTCTTTGCAACAGTCATGTATATTTAAAGGCCAGGAGAATATCTACCAATATTGTCCCAAGACGGTACATATACATATTTTCATTTATCTTTTTTTCCCTTTACAATGCAGCACAGATAGGCTGTGTCACAGAATTTACCACTTCCAGTGTTGCCCCATGCTGGGATAAGGACTGGGATGGTTTGCTCATTGGCTTTTAGCAAGGGGTGGTAAGGAGTACAGCACTTTCTCCTCCACGAGGTTTTTAATTGTTCCTGTGACACTTGTGCTTGATCAAGAGTAATATTCTGCAGACAGTCCAGAAGACAAAGCAAATGGCAATGTGAGACAAAGAACATCAGAGCCAGAAGATTCTCCTTGTTCAGGAGATTCATTTTAATTTCTCCACAGTAAGACTAAGTGTTTTTTTGGCCCTTTTGCACAATTACTTAGAAATCCAGGGAGGGGTTGCTCTTTTCACTCATTTCCATTTCCCTTCCAGTCCAGCTGTGTCAGAGGACAAGATCACCATTTCTAACTAGTCTTTACTGCTCTGAAGGAGAGCAGTTTGTGAGAGTGCTGCCTAATAGGCTTCTGACAGAGCCAGCTGGGCAAGTTTAAAGTTTATAAATGGATAGTCTGAGCTATATCAGACAAATTTGCTGGAGGAACCGTAGGAGTGCTCCTGTAAATGTTTTCAGTAGAATTATCTCCACCAGGGAATGGTGACAAGTACTAGCAAGCCTTGGAGGACATAAGAAAAATAAGCTGAACATGGGATTCAAAAATACTGAAGGCTCAGAGCTTGCCACAATACTGTTTCAGGGGAATGTCCAAAAGCAAAGATACTAAGAACAGGCAGCAATATTTTGCAAAGAAATATTAGAAATGTTAGGCCAATGTGAAGTGAAGAGCTGGTGCCCCTGCAGCCAGAGCTCAGGGTAGGTATGGTACAAGCCTCTGGGTGACTGGCATTGCTGTAGGTCAGGAGCCAGCACGGTGAAGTCCAAAGATGTGCTGCTGTAAGAGCAAAATCAGGCATCGTTTCCATGGGCTGGGATTTATTTCTGTTCAGGATTTACAGTCGTCTCCGGCAATTGCTTCTTGCAGCCACAAAACCAAGTATATCCTACACTGGAGCACAGCAATAACAAGATTTGCATGTCATTAGGGGCTGCTCCTACACATCTTGTATTAAAGTAGCTAAGTGTTTAACCCATGAATAGAACTCCTATTATCTTTGCTTTTGAAACCTCAGTATAGCTCACTTAACCACTCTGCAAGAAATCCCGTGAGAGACCAACAACAGCAGGGAACAAAGTCGGGCAAGAAATAGCAGGTTGTATCTGCTACAGCTTTTTAAATACATTTTTCATATGAGTGCAGTCAACTTGAATATTACTCCTAATATAGATTAATTTAAGACATATTTTTTTGCAGAGCATGAGGCTCTGAGAATTTGGCCAGATAGTTTTCTCACTGAAAAGATCTGCCAATTATATACACAGCACAAAGGAGAGAATAATGCATGAAATGCATAATATGCCTTTTTCTTCACTACATGGGGCTTAAAAATAAATGATACAGATCCTCTTTGCATTTTTCATCTGTGCTCAGGTAAATCTAAGTCTGAGGTAAGAATCTCTTGCAGTGGAGTTCATCTAGCAGAGTGAGTTACCAAATTTGTTGGCTCAGGTTCCAGGCAAGAATGTGGCCATTTGGGAAGTTTCAGTGTTGTGTAGGATCAGCTATAGTCTCATCAACAGTTCTGTAAATCTGGAGGATCAGGGCTGAGGAGGTAATAGCAATGTGAGATCTGCCTGTATATAACTTACTGAGAAGGAAACTAGAGCCTCTTTTTTGGCTAACAAGCAAATTACCTTTTTCATTAAGTATATTTTATGAATAGTACCAGATGATTCTGTGATTCTGTGAACAGCCTGGTGAAGAAGAGCACATCAAGAGCACATCACACTGTTCTGTCTGCTCCTGCAAAACTGCTGTTAGTTCCCTACATCATGAGAACTCTCTTCTGGCTCCTCAGTCTCCCTATGGCTTCAAGAACCTTCCTTTTTGTCTTGCCAAGATAGGAACTTGTTCCTTAGAGGAGCATATTTGTTAGATTCACATGGAATCTCACATGTTCATGGAGGGTTTTCCATTGTGATGGAAGAATGGGGCATAGATAAAGTCAGTGCTGTGAAGAATGGGACGAATTCTCCAAGATTGTAAAGGAGGTTTCACCTTTACCAAAATCCTCCCTAACTCAGTGAGGAGGTGTTTACAATGTGTTACCACTTCTATGAATTCAAAAGACATTAAAATGAGAGATCATACAATGTGTGACACAGTCATCTTTGCCATACATGGACTCATACCTTACTCTTCCAAAAACTGTATTTCTTTTAAGGCACATCAAATACCTTATCTGAAAACTTTCTTTTCTTGTAGCATCCAAATTACAGCCAAACAGGTTTTTGCACCCGCTTTTGCTAATGACTTTCTAAATACAGAAAGATTAATGATAGTTATCAAGTTTGTTTGCTCAAATTTGTATAATTGTCTTTGCTCTGTAATATCTGACAAGGCCCGTGGTGTTGGCAGACCGGAGTCAGAGGGAAGCTGAAACACTTTTGCCAACTCAGCTGTGACAAAGTGCAGCAGGAAATCAGGCTACCTGCTCAATTCCCCTCTCCCAAGGGAAAATGGCACAAATGCACTTCCCCCACTCCCTGCCCTGGGAAGCTTTGTCCAAGGGTTTGGAGACTTTATAAGGCTGCTCAGGCAAATGTCACTGTCACACAGTGGCAAATAGTCCCAGCTCCCCCTGACACACTGTGCTCTGTTGGACTGCCCATTGTGCACAAGGGACATGAGTGCATCAGCTGCCAACACTCAGTTTGACATACCATCACAAACAATAGTTTCTGAGAGAAAAGCTTGTATCAAATCAATTACCACAAAATGGCTCTGTTTATGAGGAATAGTCACACTATTTCATCAGATACGTTTTCAGAGCAAGTTTCCATACAGATGAATTTGTATCGTATCAGGAGCTTAAGAATAAAACTCTGTCATTAAAATATTGTATTTTCCAGTGTTAGCAAAAATGAAAGACTATTGAAATCTTCTTTGAAACCTTGTTTCCTTTCTAGTTATTGTTCCTGGAGCAAGTGATAGTGATATCTCAGAAGAAGTTTAGATACATAGAACATGTTTCAGGTGACTACTGGGGTAAATTTCTTTGCACTGCTATGTCATCATAGTAAATGTAGTCTAGAAACTGCTGGGTGCTCTGAAAAACTGGCTAATCATGTAAACACAACCTACAAAGTCACTTTTAGTGAAAAAGTCTCTTTTTTTCCATCTCTTCTCCTTTGATTACCCTTTTTTGTGCACCACTTGTCTTTTTCCATCAAGTGGACAGGCAGAAAAAAAAAGCAAAAGCTAGAATGAGAGCCCAAGCCAAAGAGACCTTCTGCATCTAAACAAAGTGCTATCTGCAACAGGCAGTGGTTACTTCTAATTTAGATAATCCAAAGTAGGTCACCTTCATGAGTGTTCCAGGCTTTCCAACTTAGCAACTCAGATGGATAATAAAACAATTTTTAGTTAATGAGAGAACATCAGAAAAAAAGAACTGCAGGAAGCTGTGAACTGCAGTATCTCCTTACTGAAGACAGAATGCCACATGGCAAGAACAGATGGGTAATCCTTCCGTGATTATCCTCGACCACTGGCTGAAAGAAAAAGCTGTCACAACACGGAGGGCTGGATATAAAGTACCTCTACAGCCATTTCCCCTCATTGGTAGTAAAAGGTTTTATATGCAAGAGATTATAAAGAAAAAGGGATGCTTTAATGTGATGGTGAAGGGAATAATTCTTCCATTTTCCTTCACTTCCTGAAGTGGAGGATATGCCAAGGTCCTGAACCAAATTTATCTCTTAGAAGGAAGGTGTAATACACATTCCACGTCCATATTACGTATTTCATACAAACTGAACATAGAACCTGCTTTTATTGTCTTTGCATCCTGACACAGTATCTTCAGTTGACAATTTAGACAAGTGTTACCAGAATGAAATGTTGGTGTCAAAGATTTGGCTTTTGCTTATTCATTGACACCAGAGTTTGCATTTGTGATGTGGCAAAATGAGACCAGAGTGGATTAAGAAAGGTTTGCTGGAATCTCAAGTTCTACAAAACCACCAGAATGGAAGACATTTCTTGCATGCAGTGGTCACATCTCCATTGACTTTAGTTCTGCCCATGCACGTAAGAGAGAACCTGAATTTTATAACCCACTTGGAGAGTAGCCTGATGTAAAATGAGTACCTGGCAAAGAATCTTGGTTTTGTTTATGAAAAGAAAATATGGAAGAATGAATATCCATGGTACAGTATACCCGAGTGGTGAAGAACACACATGTAAACCATAAAATGACTGAAGTGCAGAACACGAAGTTAATAGTGGTTCTGTGGTTCCAAAAAAATCAAAATACACTTCCCCTACCTTTTAAGGCTAGCAATATACCAGTGTCTAAAAACAAAGAGCAAAGTTTTGGGAACTTGCTGCAGAGCAGGCAGTGATCTGTAGTCTGAGACAGTGAAATTCTTAAGGAGTAATTCCCTACCCTGTTTTGCTCCTTCAGATTTGATGCTTAGAGCAGTAAGACTGCCAGACTCCCAGGGAAAAGGCCTATGTCCCCCATATGCACCAAAGGAATCAGGAGTCGTGTGTCATTCTGGTAGAGAGGGAAGGAAAAGAAAAGAAACACTTTGTCACTTCGGGGAAGAAGCCCAAACTTCAGAGGACATTGCTACTGCTGCTGCAGATTACTCATTGAACACTGCTTCTGGCCTGTTTCCAACCTTCTCTATTGCTAAGACACATTCCTTAGGTGCTGTGGTTTTTTTGATATCATAGGAATATACACAAATTTGCTATTTGTTCTGTATTCTTCAGAGATTTTAAGACTGAGTATACTAGAGATACCCATTTTCAGACAAATCAGTTCATTCACCTTTTTCCCCTTCATCTCATAACACATATCCCAAATGTAAATTTTGATGTGATAAGGACATGACTGTTTTTAAGAAAAATGCAAATCTTCACTCTGAAATAACTTAGTCTTCCACTGATTACAGAATGTGCTTCTAAACCGCCTATGAGTCAGGCTGTGAGTTGGAGTTCAGATAAGCCTGCAGTGTTTGTTCACCAGATGGACCATAAGCTCTGCAAAGTGGAGCAAAGGATATTGCTTATTAACACTGCTCTCAACTTCACTTATTTCTTTGTACAAAGTCTGGTTACTTGATGCAATTTTAGACTGTATTTACACTGTTAGGAGGAGGAAAAAAAATTTTTATAACAGGATAGGTAAATCTAGCAAAGTAGATCAGACTAAAATGGAACTGGGTAAGGTTCTTTTTTTACATCATTTTAAGTAGGCAAGATTGATACCCTCCATCTCTCAAACACACCCACATTGAATTTACATACCTGTGCACTGGCAAAAAAATATTTAAATCAGTTATGTCCTGGGATTTTAGAGCAAATTAGCCAAGTCACAGTTGTTACCCTTGCTTAAAACAGTGTCTCTTTGACAGTTACGTGCAACCAACATACTTATATAAGAATCAAATCTGTTTTTTTCTCTTATATACTTTGTGCTAGATACTAATTCTCACCTAACATGGGCAACATGGAGAATTTTCAGAGTGGTAACTCTCTCAAATGTCTTCTGTGTAACCTGATTAAATATTTTCTGATGCAACACAGCTGAATCAAGCTGCCATTATTCATAATAATGAGAAAATTCATTTAACAGTTGTATGCAATTTCTGTTTATAGTTTGTTCTTTGGGTTGTTACAGTTCATTTCTTCAGTTTCTGTGATTTTTTTTCTTCATATTCTCAAAATGCTCAGCCTTGCCCTTTTCACTTTTTGATATGAATCAGCACAAGAAAAAAAGATGTATCAGTAAAATTCTATCCCTTCTATTTGGCTGTTTTCTTTAGCACAGAAGAAGGATGTTTTGAACAGTTAGTGGTCATGGTTATACCACAGTTTTAAAAATGAATGCCATACCTACTGCACTGTCCTTTCCAGATTTTACATGTCTCTAAATATGGGGAAAGGAGGATGCTGAAGGAGGAGAAATCTGCTCCTCTCTCTGCTCTGCTTTTTCTGTCAGTGCAGAACTGTCTCATGCTGGGGCTCCCACCCATACACAGGGCTGACTTTACACTGAAGACTCAGATCTTTATGGCCTATAAATTATTGTGGTTTGGATACAAATCTTCTCTCCAGAAGAGCTTCCAGCAGGACACATCTGAGACTGAGCATGCACTGCTGTTCCTCACTGCCCTATCAGGCATAGTAATTATAAACAGAGATTAGGGACACCCAGAGATATTTTCCAGCATAAAAATTACCCCATAAAATCTGGAGGAAATTTTCCAATAGGTCATAAAATTTTTAAGAACCATGGATCACAAGTTCATCACGATTACTGCTGTGGTCCTTTTATAGAAAGCAGTGTTGCCCTGTGCTGAAGTATTGCCTGCCTTGGATGCTGCTGCTAGGGCTTTTAGCCATTTTAGGGTATCCATGGGAATGAGTCTCCCATTTCCCAATGAGGTATGCAGGATTGGAATCAGCTCCTGAGGCTCTTGAGAGCTCTTGGTCATCTGGCCTGTTCAGAGCCTGTTTCTTTTCTGGCACCATTAACACCTCCTGCCATCTACAAGCCCAAGGGAAGGCTGCAGGGAGCAGCCACTCAGTAGAACCACAACTTCCTTTTGAAGAGAAAAGCATTTAATCCCAAATGGCAGACACTTTAATCTTGTATTTGTCAGCAAATTTGCTTGACTGTGTTTATAATGCCCAATCATTTGATCGTTTGGAATAAAAATTATCCATCATTTTCCCGAGCTGTGCAGAATCTGTCAGAATGTTCAGGAACACTTTGGGTCTCTTCCATTCCTTTGTTCTAACAGCTCACTTCACTGTACTGTGGGACCAGCAAATCTGATGCATGTGCAATGGGTGTGGAAGCCTGGCACTGCCAAAATTTGTTATCACGGGCTCTCTGCCATCACCCCAGCCGGCAAAAACGAGGCATGGTTCCACTGCACGAATGGAAGGTCAGGCAGACGATGCTCTGCTGTCACACAGACAGGAGCCTTTCTGGGCTGACTTTCCTGGAAGTTACTAATGATGTATTTTGACCTCTTTGTTTTAGAGACACTTTGCAGTCAACGATCCTCAGAGTGTGGCACTCTTTGAAACTGACACATACTTCATCTGCTTGTGAAATGCTGCAAGGAAGGATACCTCCTGTAAAATTTTATTTGTAGCCTCACTGGATTATTAGGAAAATTCCCTTAATAAAAGATGCTTCTGAATCTAACTACTTGTTTCATTTTCTTCAGATCAGAAACTAATGCGCTTCCAATGGAAACAAAATCCCGCTGGTCTGTGCAAATCCTACCTGGCTTGTCATTTTAAAAAGCAACTGTTCTTACCAGGAGATAATATTTTTTACCTTTGGATTTGGTTTGTAAAGTGGAATTAGGCTTAGAAAAAGAGGCACTGTGCAGGCAGATTAAAAAAACCCCTCCCTACTTCTGTCCTATCATCAGATAATGAGATCTCTCAGATTAGAAAGCCAATATCAGTATGGGAGAAAAAGGCAACTGAATTCATCCGTTATGTTCACTTTTTGAGACACTGGGCTTTTGGTGACAGTCGCCTTGTGCCTGGTCCCTGCAAACCTCACCGGGCTGTGGAGGTGTTGCACCTTGCTCTCTTCTCAATCCGCTGAGGCGATTTGAAATGCTGCCAAGGACCCTTTTCTTTCAGGGGAAAAACCCCAAAAACATCACCTCACCCTTGGGGAATTTGGGCCCATTTTGGCGGTGAGGGGTCCGCAGGCGGGTGCCGCCGCCCGCCAGGTGCCCTGCCCGGCCCGGCCCGGCCCGGCCCGGCGTGAGGCCGCG
>VXBB01009133.1:3292-98499 GCA_013399915.1 Illadopsis cleaveri | reverse complement strand
GTTCCCCGCAGCCCGCGTGGGCGCCTCCCGCAGGTGCCGCGGTGCGGGGCCGGTCCTGCCCCGGTCCGGCGGGAGCGCCCGAGGGGCCGCGGTGCAGAGCCGGAAAATGCATCCCTGGGATCTTCTCCCTTCCCCGAGAGTGGGATCTCTCGTCCCATTCCCGGCGCTGCCTGCCGCGGGCATCCCAGCATCCCTGAACTTCGCGGGAGAGCCGCCTGCCCCACACCGTCCTGGGGGGTTGTTTCGGTGCTGCTTTGCTTTTTGCACCCGACAAAGCACACGGGCGCTGTTCTTTATTGCACAGCTCTAACAGGCCCAGGAGGTGACGGGCAGTGAAATGTAATGCAATCATTTTATTAACCGCTGACAACTCAGGGACACTGAAACTGTGCCCACACAGGATGAGGACCTTGTCTCTTCTCTTGTTCTTTCGCAAACTCCCTGGTTTTCATTCAAATGACTCGGCCTGAAACCACAAGGGGTTGCAAATCTGGCTCTATTGCCAGTTGAGTTTTCTATTTTTGACTTTTCTATTTTTGAATTTTCTATTTTTGGATTTTCTATTAGGCATGTGAAAAAGCAAATTAACTGTGTTCTTGCAAACGTCAGATACATAGCACCAGTACTAGTATTCTCCAGCTCAAGAGAAGCTTCCTTTGGTTTTCATTTTATTCTTTTAGCAGTAGGCTTACATTAAGTGATGCCTCTCAAAGTGCATGCTTAGTTTTGTCAGTTTCTGTATTTTTGTTTACATTCTTGGGAGAGAAGGCAAGAACTTGGTGCTCAGAGATGCCTTACCCTTGTAAGTTACACTGAGTGGCTTGGCCTCGAAAGGATGCAAAGAGCTGAGCTCCCAGCACATGAATACTCCCTTCATCACTAACGTTTGGGACAACTTGTAGTACTTGCCCATCCACTGCGTGCAGATCCTGCTCTGCTTTCTAGATATGAAAACTAAAATTCTAGTTTACTGAACTCAGTTTTTGTCTCTACACATAATCTTACCTTGGTATTTGCTGTGTTCATAAATGTAGCTATTTAGGTTCCACAATTTTTCCTCCAGCACCTTGTCCTCTGCCTCTTTTCCTGTCCATCAAGCCTTTTATCCTTTCATCTCTCAGCCTCCTCCAGCTTTTTTCTTTCCTGATCTCTCCGCTGTGGGTCACCAAGGTTGGCGGACGCTGGTACCTGGGCCAGCAGGGGGCCGGGAGAGGGCAGGCTGCACCTGGAGCTTCAGCCCTGCTTCCCAACTGCCCAGACTTTCTAGGAAATGATCCTCTTCTGTGGGCTCTGGGCTGTGTTGGAACATGTGCTCTTAGCAGTTGTCCTACAGATGTCCTGGCTCAGTGTGCCCCCGATGTGCTGGAATGAGCGCGGCGTTTGGGGCCCGGAGCTCATTGTTTCCATGCTGGCCACAGGCAGACTCTGAATAGGAGTATCTTGGTGGTGGCAGTTATGAATCACACCTTTTGCATACAGTTTTGATCAAAGACCTAAAGATGGAGCACTGGGGTTCTGAATAGAAAACATGTTTTAAAACACATGCTGAGAGCACCTATTTTCCCCTCGTTATCTAAATGACTAGTATGGATCACACTGGGCTGTGCCACAATGTCTGACCTTGATATTAAAAAAAAAAAAGGCAACAATGCTCAAAGCAAGTGGTAGTGTACTTAATGATGCTTTGTCAAGAGGTGATTTGGCAAGGCTTCTTCAAGATGACTTTATGGTACTTGTGGCTTTGCTTAGCCTGCACACTGGGAGGTGGCCACCATCCTTAAGTTTTCTTTGTCAGAATACAAAACCTCATACTTAAGTGACAATCTATCGACTGCAATGTGTGCTTGGTGGAAAAGTGATAGGGAAATTGTCTTTGTGCAGCCTTCTGCCTTAAAAACTTGGCACCTGTATTAAATTGGTAGGTAAAGTTTCCAGTCTTGCCTGTGTTACCAGCCTTGATTTCAGGCTCAGTTCACGAGGACAGTCTATGAGAAATTGAATTGTATATCATCTATATAAAGGAAGATTTTTTTTTCTTGTTGCTTTGTTTGCGCATTACAATTTATGTAATATCCAAGCAGAGTTAGTACCCTTCTCAGTCTGAGTTTCCCATAGTTTGTGTATGTCAAATTGTTTTGCAACAGTTGGAGAAGCTGACTGCTGTGAATACAGTGGTTCCATTATATCCACAAGTCTTGGGTTAAGCGCATCTGAGGGGCCCTCCAAGGATTTTTCAAAGAGTTCTCAGTCTTGCATTTTAACCAAAAATAGTATTAATTTCAATGTGTCTTTGGTCTGTGAGTGGAGTGGTGAGTTTTAATACATTTTGAGGTGTATGTTTTTGAAAGGCTGCTGAATGTTCATCTGTGATGTAGCACTTGATGATGGTTTTTGTACTTTTTTTTGCTTGCTCTGCTAACTACCCTTACATGAGCCTTTATGCTAAATAGTTATGCAAACCAGATTTTGGACATTTGGCAGAAGACAGTGCTCAAACTTATGTCTGAAAGTTGCCATATGAGGCTACAGTGCTTTTATTTATCTTGTTTTTAATTTGTCTCGGTCCTGTTTACAAGACTGAAATGGGGGTGCCTGTTTTACTTTACTGAGTTAGTTATAAGTAATGTGAGGATTTGGTAATTTGTGTCTGCGGGAAAAGAAACGTAATCCTTTGAACCAGGTGTTTAAAAGATATTTAGGTTTTCATTAAATGCTGTCAGATACATGCAATAAACACTATCATTTGGTAGATAAAATGACATTGTACTGTAGTAAAAGGTTTGCCACTCTACCTGTATGCAATTGAATGGGAATTGCCAACTTGGTAGAAGAAACAATTTTGAATTGAGCAATTTTGCAACTGAAAACACTCACTGTGCTAGATGCCCTGACCAGCTGCATCTGGAGCTTTCATTAGTCATAAGCAGTTTCCTGCAGTTGTTCCATATTTAATTAAACCAGCTTATAGATACTTCTAAAGAAGTATCAACTGTATCTTTAGCACTGATTTCAGTGGGTGCTTGCAACCGTTCTTGCAGCTGCACCCTTTGCACAAGCTTTATTCATGCTGCATAACTCAAGTGTCAAAAGCCCAGAAGAATTAAGCCCCCTTCTTGAGAATGGCCTGATTCTTATGGAAGGGTCTTTATCTTTGAAAAGTGTGCAACAGCTTTCTGTGAAAATACCATAAGCATGCTGCTCGGTCTCGGGTTTCCTTAACGCAGCAACGGTGGAAGGGGCTTGTGGGTGTTGTGTGTTGGGAGCCCAAAGGGATGAAAATGGGATTCAAGTCCCGGCTTTGGGGCTGCTGAGGATGAGAGGGATGTGACAGCAGAGCATCTGCTGCTGTGATGTTGCACTGACAGGCTGCTGTGCATCACAGGGATGCACTGGTGCTGCCCAGCTGTGGCCCCTGCTTTGGAACTGGGTGTTGAACGTAGAGTGTGCTGCTCCTTTGTGCCTCCTGCTAGCCTTGGGTTCTCACTGCTGCCTGTTGGCCATAAAGCAGAAATGCCAGTGCACTGTTACTGTCACTTCAGTGAAGTACAGCTCTTGCCTGCTGGTGTGGGATCAAAGCATTTCTTCAGTTTGAAATTTAGTGTGCTCTTTTAAAGAAATGGTGTGTTTCTTGCAGCATGAAGCTGTCAAAGGAGCCAAACATATCGATAGCTCAGAATGTTGGGAACTGTAGAATGAAAAGAGAGTGTGTTTGGGGTCAGTAAGCAGTTTTAATTCCAAGCAAAAGTTAAGCTAGGGAGGACAGTCCTGAGGATGACCAATGCCTCTCCTTCATTTCATATCTGTGGGAAATGTGATAGTTTTTTCTTTTCCCAGCGGTGTGGGGAGTGAGGCTGGGTCCTGCATGGATTCATCAGCTGAATGTGCTCAAGTCTGTTTTTTCTTGCTTTTTCCTTCCTTGTCACCTCCTGGTGATGCATGCTGAGCTCCACCAGGTTAAAGGTGCAAGAAGCAAAAAGTAATTACAATGTGTGCCTAAACTCTGTAATCCCTGTTGGTTACTGAAGCTGGGAAAGGCATCCAGGGGTTGCTCTGCTCCATGCTAAGGGTTATAAAAACTATGATCAGTTGTTGTGACTAAGAGCAAAGTAGAAGCAGCTCTAATGCTGGAAAACACTGTGGGAATCATACAGGAAAGAAAACCCAGGAGATTTTAGTCCACTTTCTCTAAAGTTCATCCATCAGTTATTTCCCCCAGCCTTTTCCGAATGCTTCCCCAAGCCAAGACCAGTGCAGAATTCACCCTGTGTATCGTATAAAAGCTTGGGATTCTTTCAGGTTTGGAAATGAGAGTTTTCTTTTGAAGTGTATGTGCCCCTGGAATGTTTATTTAGGTTGTGCAGGTGGATTCCCAGCACTGTTTTGCCAGAAACAAACACACAGCCCGGACCTACCCTCTGCCGAGCATCTGTGTGGGAGGTGCAGGACAAGTGAGTTTCTGCAGGGAGCACAGCTTTCAGTGCAGCAGCAGCATTCAAACACAGCTTTGCACAGGGGTGGCAGCAGGTGTGTGTTGGAGGAGGGAGCCTCTGCTGTGGGTGAGGAGCTGGGCTGCTGCTGGAAGAGTCACTGTAGTCCCTGGGAGTTCACTCTACAGAGCTGCTCTTAAGTGTGAAATAAGCTGTTAAGCTCCATAAAACATGAGTTTTCAAGAAAGAAGGAACTATTGCATCACTGATTTATCCTTTTTGCTTAAATCAGTGAATGTATAGGTTCCCTGTGTGTAGACACGATCAAATGGTAGATATTTAAATGTATTCCACTCTAAGTATCTTGTTGATGTAGACCTGTGACCTCAGTAATTTAATCTGAACGCAGGAAATGAGGAAAAACTGGTTTTCAGAAAAATTTCCAGGCCTGAAAAGTGCAAAGAAAGTTAATGTGAGCTAATAATTTGTGCGTTAAACTTCAGTCCAGAATGAATCAATCTCTGGAAACTGAGTCTCTCTTTAATACACCAGGCTCGGTGAAACAGCTTAGTTAAGATACTCATTGTGAATAAAGTAATTAGCATCGAGCTATTATGTGGCCAAAAATTATATATTTCTTAGAGAATGGGTCCATAGTACTGACCTGACTGTTAAGTACAGTTTTACTTATTATCAGGAGCTTAATCGTGCTGCAATGTGGCTTTAATAACAATTGAGAAGGAGAATGGAGACAACTCATCATGTAGCAATGGCAAAGGGGGAGACAATACATCTGCAGCTGGAAGGTGCATAATCATTTTTACAAAGTCTTAGCACTTAACAAGGCACACAGGTTAGTAAAACAAACAAATCTTTGCATCAAGAGAACTGAAGTGTGCATCATTTAAGGGGAGTATTAGAACCAGGTTAGACCGTTGGTCTCCTGCAGCAGTTACCTTGTTAAGCATCCTCTCTGCAGGCACGGTGGGATGTGTTCTGTGAAATGGATTGGAAGCCTTTGCCAGGCCATTGGTGTATTTTTTGTTGTGTCAGTTTTTTATTCCTTAACGTGTGATGGGATTTTGCAGATGTTCCCTTTGAAATGGAAGCGTTTTAATTTTTTAGCAAGAGAAGACCAGCTGTTGTACAGGGGACATACAAATCCCATTTACTTCCTGTCAGCTATTGCAAAATGGGGAACTTTTTGGTGTAAAAGGCCCTCATTACCTGCCACATGTTTTGGCTCTATTCAGAGACATTTTTCAAAATATTTTTTCCTTTCAGCATTGGAAGCCCGTGATCTGTGATATGGCATCTTATTAGTGCTTGCTGAAGGGCCAGGAGTACAATGAAAGCATGAAGTGATCTCAATTTGTAGCAACAGTCAAATTATATAACCTCAAGGATTAATTTTAATCAAATACTTCCTGATTTTTCTTTATAGTGTTAAAATTAGATCTGGCACTTCACTGAAGCTTTTGCAGTGACTCTTTAATTGGAATACAATGCCTTGTATTTTTTTTTCTTTTGACTTAGACTGGTGGGATGTCTGATTTGGGCAGAGGCAGGAGCATCCCTGCATGGATCCTCAGAGGGCACATGAGTTCTGGTGTGTATAACTGCTTGTACGACTGGAGTTTGAGGGCTAGCAGTTTCAAGTGTTTGAGTCTGATTTTTTAAATTTGGAACCTCAGTCCTTCTTTTTTTTTTTTTTTTTAAGTAATGGTAGGGCTTTGATGCTGTTCCACAGAGCTCATGTTGAATGGGAGACAGCTCTGTGGGACAAGGGCAAGTTGAAGTGTTGGTTGCCTACTCTCACCAGTGACCTCTTGACGTCTTTAGCAAAGTGTTTAGGGCCCCATAGCTAAAGGTGACAGGTAGTTTTGGGTTTTTCAGTTATTGGTACTCCAGACTGGTCCTCTTTGGTCTGATAATTGTGGTTTTTATCTCTTCCCTCCAGAGGAGCCAAGCCCTGGCAGTCCCAACTTTATTCTTACCTTTCACCCTTGGTGCTGCTGCTTGTGGCTGTTTGCTTTTGGGTGCTTAAGCCTGGGCTGAATCTCACAAACATGTGGGGTCTGAGGCCTTCTCATGGACACGCCTGAGTGTCTCCAGAAGGCAGTTTGGCTCATTTGAGGTGTGCATCTGTGCAGCAGCCTGCTCCTCTGTGCCAGCCAGGCAGGGGCCATGGCAGTGATGCTCATGTACCTGCCATTCATGCAGGAATCCATTTCTCCAGATGCCAGGTCTGGTGTTTGTCTTCCCCAGTCTGCAGAGTGTGCGCAGTTAACATCCCATCCTCCCTGGAAGTGGTGTGGGTTTGAAGTAATCTGTTCTTGTGAAGCAGTTGAAGTCTTCAGCTGGACCAGGAGCTTGTCAGCTGCCATCCATTGGTATAACTCCATTAAAGTCAGTACAGACCAGCTGGGGATTCTGGACCCACAAATGTAATTATTGTTATAATGATAGCATCAAACAAGTAATCATTATTTTTACTCTCTCTTTTTATTTCAAAATGAGAAAATTATTTCCTCTTGGATCAGTGAAAGTAACTTACATTATGCACAATAATGGTCTACATGAAAATATAATTATTATTCATTTGCATGGCACCATCTGGGCACTAGAAGTTTCACAGACACATGTGAGGAAGGGTCTCTATCTTGAAGAGTTTACAGGCTGAATAGCAAGTTAGAGCTGCTAGCAGTTAACCAGAGTCACAAATGGAACTTTGCAGTACCATCAGGGACCTTCCAAAAACCCTCCTTCAGTGATTGCCACTCAGCACTCAGAATTTCTGTGATTGGCACTGCACAGCCTAGGGCTGGGGTGGGTGTAAGGATTGATGAGCATGGATGGATCAAGGAAGAATACAGCAAGAGGCTGGTATTGTAAATTGGTTGCCCAGCAAGTTTTGGGCAAGTAAAGGATATTTCCAGGCTTTGTTTGGAAGCACAGAATGGTTTTGGTGCCTTGTGGACCTGTGCTTCCTAAGGAGTGATTGCCAAGCTTTACAACAAACACAGGACTGAATGCTTTACTGAGTGTGAGTGTGCACTAGAAGTGAAGAGACCAGGCTTTTATAACTGTGTGGAGATAAAAATTGAGCAACATGTGGCATTACCTAAACATATGTACAGTGTAACCTTGCTGAGTGCTGAAAGGGCCAGTACAGGACACTGAAATCATATGACTTCTTATTTTAAGAGATGATTAGAGAATTCCTCCAAGGGACAAACTATTTATAACACATCTATAATTTGCTGCTTTTCTTCTTTTTTTTTTTTTTTAATGATGAAATGAGACCAATAAATGAATACCAGTTAATTTAAAAAGTTAGCTAAAAAAGATTTCACACTAGCGTGTGGCTGACTCTGAGGTCAGATCGTGAATGCTTCCCACAGATATTTTGTTTTCAAGCTACTGTTCTGTTGCTGTTCTATTATTAGAGAGTAAGTGGGATGCTTATTTAAAACAATTCTACAAAGCTGAATGACACTGCAAACTTCAGTTTAACTTGGATTTGGTTGAATGAGTCATGGGCACTCATTTCTGCTTCATGCTGCAGCCTTTGCTTGCCCTTTGGATGTACTTTTTGGTTCAGTTATGGTGGTGAAATCGGAATATTTTTCTTCGAGTTGATGCTGTTTGCCGACTTTTTGTGGTGGTCAGTTTGGATTTCATGCTGTCTGAATTTCTGAGATGTCTCTCATTTTGTTCTTAAAACTCAGCCTGTTTCTCGTTATCTTTGTTCTTTATAATTGGTTTCTCTCTGATTCAGGAGCACACACGGTTCAGTTAAAATGTCTTCTTTCAAAGAAAAAGCGTTGGAGGTCGTGACTGTATTGACTAAAGTGAAGCAAGCTCCCTGAAACTACATCCAGCCTGCTCACCCTTCCCTGGGAGAGGCACAACAGACCTGAAAAATGACATTTCCAGGGGATTTTTTGGTTCTTTAGAATTGCACAGCTGCATGTCACAGAGGCCAGAAGAGTCCTACCTGTGAACTCAGCAGGGTGACAACTGGCCACCCTTGATGAGGAGTCCCACAGTTGCCAGTGTCATTAGTTATTTAAGGAACTTTTCTCTCGTTGTGACAGTGTACCTGGAGCTGTAATTAAATAAATGGCCATCTGCTAATTATGAAAATATAAACTGGACTTCTCTGTGGAAATGGAGCATTACCAGAGGTCTGGATTGGAGTCATCTTGAAAAGGCATGTAAATAAAAAATAATCTGTTATCAAGCTAATCCTCCCTTGTAGAAAAAAATACTCTCATGAAAACCAGCAACTTGTCTGCACAGATCCACATTTGGCTAGCTGGGGATAGTTCTAGGCACCTAACTGGATTGGCTTAGATGTTTACAGGCTTGCTTATGCTCTTAAAACTTGCTGTGGATGCCTGACAGCTGTTTAAATATGTAAATAAGTATTCAGGTGGCTACCTTATGGCATCTAAGTTCAGCAACTTGTCCCACACTGCATAAAACCAAGGAAACAAGCAGGAGAGGAGTGAATGTAGTAAACAAAGCTGTTAGTGTGTATGCACTATGAGAATAATAATACTTTGCACAGCTACTGTGCCTCAAACTGCTTACGTTTTGGCATTCTCTGGAACTGAGTTTAGTCACTCAGTGGCAGAAATAGAAGCTTGGAGGTGCTGCCTGCTAGCAGAGTACATGGAGCAGCACCTCAGCAGTGAACTGCCTTTTTGGCAGCCTTACAACAAAAGACGTGAAAGTCTTCAGCGCAATATTTTGATAAGTCATTGATTCTTATTAAAATAATAATTATGACAATAATTATAGCTGTAGCTGGCTCTGACTGAGCTGCTAACTGAGTAGAGGACAGGGGGAGGAGGATTATGAAATATTCTTGTGAAGCCACCTGAGTCCTGCTCCTCCAGCTGTGTGCACACAAGTGAGGATGTTTGTGTGTATGTTTTTGGCGTGTCATGTGCCAGTACGTGACAGTGCCCCTGTGCTGGGTGGGTCCCCCCAGGAGAGAGCTGGAGATTCCAGTGCAGGCTGCCCTACAGGCATCTCATCTCCCCTGTGTTCATGTTTCTAATAACAGAGATATGATCCAAATAGGTGGCAGTGTTTTACCTGTTTCCCTATGGATAGCAGTACAGTGATGAAGTGGTGCAATAGGCTCCTGGCCATCTCCTCCCTGTAGTGAGCTCTGTGATGTTTGCCCTGCCTCACCTTCCTAGCAGGACCACATCATCTCATCCCCAAAGCCCAGGTCAGGCCTCAGTGATCCTGAAACCAAAGGAAGGTTGGGTAGGTTTTGCAGGTAGCACTGTAGCTGTGATGACACTGTCCTGAGCCTTTCTAATCTAATTCAGTATTAAACATTTACACTGGCCAGGCTGCCACTGCATGACCTCCTGTGCTAAGTGACTGCCAGTGATTAATGACTATTTATTAGGAGAAGATGGTCTCAAACCTGCTCCCTTCACAGACAGTGTAAACAGATTTCTGCTCTTCACCTTCAACCCCCAGGTAAAAAATACCATGTTTTTTCTTTTTGCTTTCTTTTGAAGTTCATTTTTTCATCCCTGGGCGTCTAAGAAAAGCAGATTGCACTGGCCTTTTCCTGCCCTCCTGTGTGGAGCTGCAATGGGCATTTAGAGTGTGAGTTTAGGGGTGTTTACTCTCCTTGGTTAGGGCTTCAGTGTAATGCCTCATGAAATGGGCAAGAGGACAAGGTTGTACTGCAGGACAAGCTTCTGTGTGGGGAAGAACAAAAAGTTAGGTCAGCTCTGTGGGACCTGTGAGAGCACAACCAGTTTAAAAGTTGGATAAATATAAATGCTTTTATTGTACTTTCAGAGGACAGGAATTTTCCAGAAGCAAGTCTCATAACTAATGGCCATTTTAAGAGGTAGTTGATGCAGAGAAAAAAACAGGTTAATTTGGAATTTTGGGTAGGTTTGTGTAGCCTGGGACCCTAATTCTACAGGTTCTATGGGATCCATGGGTTTATGCATGTATTTCACACAGCAGAATTTCACCTAAAGGTATTTCATGTGAAAGTTGTTACAGGGTTTGTTTGCAATTATACAACCAAATGTATAAGTTAAAAGATTTCAGACAAATTTGATGCATTTCTTTAGAGTGGTTTGGGGTTTGTCTTAGTGCCATCACGACTCTGTCAGGCTGAGCAATGATCTCATGTTCTCTCAGAATGTTACCAACAGCTTATTCTGTAGTTTGAGTTCTTCAGGGGGATTTTCACTTTCTAGTTGTGTTAACGTAAATTTACAGTAATTCTCATATCAGTGACCTATGAATGAATAGCTGGAAGGAAAAATAGGGTCTTGCAGGTCAAATGGTTCTTCAAGGTCTCTGTTTTTGGACAATGTGGACAGCTCAGCAACTGCTGGAGCATTTTGTTGCTTTTGAAGTGTCAGTGTGATTTTGCAGAGAGTGTTCAGCAGCCATGCACTGTGCTCCAGATGCTCTGTGTTTGTGGAGTGCTGTCACCTGGAAGGGATAAGTGAAAGGAAGCCCTTGAATTTCATACTTTCCTGGATTCAACCTCAGTGTTTCCAGTTTAATTACCAGAGCTAGCCAGGCTTTGCTCTAAATTCTGCCCCCTAAGCTTCAGTCCTTTCAAGCCTTTGGTAGGCAGTGAACGAGGTGCTGTGTGTTTTGTTTGCTTGTCAATGTTTGTATATTATTCTTAGTTTTCACGCAGCCTTGTGTACTCACTCACTCCTTGTCCTTGAACAATTCCCTCCTGTTTCTGGGGCTTTTGTCAGTGGTTGCAGAGGCTGCTCCAGGCTCTAGCTGGGAGCCACTGGGAGTTATGGCAGTGACTTCAGTAGCTCAGCTGGGACTGTGTTGGTTAAGGGGTGGATTGAGGTAACTGGTGAGGAAAGTACTTCAGGTCTCTATTCCACATTTGGTAAATAATAACTCCACTATGAAATACTATTTCCCTGTTGAATAAATTGGTGTGGGGTATCACTGATGAATTGCTTTCTTCCCAACTTGTGTTGTCCAGTTGGAAACACTGTTTCCTGTTGGTTTAAAATAAATCTTTCTGCAGCATTTGTCTGTTTTATGTCACAGAGAGCAAAATGTATCCTCAAAGGTTTAAATCTGTTGCTAAGGTTAGGGTGGTAGTTTCATAGCAACACAGAGATACCACAGGTGTTAGAACCATCTCTGTAGTAGAGAGTTGGTGGTTTGGTGGTTTCTGTGTTTCTCCCCTTCCTGTTTACTAGAGTAAAATGTGTTCAGGACTCAACTGAACTCAACTGCACCCCTCAGGCAAACAGAGTCATGCATGCACACCTGTGTTCCATAGTGGTCAAAGCAAGAGTTGCTCAGGTTAGGATTTTCCAGACTGAATGTTGCTTAGAAATAATTTTGCTTTGCAGCGTGCAGTTTCAACAAGTCTAGCATGTGGCAAGTCATCACTTCATCAAGTTCATGCTCTTTTAGTAGCAGATTCTTTTAGAAAATCTCCACGTTTAGGGTTGGTTCCACCTTTGATCATTATCCTGTGTGAGTATGATGTGTGAGAGATTTTTGTACAGGCCTGATTTTGAGACACCTTTGTCACGGATTTTTAGAGGTATCAGTTGCTACTGGAAGGTGACTTTAGTCACTTTGCTGGTGAGAAGTTCAAAGCAACTTGTGTAGGATTAAATTATTTTAGAGCTGCTGATTTCTGTTACTATGCTGTGACTGCTCACTTCTTGGTAACTCTGTTGCTGTGCTTGTGTGCAGATCCCTTTTTGTTGAAAGCTGACTGGTTTTTTCCCCCACCAGGCTGGGCTGCAGTTGCTGTTCGCCCCAGTGATGCCTTAGGTTTTGGTTTTCATGTTTGCAGATTCTGTGCTGCCTAGGGATGTAGTTCTGAGCCTCATATTAAGTGGCAGTAAGCTCCCTTCACAGAATAAGTAGACAAAACAATCCTTTTTCTGCCGAGAGCCAAGGACACCTTTCAGGCCCAAAAGCACAAACAAGGGTGGCCTGAAGGGAGGAACAAGAAGGATGAGACCTCACAACCTGAAGCTGTAATTGAACAATTAAACCCCAATATGCAAATGGACCAAAGCTTATAAAAGTGTAAGATCTTGTGACCGGGGTGCCATTTTTTTTGTGACTATTCTTGGTCCACCTGGGGTACAGCCTTGGTTGGGCTCCTGTCCTGCCCAGGGTGGATCATGGAGGCCTTTCAATAAATCCCTACTTTATTCTCCAGCTCTGTCCAGTCTTTTTTTCAGGTCAGCCTTCCAGGCAGCACAGGGCAGTGGCACATGGAAGCTCAACACTGTTCTCAGCACGGGGCTGTGTTGGAAATGCTGGAGGCTGCACCTTCAGCCACCCCACACCCCACACAACGTGGCTGGTTCACCTGCAGGACAACTCATCACTGGTGCAGAGATGAACTTTCTGTTTGCATTCTCCCTCAGCATGCCATGAGAACTTGCTTTCATGTCCACGTCTGTGCTCCCTCTCTGCTTGCACCTTTCTTCTTTCTAAAGATCAGATTTTCCTGTTCTCCCTTTCATTTTTTATTCTCACTGATGTGTAGTTCCACTTCTGTTCCTCTGTCCCTTTTCTGAACAAAGATAATTCATTGTTTCTGAGCATCTGAGTAACAGTTTTGTCACCTTTTTGCAGAGATAGACCAACTTTGATCAACAGCAAAAGAAAGTGGATGTAGAAATTCACATTATGCACTTACATACTCTGTAGTGTCTTTGTAGCTGGTGCTTAGCATATTGCCTCTGGAAATGTGTTTCTGGCATGTAGCTTTTATTTGTGCAGCAAGGGACCCTGGCAAATGCTTCATGTTTGATATGAACTCACAGTCCTTTCAGGCACTGAATAATATGAATGAGGGGTTATCAACATCTTCTCAAAGAGCACTGCAGTTTGTGCCCTGCAATGGTGGCATAATATGGTATGGCATAATGGGAAGGTTGCAAATGGTGTTTGTAATACCATAAACTGTATTGACAGGAAAAGCAATTAAATGTGGAAGGAATTTCTTAGGAAAACTGTGAATTTTCTGGTGTTGAATTCTCTTTAATGAAGACTAGAGTTTCTAGGGAGCTGGAAGTTAGTATAGGTATCACAGGATAATGTTCTGGCCTTAGTAGAGCATGTCTGTGCTTGTGGTGTGTTGGAATATCAAAGGGCAGACAGGTAGTGAGCCCAGGCTGTAGGTGAAGTACTGTTGTTGAGACATTTGTATGTGATTCATCCACATCACTGTGCAGGAGCTTTATGTGATGCTAATGTTTCTGTTAGCTGGGCTCAGGAATGCTGGGCTTGATATTTCTAATTTCTATCTTTTCAAGATTTCTTATGAGTTAAAATAAAATGACTGTGTCCATTATCCTGTAATATGTAGCATTGAATATGTAGTGAATTCTCAACTCCTCTGAAATTGGTGGGAAAATTCCCAATTACGAAATCACAGAATCATGGAATTAACTAGGTTGGAAAAGACCTTTGAGATCATCAAGTCCAACCTATTACTTTGAAAGAGTTAAGATTTCACCTTAAGGCTCGTTTGCTCCAGCATTTGTCCTTTGAATTATAAAGTCCTGGCACAGCTGTGAGCCCTGAAATATTTAGTAGTGATTGGTAGTGACTGACTGCAGTCAAAGTCACCTGGAGCTTCTCACCAAGCTGACATTCTGTTCTCTAAGCTCAGGCTGATGTTTCCTTTAACGTTTCTTACTCGAAATCAAGTTCAGTTTTGGTTGACATCACTGAAGAGGCAACACAAGCTCTGCCCTAAGCTGAGGCAGTGCAGTGTGCTGTGCTGTGACATTTATACCCTGGCAGATGCACCAACATCCTCAGCTGATGTTGAGGCTTCTTTTGCCAACGCAAAGCATTCATGGAGTTTTCTCCCTGCTTATGAGGTGCACTTGTCTCAAATGTGGTATAAACAAGTGCACTTACAATAAATGCTCCCCTACACCCCATTTGTTGACAAATCAGCCACCCTTACTTATATGTGCATATGTACATATATGCATATACATACACAGATATGTTTATATGTACATATATGCAGATACATACACAGATATGTTTATGTGTACATATATGCATATACATGCACAGATGTGTTTATATGTACATATATGCAGATACATACACAGATGTGTTTATATGTACATATATGCATATACATACACAGATATGTTTATATGTACATATGTGCATGTCTGTATGGTGGAGGAGGTTTCTTGCTATGTGAAGCTGAGATCAAAGGGTGAATGCTCTCCCTGAAAAGGCAGTAGGGTGTCAGCCCATCCCAGCTGCTGTATAAACAGACTGATGTAGGACTTTGATGCTTGCATGAAGCAGCTTTAGATTCCCAGTGAACGTTGTTTTGTTGCATAGAGGAGGACAAGGACACAATCTGTGGAGAGTGAAATCTTGAGGAAAAAGAACTTCAGCAAATAACAAGCTAGGAAATTTGTATTCATACACAGCTCAGGTGTTTGGAGATACAGGCTGTGCACAGAGTTGTGCTGCTGTGACAAACCAGCTTTTTATTCTCAACAAAATTGTTGCTATTAGTCTTGCAGCATATCCAAAAGCTCTTGTCACATTTGATTTTAGGTTAAAGCTATGTAAAGCCTTCAGGTTTTTTAAAGGAACTTTAAATTTTCCTACTCTGTTATTTGAGAACTAGTGTCTGCCTGTTACTTTTTTTTTTTCTGTTTGAAACTTTTCTCTTTGGTATTTATAACAAAAACTGCCAACTAAGTTTTATTTCATGTTCACTCCATGACAGAGTACATAACTGGCACAAATTTTTCTTTTATAGCTGGAAGAGAAAGCATAATAATGTAAGGATTTGGAAAGGGAAGTAGTCTGTCTTTATCTAAAACAAATGTAGATAATCTGCTGACCTTTCTAACAGCATAGAAGTGTGATATCCTGTATTTATTTGCAGTCTCCTTGTTTATAGAAGTTGGAATGGGATCCTGCCCATCTTTCGCCTATTTCTGTATTTTTCCCCCCAGTGTTTATGTTTGTATCACCAAGAGTTTGGAGCATAAACAGTTTAGTTTCTGCAAAGGAAAATGAGCTCTGGCTGGTCTGATAGAAGTTATCAGCAAAACAGATGATAAAGAGGTGAGGGCTGGTGAGTCTGCAGGGTAGTAATGAGCAATTCCATTCCAGAGCTGTTGACAGGACACTGCCAGAGAAAGTTGTCAGAAAGTGATGAGCAGCATCCTGCCATGATTGGGCATTGCCTGAAAGATTATAAATTACTCATTTTTATTGTTGCAATGCATTTGTTGAGAGTTTCCTCTGAGATTCTAAAGCCTGGAGTAATGTTGGCAGCGCTTCTTTGTACTGCCAAGATGATAGCTTTGTTTTAAAAGCTGTATTAAAAATCTCTGTGGAATAAATAGCTGCTCCTCCTTTCTTGGCTTGCTGTTTCTACCTCTACTTTTAAGAGATCTGAAGAAATGTTTTCCTTGTATGCATCAGTTGCTTCTCAGTAGCAGACAGGGCATGTCACCATGAAGAAAGGATTGAGTGTCCTCTTAGTAGGGAGTGATTGGAGCATCTCATGGTTGAGTGATATCTGACAGAAGTTTGTAACCTCAGCTGAGGTAACAACTTACCAGAAGTCCCACTGTGGATGGAGGGTGATGCCAGTTAAAACTTTGCAGGAGCTGATGCACAAAGTAACTCCTGTGCACCTGTAGTTCCTGTTGCCTGTTGGTGTCTTTCTGGCTTGAAAAACTTGAAAGGACAGATATGACAGCAAAATGTAACGTGCAGTGACCTCTGAGCCTTCTCCCAGAAAGTAAAACATGTCTGCAGCTAGAAAAGCGTATTATTTTATGCTCCAAATTAAGTCCTCTGGTAAACTTGGAGAAATACAAGATGACACAGCAAGTGAGGTGCTGACCTTGTTTGTTTATCTGGCAATTTTTCAGAAACTATCACTGTATTCATTATTTGTTCTCTATTTAAATTAGTTCTTGCTGCCACATTTCAGTTGGTAATGCCGTCTTTAGAATTTTAAACCACATTTAAAATGTGTCTTAGGGTAAGAATATATAATGAACCAATCACTATTCATGATAAAGCATCCAAAGACGGATAAATTAATACTATGTGAAGAGTCTCTAGTTTTATAATTTCAAATTAATTCATAGCCTGAATTATTTTTGGATTACTAAAGCATTGATAATTTAATAAACCTTGAATTTCTGAGTTCTAGCAAGAATTTCAAATTAATGTTACAAGTTGCAGTTTAGGCCTCAGTGAAGTTGTCCAACACCTCTTCAGTAACTTCACCTCAGTTAAATTAAATATAAAGTGATCTTTGTCTTGGTTGCTGTAGGGAAGTGAACTCTACACTTAAGCCTTGTGAGGCAGAGCCTACAGGGATGACTTTTGTTCTGCACAGTGCAAGAGTGGCTGCCCTCATTGTCCTGTGTCTCCTCCTGACTTCAGAGGATGTTGCAGTTTATTACTGGGAGTGGGAGAAAGGCTCAGTCGATGCTGGGAGACCTCTTGACTCTGCAGGGGTGATACTGCATACAAGGGGACAGAACTCGGAAGTTTTATTCTTGCTGACCCTTTTTTCGTGGCCTTTGGTGGCCTCTGTGCCTCATTTTCTTTTCGGATTGAGTCTTTTGTCTCTTTGGATCTTGTAAGTTTTCTTTGAAGCAGGAGTGTTATTTTTCTATATGTTCAGCACAGAGAGGCCCCCACTCCCAGTGGGGTTTTTCAGGGGCTTTTGTGTAACGTGTAACGATGGTCTGCATTGTAAAAAAGGCAAAGCAAACAAACCCAGAGAGGAGAATGTGCTTCTGGTTTGAAGGCAGCTTCGCACATAAATATCTATTTCACTTCAGGAAACTGCAGTTTGTTACAAAAGAAATGTTTAGCTGCAGCTTTCCCCACACTTCCAGATTTTCAGTTTCTCTTTTCTTCCTCTCTGCATCTAAATGGTTCAGGAAAATGCCTCTTCCAAATGACTGTTTTGCTATTCTAACAAATGTCATTGGTCCTAGGACTTTTGTGGAGCTCACATCAGAGGCAGGCTTCTTGCTTTCTATTCACACCTCTTGGATTTGACAGCAAGACTCTTAGAGCTTTATTAGTATGTCCTGAAATTGTGCTTTGTGGGGTTTACCTTTACACTGCTCTACCAGTTTGTCTTCAGAGCTCTGTTACTCTGTTTGCATCCATCTTTGAAGAGGTATTCTACAGCATACTATTTACTAGGAGTTTTGGTTCATTTAGCACTTCTTGTCTCTCAGCAGATTGATTTACAGACATGATTTGGTACATGTTGCTGTTTGCCGCTCTCAGAAATGTTATGTTGGCAACAAAACACCACAGTTTCCTAACTGTGGTAGTTAAACCAATCCATGGACTGCAGGGATGGTAAACCTTTTAAAAACTGAATTTCATCTCATAGAAGCTTATTACTCTGTGAGGAATAACTTACTTTGTAACATTTTCTGCTAAGGTGTTCTTCCTTTAGCTTTCTGATTATTCATCAGCTGGTCAAACTTTTCCCCTTGCCATTTATCCTTATGTTTTAAATATCTCATAAGTTCTGATCAATTTGCCAAATTTTCCTGGTTTGGAAAAGAATGAGCTTGGGAGCTCTGAAACAGTTGCTGCAATACAATACCATAAGAAAAAGCTGTGGTGTTGAATACAAATTCAAATAAAAATTGGCTGGGAACATTAAATTTCTGCTTAATGCTGTTACATGAAATTCTCAGGGATCTCACATAAATATTTAATTCCTACAAACAAAGCCCCGAGTAGACACTTTATCTGACTCATTCAAAGTTAAAAAAAGAATTAGTGCTCTCTTTGGAGTGAACCTGCAGGAGTTTGGAAAGTTGCACTGTTAATGTGATTGATTTTTATGTCAAGGATAAATTTTTCCTTCAACATCCAAGTGCAAAGGTTCACACGCCTGCATGGAATAACTAATAAGTGTGTGTGATTTCAAAGTCTACAGGAGGCAAAGGGGCAGAGTGTTTCCATACAAAAATGCCTGTTTTGTTTCTCTGGAGAGCAAGAGGCCTGGTGTGGACTCTGTCAGGGAGAAACTTGTATTAGGATTTATTTCAAGATGGTGCCAGATGGGTTTGTGTGATGGGGCTGCACAGCCTTTCCCTCTCTGGGATCTCTGGATCTGTGGCCTGATCTGCATTCGGAGTCTTTTGCAGGCACTGCTTGGGATGTGACACTTCAGTCATCTTGTAAAATCACAGTTATAAATGTTGGCTCTTTCACAGCCTCAAGAGCAGCCAGCCCAGTTCAAATTTGACATTGCAAAGCCCGACAGTGCAGGGGAGTGCTGGGGAGCCCATCAGAACTCCACCTGTGTGCACCTGCCTTGAGCAGGCTGTGCCAGTGGGCTCTCAGTGACCCCAGTGCTGCTGCTCCCAGCAGTTCCAGCAGCAGGACACCCGCCCTGCAGGCTCAGGGCAGCTGAGCATCACATCCCTCAGCAGCTCTGCTCAGGCAGGGGGCTCCTTGGAGCTTCCAGGGAAGAGCAGGCATTAAACACTGTCTCATGTGCGTGTGTGTGAGCAGAGAGAACAAAAGCTTTGGAAAAAAAATAAATTTCCTTTTTCCTGCCCAAATATTCTAGGCATAATGGATGGAAAAATAAATTAAACTGGGCTTTGATAACTATGTGGGTAGCCTCTGTCTTTATCTTCGTAATTTTTTTTGCCATGCTCATCTGAAGTAAAAAGCCTGTGTGTCCTGCACACTTGCAGGTTTCATTTGTGCTGTCCTGCACACATACTCTGATGATTGCAGGCACTTTCTGTCTTACAGTAATTAGTTGTTATGAGCTATCATTGTGTTGGTGTTGATTTCTCAGTTGCAGCAAGCTTGTGTATAAAGTAATGATCCTGACCCACTGGTCAAGATGTTCTGCTCTTGTTTCCTTACTTTGTTGTTTGAAAATAATTTCAACATTGCCTACTTGATAAAATCCCTGTTTCACACAGTATGGGTTAGTGTGACAGCAACCTTCCATGCTGCTGCTTAGGTAACAGAAAGATGAACACCTGAATGTGAGTAAATGACAAGGCAAGAGTGTTATTGGGTATAGGAGGGCTGTTTCACCTGTCTGTTGAGAAAAGAACAGTTTCTTGTTTTTCACTGCAAATCTAATTCATGCACGGCTGAAAGTCTTGTGCAAAAGGATTCTAAATGTTATGCAGAGGATTCCCTGAGGAAGTTTGATAAACACAGCAGCAATATAGATTATTGCATGTTCATTACGGGTTTGTTGGCCTTTTTTTAAAAGGGAATTTAGATGTGTCCTACAATGCAGACTTTGAAATTCTGATCTTTTGGATAAGGTAGCAGAGGTATCATTAGCAAAACTGTGTTTGGTACAGCAAGGACTGCAGGTTCCTAGCACTTGAAATGATTGATTGAAGGAGACAAACAGAAAAGCAAACAGCAGAGGATTATATTTCAGGGCAGAGCTTAAGCTTTCAGGAAGAGAAAGATTTTATTTTTGCTGAAGTGCCTGTCTTGGAGATGATGCTAGCATTGGGTGCTTCACTGTCTTCTGCCAGCCCTGCAGACAGGTGGATGCTCAAGAGAACGAGCTCCCATCTGTGCTTCCTGTAAAAATCTTTCTCAGCTTCCCACTTTTAAACGTACTATCTCTACCTCTCCCTCCCTTTCCCTGGCTGTTATCACTGTTCCTCATCCTCTCAGCACTCTTGGTTTTAGTTCTTCCCCCGTGGCCGCCAGCCACGTGCGCTGTACTCTCGCTGCTGCGGCGCTTCCTCCTTGGGGTTTCTGTGCACAGCCTCAGCCCAGCTCTGCTGGGTGCTCGTGGCACCCTGTGCCCGAGGCTGGGCCATGGCTCAGCCAGTTTTTATTTGCTCTGAGTGCTGCCTGCTGGCCACAAAATGGCCTGAAATGGCCCAGCTGGGGAGCTGCCCAGCACTGGCTCCTGTCACCTTCCGTAGCGGGGGACACTGGCACCAGCAGCACACAAAGTTGGGAGTGTTAAGGGATAATGTGCCAGGCAAGTTACTGCCATGGACCCCCCGAGAGGTGAGTCTCAAAAGTGCTGCTTCTGCCTTGCAGAGGGGCAGAGTTGTCTCTGGGGAAGTTTCCTAATGTTTGTTGGCAAATAGAGCGATTCTTGAAACCGGTAATACTTGCATAAAATAACTGCCTGAATTTTCAGGGCTAGTAAAATCAAGCTTAGTCTGTGTCTCAGCCAGAGTGTTGAGGAATTTCACATACAGACTGGGCAGTCAGTGTAGAACACCTGACTTTTTATTTGTTTATTAACAGAGCAGTTAAGATTGGAAAACACAGTTCCATGTGTGAAAACTCAGTGTAAGATTTCAAAGAACTGGAGAGCAGAAGAGGCACTACTGCTCTGCCACCCTCCAAGCATTGTTGTCCCTGTTGATCACCTACAATATAGTCTGAATATACAGTACCTGGTCATGGCCATACATCTGGCATAATGTGGGCATTAGAGTAAATTCTTTATCTCCTAAAGTGAAAGCATAGAAAACATTTGAGAAATTTTATCTAGAATTTTCATGGAACTAAATTCAAATTTTCCAACTTCTGTTTGATATTAAGAATTACAGTTAATTTCAAAGCATCAGATATTCTTTGTGCTAGAAGATCCATATTCTGTCCCTGCCTGCAGCAATAGCTGAACAGATAATTGAACTCTTTAACAGTAGTGTCTGGAGTTTTGTTTTACTGTTTTAGTGTGTGGAAAGGTGTAAGACAATGTCTGTGATTTTACCAAATGGAAAGAATTTCATCAGGAAATGTCTCCACTCCAAATACGTCCAGGTTTTCTTTACTGCAATCAATACAGTTATTCATGGCTTTCTGCTCCCAGCTCTCTCCTGGCTATATTTAACATATGTCATTGTACTGGGCTACATGGCTTTAAGAAAGTTGTTATTGTGGTACAGATGTGTGCTGCAGTGAGGCCAGGGCTGAACACAGCCAGGGGGCTGTAGAAATGTCTCCTGTCCTGCAAACATGAGCAGGGGTGCTCTGTGTGTTGGGTTTTGCTGAGGGATGGTTTACATTCCTGTAGTGGCTGAAGTTGGCCAGCTCAGAACATCATCCATGGTGTACATTCAGCACCTCACAGCTTTGCATAAATAATTGCTCAGATAGTCTGTGTCGTTTGTGTAGTGCTGAAAATAATTTGCTGGTGCATATGCCATTATATATCTGCTTGTTGTAATGACATGTCCTCTGTTGACAGAACAAATTTGTTTTATTTTATTTTTTAGGAATTTTGAGTGTTCTGAAACAAAGTGACTTTTTCTTTTAAAGGTCAGTGGTTAGACAGACACAATTAGGAGCATCTCAACTGTTTTTATTGGCAAGGATGAACCAACATTACACGTGAGGAGCAAATAGTGCATTTTATTTTATTTTTTTTCTCTCACTCATCTCTTGTCTCCAATTGATTTTCTGTTGTAATGTGATGCTGGGCAGCCAAGATACATCATTTAAAGTGAAGACCCCTCCCAAGCTGAGCTTTGGGATTTTTGGGGTGCATATGTAGAACCCACTTCATGATGGGTGCAACTACCCACAATTTTCAAGAACTTCAGTCGAGTGCAGATCTCTGGCACCATCCAGAGGGCATTTGCCACTTCTTAGTTAAGTCCCCATTGAATATTTGTTAACACTTGTAATTTAGAAGAGTCTTTGACTCTTAGGCATGAAGACATCATTAGTTTTGAGTGAAGTTGGCTCCTTTTGGAAACCTCAACTGTGTGTCCCTCAGTGGGACAGCTCCCCATTGGGATCACCATTCTTCCTACTTACATCCTGTTGGGATGCCCTTGCTTCTCACCTGCAATTTTCCACTTAGTAGCCTGCCAGCATTACCTGCAAGAAGTTTTACAGCTCCATTCTACAAACACAGCATTTAAACAACAACAAAGTCCAATGTGTTATGGCATGTTTACTCAGGAGATGCTGCCATGCATGGGATCTGCATGCCTGATTTATGCAGCTTGGCTTTGGGGCAGGTGCCAGTGTTGGGGCAAGGGAGGCAATGAGAGCACTGGCCAAGGCACCCTGGGGTGGCTGTCAGCTGCAGGGAGCTGGGGCTGGGACTGTCTGAGGGGCAGCAGTGCTGGAGCTTGGTTCATTTCCACAGCGTTGCATCAGTGGGATGCAGTTTACTGAGGCAGAGAGCAAGGGCTGCCTGCAAACTGACTTCAGTCAGTACAGTGAAATTTCTACCCAACTTTAAGTAGGAATTAAGTTAATTTTTTTATTGCTAACTTTTATCTCCCTACAGATTTGATTTAATAGGCCAATGAGGAGTTATGATTATATTCACTTCAGGTGTCATCCCTTTAGGGTAAAGCCATATTACATGATTTTGAAAAAGAAGATAAATGCAGAGATTATCACAAACGTAAATTTTGCAGATTGCAGCTTGACAGGGAAATGGGGTTGCAGCCTTTTTTGAAATGCTGTCACACCTGTTTTTGTGGTGAGTGTTTGAACTCTGAAAGGGTGAGAGCCCTCAGGCAAAGGAGGTACCCCCATGATATTTTGCTGAGATTTGGCTGTAGTATCAATTTGAAATATCTGAGGGCTTTTTTCCCCATCGAATTGTTTTAAATTGGATTAGGTTAGAGTAATCCACTTGATAGTAATGCTGGAAATCTGTAAGATCTGCTAAAAAGATTCCTGATTTTCTTTGACCTCAGTACAAGTGTAGTCCCTTGTAAATGTGTATGAATATGCTGCCACATCTGATGAGGGAATGAACGGTACAGCCGAGGCCTCACGAAGGGCTGGTGGCAGATCTACAACAAGAAATCAAGACCTCATCTCCTGGCAGCATGAATCTGCCCTGGTTTGTCTGGATCCATGTTTTCTTTTCATCAAAGAAGACTTCTCTCTCTCCATGTTCTCCACAGATAGTACTGCTGTTAGCCATTGCAGGTAGTCTCAGCAGTTTGGAAAAATTCACAGTTATTTGCCAAGTGAATGGAAAACTGGAGCTGCTGGCTGGTTGTAAAGTGGTAATGGGAGGGTGTGTCCAAGATTTTGAACAAGGTCAGCAGTTCATTTTGTGTGTGATGCATCATTCATCTTTACCAAAACCCAGTGGTGTTTCTCTGGGTTGCCAGGGCTGGTGTCCCAGCCTGGCTGGGGTCAGAGCCCCAGCCCATGGCTTGGGTCCTTCCACAGGAGATTCTGCTGGGGACAGCTGCAGAGAGGGGCAGACCTGCTTTGTAGGAGCTACTCAGTTCCTCATGTTTTCAACTTGATCACCTAAACACTATTAACATGATTATCTTAACTCTCCCCTCCTATTTTCTAAGTCAGCTGACTAGCCTGAAAGTGGAACTGTGACTTTCATGCTTGAAGGGATATTGTTATTGCAATAAGGATTTTATTAAATTCACAGCTGGCTGTGGTTTGCATAGTGAGCATAAATTATGTTCAGTGTTACCTCCTTAACATAAAAGCTACGNTTCACAGCTGGCTGTGGTTTGCATGGTGAGCATAAATTATGTTCAGTGAGCTCTACTGTGTTACCTGCTTGACATAAAAGCCACATCAGGCAGAAATACCTAAATACACCCTGCAGAAATCCCAAACAAGTCCTCTCCTGATAAGCACTCTGTGGGTTGGTTAAAGTTATTAATAAGTCGCTTATCCTTGCTATTTACTGATACGTGGGTAGGCTGTTGTTGTGATTTTGTGAGCTACACAATCCAAGTTTCTCTTGGCCACAATTTTCAATGACAGTGTATAGAGTATTTGAAGGACCATCTGTATGACTCCTGCTGGCTTCATGGTTGAAGTGGCCATGGTGTGCAGGTCATCTGTGACAAGGGGTACCACTGGCTGCCAGCTGTTGGCTGTTGTTGGGAGGATATGAATGAGAACATGTTAATTGATAGTCTGTGAGTGATCAACTTAGCTCTGTCATTTTTGTATGAAGGAAAGTAAAGAGCTTTTGCATTACATATTAAGGTGTAGGAGGGCTTTGCTTCTTTTTAGCTGGGGATCTTTTTATCACTTTCAGAATACTCTGTGATGGCATACTTCAGCCTTCTGCTCGTACTGATATTCACACCTGACAGTAAAAAAGACTTGTAAATTAGGTTGCTTCCCTAACACCGTTTTGTTTTGCACTTGTTTATATTTCTAAGCACTAGACCAAGCAGGATGGGGTAACTCTTGGTCTGCTGGCTGGACTGGCCTTGCCTTTGGTTCCTTTGGGAGCAGAGCAGTGCAGAATGGCTCTCCTTCCCCACACTCCTGCATTAGTGCAGATTGCTTCCACTCCTGCCCTGAGCAGGTCTCGTTGCCTTCCACTGCTCTCTGCAACTTGTTCTTGATGCAGAGACTGCCCAGAGCTTTGAGCTGTAGGTGCTCCTATCAATCCATTATCTAGATGGGATTTAAGCAGTGTCTGATATCAGCTCAGAAATGTTTAAATATACTGTGGTGCAAAATACTGGGTCTGGTTTACCTGGTACATGTGTCTGCTTTATGTTGTGAATTTCAGTGGGCTTGACTGTGTCTGTGTGTCTGTTACAAAGAACTTGGAAAATACAATCCAAAATGTTTTGGTTACACTAAAACTGTTGGTGGCCTCCTAAAAATTGAAAAGCAAATACCTCCATTGTTTCATGCAGTGAAAAGAGAAAATTTTTGGCTAGTATTTTGCAAGAACTACAGACAAAATGGTGTGTAAACACAGACAGTCTGGCAGATGTTCAGCTGGTGTCTCAGGTTAGCCCTGTCCCAGCTGCATTTTGAGGGTTGGCTCTCTTGGGTAACTGCTAATTTCAGGAGTCAGTCCCAGCTTTCTTTGGGGTTCAGTCAAGTAATTTTTGGTCCAAGGAAAAGAAATGCAAGGCCCCGCAACATTCATAACTGCTTTTAAAACCTGGTAATCGTTATTCGTTTAATTTGGCCGCCTCCCTCTGTAATAATCGCAGGTGTTAAGTGTCCCCCTGGTGTCACAGGTGAGGGCAGCCTGACAGGGAGCCCTGTCAGTCCCTGGGATGCTGCTGGAGCTCCGGGTGCCTGCTGGCAGCCACGCTCAATGGCCTTCTTTCACCGAAAGTGTAAAACTTGGCTGCAGGGCACCCTTGGAAACACACACTGCCTTGCTGCTGCACAAAGAAAATTGCTGCTCCTCGGGGAAATAACCAAGTTAGAGCCCTGGTGCCAATGTTATAGGATGCCAGCACAGCCAGTGTTTGCATCCTCAGAGCTCTCTGCCTTGCCATTAACAAGGGCTGATTGTGCAGGATGAAAGGATTTGCCTTCAAGACCTGTACTTGAATTGCTGTAAGAGTTTATTCATTGCCTGATACTTTTTCCTTAGACACCATCAGCTGGAATACTTGGCTTTAAACTGGGAGGAATTAGTTTGTAATAGATTGCTGTAAAGTGATATAATAATCTCCCTGTTCAGTAAAAGTCTGATTTACATGGCATTACTTTCTTCCCAGGATGTACATGTGAAAGGAAAGAGCATTTCTAATTGGTTTTGCATCCCATGCAGTAGGAAAGTAGATTTTGGAGAAATTAATACAAAAAGCAAAGTTACTGATTAGTTAAATGGATTTATAAAGTATTTTAGCATTTAGTATTATTAAGCATTTTAGAAAATACACTTTTTTAAAAATCAGAGAAAGGTTTTCACAACCGTTGTGATGCAGAATAGGAAGGAAAAGAATCCAGTCTGTCTGAAGTTTTGTGAGAGCATTGGTCAAAAAAACATTGCAGTGTGTGTCCTGGTGGGAAGGGTGTGGACGTCTTTAGTGGTCACTTACTTCAGAGCAGAATAATGCTCTGAAACAGAGACTTCCATATCTGTGAGTATAAACAGAGTAAAGGATTAAAACCTCTTCATGGTAAAGAGGCATTTTGGTTGTATTGGGGTAGTGCTGAGCACATCAGTGTTTGAATGAATGAGTCCCAGTGTTCATGGGGAGTAAAGCTTCCTTTGTGCTGCAGTGAAGTACTTATTAATTCCATCTTTCAAACCTTACTTGATGGTATTTTTATCTCCTCATTGGTGATCTTCTCATCTGGATCTTTCATTACTTCTTACTGATACTGGCCAGGATTGATGTGAGCCGGGCCACCCTGGCCTCTGCTCCTGTCCTCCTGAGGGCTGTCTGCAGGTTTTAGCTCTTTAATTGCAGCACTCTGAATCATCTCACTTCAGCATTTTAACTCCTCCTTTTTAGCTTTTGTGTATGACTCTTCCTCAGCTAGCAATCAAAAATTCAGAGGCTCATTTCCTTGCTTCCTTTTTCGGAAATGAGCTGTCTTTTTTAGCAGAACTTGAGGATGAGGCCCATCCATTACTATTTAAAGATCCTGATTAGCACATGTTGAAGAAGGTCATAAAGTTTCCTAACCTTCAGTCCATGAAAACAGATCAGAAGTGGGGCTGTGCATTAATGAAGTTTCTGCATAGCTTAGAGCAATGGTATTTTTTGCTTGCTGAGGAAGCCCTGCCTTCAGATAGTGTGAGCTGTGCTTCAGGGGGGCAGGTTTTCCCCTGGCCTTTAAGGGATGAAGGAATGGATGGAGAGGATGTGTTTGGTTGCTTTCCAAGACATCTGTTTAAAAAGCCAGTGATTGCTATTTTGATTATCCTTTCTTTACAAACCTACCCCTTATGCCCTTTCAAAAGTAAGATGTGGTGACTTGCTCTTTTTTAATTCAAATTAAAAACATCCCCAGAGTCGAATTCTGGTATGATACAGGTGTGGTACGTGATAGGCATGAGCAGTGTCAGCTCAAACATACATGCACGATTGGGCAGGAGCAATGTTAGCTCATATTCAAATAGACTTACGGTTGATTTCCCCTGAAATTTTCAGTTTATTTTCAATCAAAGCGATACAAATACATTAAATTCTTTATTTTGAAGGTTTATTAGTATGCTCTTTAAAACAAATAAAGCCATTGCCTTAGAATGAAGTGAACACTACTGATTACATTGACAGATTTTGCTGTGGAAATTTTGTATTTTAAAACTTGTTACCTCTCTCAGAATATAATTACTCTAGGAGGACGTTAATGTTGAAAAACTGCATTATTTTGCAAATACAGGAATCTTGTTATTTCTGGTTTGAGAGGTGTTTGATTGGCTTCACTTAAAGGAACTGTGGCTCTCGGAAGCTCCCAAAAGAATGAGCTGAGGTGTGTTTCCTCTTAGATAAAGCTGAATTTCCTATCTGCAGCCCTGCAGTCACCTGTCAGTTGCAGAATTGTTAGAATGAGAAATACCTACTTCAGATTTTTTTTTTTGTCTGAAACACTTGTGTCTTGTATAATATTGCCATTAGCAATGTAATGTTCAGTAAATTATCTGCCTCTGACAGAGCAAAAGTGTTTATTTATGCTTTAGATCAGTGATGGTATTTTCAAGAAAAGAGATGTTGTACATATAGCAATTTCTTGTAATTATTTTTTTTACTAAGCCTGGATGATCAGTCTGCACTCTCTCAGAAATTCTGCTTTGTTCCAGCAAGTAGGAAACTTTTGCTTATGCTTGGCTGAGAACCTGCCTTCAGCTTCCCACTAGTTTACAGTTTCCATGTTGATTTGCTTGAAGGTGCCATGTCAGAAACTGAAGTATGTACTCCTCAGTTTTAGTTAAAAATCAAATAAGCAAACAAACAAAACCCACGAACCAAACAAACATAAAGAAATTAACAATAAACCCAAACCTCTCCTCTGGGCATTTGGGATGAACTGGCTTCATCCATTCTGCCTTTAGGTGAGTTTTTCTGTGCAGCTGAGGACTCAAGATGTTGGGAAACACCCTTGAAATCTGTCAAAGTCATTGTCATATTTTTAATTTCCACCACAGTAACTCACCGTCCTGTATGTGGGTTCTGACTTGCTGGCAGAAAGTGCCCATGGCCCGTTTTTGTGGCCAAAGACACCCTGAGTGCCAGGGAGGTGAGGGCTCCGTGCCCCAGGGATCCCATCTCAGTGGATTTCTTGGCCGTGCAGGAATTCCTCTCTGAAACATTGATGTGCTGTCTGCATCCTCTCTGTCTGTGTGCTCTCATGAATGCTGTGTGTTTGCTTCCACCAGCTGAAAGGAAGTTGTAGTTTCACAAGGACCTACTTGGCTTTCATTCCGTAAGGAAGATGATTTGTTTTGTTTTGTTCTCTTGACTGGGTCAGCAATTATATCATAAAAAGGATATGGCTGCAGTGATTCAAATGAATTAGCCAAAACATTTATCAAGGTACTAAAGCCACAAAATCACACAATTAGTGGTGAAACAGTAACAGCAAGTTTGCCTTTCATCTCAGTACTTTCAGGTTTTTGATTCAGAGAAATAGAACAGAGTTAAATTCCTGAGCATAGGGATAACTCTGAAATGAACACCTTGAGTGACCAGTGTATTGATAAAATATATATTTGCCCAAGCAAATTCTCAAAACTAAGGAGCACTATGGGTAGTGGAATCCTGCTGCTCTCTTTCAGGAATGGTGATGGAAACTCTCAGGCTGTGTCTGCACAGCTGTAATGAGATGTACAAACAAGCACTGTCCAGGCTCTGTAACTTCCTGCTACAGTGCCCAGCCCAAGACAGACTTAAAAGAGGCTTCTTCCTATGGAATGTTCTGCTTGCATTGTGTTTGTGTTCCACAAAGCTGCAGCCCTTAAAAATGCAGTCAAGGGGTCAGTAGGAGACCACAAAGAAAGAGACTAAACAGGAATCTAAAAGCAGTTTTAAATGCTTCTGCTCCAGTGATGTCCCTCAGTCTCTTCTAATGTGTGTTCTGCAGGAGCTTTGCATCTTGAAGCAGGGTACTGTGAGGTTTGATTACTGTAGATTTAGGCCAAAGGCTGAGCCTTTATGACTAAATTTAAATGTCCTTTTTCTATCAGCCATGATTCTGTTACATGGAGATCAAGTGCCTCTGTGCCAAAATGTGTTGATACTCTTGTGGCATGTCTTTTGCCCTCAGCATAACCTGAGAATAGTGTGACTCTGGTACTCTTAAGCAGCTATTGCATTTATTTAGATGTTTTGTTACAGGTTTTACAGAGAGCCCCTATTAGCCTGTAAATTCAGCCTTCACTAAATAAGATACTATGGAGGAACCTTTCAGCCCTGAGTTCTAGATGCAACAATAAGGTACTTGTTTATATGGTTTTTCAGGCTACATTCAGAGATGCTAAAAGTGTAGACAGATTTCAAATGATGATTTAATTGTTTACAAGTGAGTGTTTTCTGCAGCATACAAAAGAGATGAACTAATCCCCAAAGGCTTTTTTGATATAACTTGAACAGATGATTTCCTGACATTGTTATATATCCTGGTTTAAGGCGATGAATAATTAGCTATTTAAGTTTTTTAAAAAAAATACCTTGAGAACTAGATGTCAGCTGAAAAGCTGTCAGTAAATTGGGAACAGCTTTGCATGTCAAGTTGATTATAGCAATGAATGAAAGGAATTACAGGAAAATGAACCATGCAGTGTGCAGTTTTTATCTTCAGTCTCCCCACAGTTTCTCCTGTCTCATTCTCCAGATTCCTGGGGTGCTTGTGATACTGTCAAGCTGTGGAGTTCCCTTTCACAAAATCTTTACTGTGGGCAACTTTTGCTTGTTGTTTACTCCTCTTCCTTAATGTGCAATAACTTGAAACTTTACATTCAAGGATTTCCCCCCTCCAGCCCCAAGTGCCATTAATAGCATCTTTTGTCTGAGTTGTTGAAATCTGGAAAGCCACTTACTGCACAGCTTCAGTCCCAGGCAGGCAGCTCGGCCTCTCCTGCACATCCTGCAAGCTGCCATGTTTATCCTCCAGTAACAGAGATTATTTTGTGTTTTCCAGAGTGGATTGGAGGTGACAGGGCAGTTGCTAGGTCTGAGCTGAATGTTTGTGGGCTGATCCTAAGTGAGCTGTAGTAAAGAGTTGTGGGGCCTCTTATGTGCAGCCACAGCCAAAACCAACCCAGTGCTCTTGGTAAGAAGGGTACTGTGGACATACAAGCTAATTAGGATCTTACAAATCTTTCATGTAAGCAGATGGGAGTGAATTAATGTCCTTTGAATTATTCAGCTTGAAATTATAATTGTGCATCTGTATGAAAGTTCTGAATTTAGATGGGCTGAAGTCCTCTGACACCTCCCTGTGTGGAAGCAGCTCTGAGTGCAGTGCAGGGAGTGGAGATGCTTTGGCAGGAATTGAAGGACTCATGTTCTTACAGGGGTGATTGTCACGGTGGCACTGAAGGCCAATGCAGAATGAAGCTGCTGTAGGGCCATCTGGATGACAATTGCTGTTTACCAACACACAATACCTGTCTGATAGGTGGAAGTGGCAGATTTTGCCTCTCTGTCATCCTCGTGACTGTAGTGAGCCAAGGCGGTGCTGGAGGCCTGTTCCAGGAGGGAGAGGGAGCCTCTCCTGGCAGAGGCAGATGTGTTGTTTATGCAGAGGTAGCTTATTGAAAATAGATTGCAGATGGTGTGACAGCAGTGATGCACAGAAGAGGGGTTAGAGGGAAGGAAAAGGAGAAAAACCTGGAGGTAAGGGAGGGAGATGGGAGGTTCCTCACTGACGGCTGCCCTGTCCAGGCAGTGAGCAGCAGGTGCTTTGCACTGTATTACTGTAACCCTTCCTTTTGCCCCTGCATGTTTCTTGTCATGTCAAAAGTGTAATGTGGAGCAGGATGTGTTTAAGAATGGTTTGAAATCATGAGGGTTGGGTACTGTCACTGTGTCCCATCCTAGTGCAACGTCTTGGCTTCAGCTTGTCATTTGGAATTAACAATCCTTTGGGGCTGCAGTGATTTTCATGGTGGTGCAGCACAAATACAGTAGCAGTGTGCACCAGGATAGGGTTCAAACCTGAGCTCCTACAGTGTATTACTAAGTACTTGGCTGTTTATGAGGGGCTTAATAGCATCACATGAATGGATTGGTAGCTAAATGAAGGATTGACAAAGCTAATCTCTGTGAGAATCCTCTTTAATGAGTTAATGAGCTGTTCTTATGGGCTCCCTACACACACAGATGCTAATGAGAGTTTTTCTAACTTACCAAGTGATGAAACTTGGATCTGCATCCAGGCTGATAATAAAAATGATGGATAGGTTCTGTTATTTGGGAAAAATATGTTTTAGTTCTGGCATGAAAACTGCAGGAGGGAGCCAAAACTGCTGCTCTACCTGCATATTCTTTATCTTTTCCTGTAGCTTATTGATAAAACTCAAAGTCTAGTGCTAAACCCTCAGTACTTCCAAAGCTGAAAATCAGCAGCTGTACTTACCTATTTCATCCTTTAAAGATCAGTGTTACCAAATTCTTTTGTTAAAAATTTCATTCAAATTTTTTCAAAAAGCTGTTTGTTTGGTTGAGATTTTTTTTTGGTCATATCTCTTGTTTTGGGTTCAGAGTGTTTGTTTGTTTCTTTTCTTTTCTCCTCCCCTGTCATAAAAATTGAAATGTAGTAAATTCGCACAGAGGAAGTGTCTGGTCCTAAATGGATTTATCAGGGACTTTAATCCATAACCCCACAAATTTTTAAGCTGTATCAGGGAGATCATGAAAACACAACTTGGTGGGATTTAAGGTGTTTATTTTTAGTGGTGAGATTTTCTTTTCCTGGCTGTGCTTGAATGGGAGGTCTCAGCCTTGCTCTTGTCAGTGCACTGCTGCATTCCTGACCTGTGCCAAGGGCTGCCTTGCTGCCACACATCTCATTTGGCTCTTGGGCAGCAGAAAGTTGTGGTTATTTCAGGGTGGCCATTGGGGGCAGGAGCTGTGCTGTGTGCTCAGGGGGAGGGCCATGGATGACAGGCAGCTGTGGCTGGAGTGTGCCAGACCTGCCTGCCAAGGGTCTGGGAGCAGGATCCTGGTGCTGGAGGTGTCCTCTTCACCTTATGGCAGCCTGGCATCCGTCAGACACAATCGAGCTTTAATGCAATCATCACACTTTGTTGGTGTGCTCTTTAATCCTCATCCCAGGTCATTAATGAATTAGTTCAATATGACCTCCCCTCAGTTCAATACAGTGCCATTTATCATTATCATTTGTTTACAGTCCTGCAGCCAGTTCTCAATTCCAGTGCTCTGCTTGCCCCTTCCCAAGTCTTTTTGAATTAATTTTTCAATTAGGGTTTCGTGAGACACAGATGCTGTCCTGAAGTCCAGAAAATGTGACCTCCTCTGTGTTCCATTAATCCACTCTCCCTGTAACTCTATCAAAGAACAAATAAAGCAATTAAATTTGTCTGGCAGGCTTTATTCTTTATGAAGCTATACAGGCTGCTTCTCGTTGTATTACCCTCAAGATTTTTAGCTGGATTTTCTTAAAGCTGATTCTCCCTTGTCTTTGCCCTTTCCCTCTGGAAAGACCCAGGGCTGTGTTCCTAGCCTCTTGGTGTCCTCAGTTTGTTCTTTTGAAGGATCCTTCTCATGAGAATAGCAGGATGGAAAGGTTCAGGGCATGACCTGGGCTCTGTGCCAGGCTGTGCCCCTCTCTGGGTGGTTGCAGAAGGGTTCAGGAGGGTGAAGGCCTGAACTGCTGCTCACAGCAGCATCTGATGCTCCCCAGCGTGGCTGTCACTGAACAGCCCTGCTTTGAGAGCAGGGACTGCATGGGCGTCTTTTCCTGTGTTGTGAAGTGCAAAATGTGGTGAAAATGTGCTTTCTTTTTGTTGTTGTTGTTAGTGGGGTTATGCCAACACCACTTAAGCCAGCCCACCACCGTGTCTCTGTCTTTTCTAAGTGCTTTGATGTGTATTTCCAGCTCGATTACCTGGGATAGCTCCAAGTGCAGCGTGCAGCCCTTGTGCTGACTGGCTGATTTCTGTTCACAGTGGAGCAGCACCTGCCTCTGCTCTGAAACTGGCCCTGCCCTGTTCTCTTCAGCTGCTCCTTTCTTTGGAAGATGTTCCTTACTGTGCAGGCTTTAATTTTTTTCTGGTAACTTACTTGTCTGGACACTTCAAATGAGCCTGATCTTTAAATCTGGTCAGGGTCTTCTTGCTGATTCTTTACACTGTGTCCTGTGTCAGATAATATTCAGGCAGATTGTTCTCATAACAGATGACGACTGGAGTGGTTGTCAGACAGGATGCTTTTTTCCCTATAAATGCAATGCTTATACTCTCAAGTGAATTACTGTCTCCTTACATGTGCTTTTTTATGTAGCTGTTTAAGACACTTGCTTACTCTATAAATATAGACTCCTCCAGCTCTATTAAAATGTTGCATAAGGACATGTGTAATTTTTCTTTTTTTTTTTTTTTCCCCTCATCACTAGAACTACAAATAACCCACATCCACGAGTGTAATTAGACTCAAAATCATCGGCAGGCTGTACCTCCTGGGGTGCCCTCTTGGAGGCTTCCTGGGGAAGTGGGCGTGAGGCTGTGGTTCACAGCAGTGAGGGGGTGTGGGGCTTTCAGAGATCAGCTGGGCATGGGGGGAAAAGATCTTTGTCAGCAGCATCCGGTACACTCTGCCATCTCTAAGCAACCCAATTATATTGATCCATTAGATTAGTGTTCTTGTCTTTTTACACATTTGCATTTTATGCTGAAATTCGTTTGCTGCCTGAAACCAACTGTGGGGTTTGTTAGAACAGCTGAGCAGAGCAGCAAAGCTGTGGCTCCTGCCAGCTCTTAATAAATTATTAAGGAAAACAGGACAGTTGACCCTTGCTGGGAGTTGGTCAGATGTATCATTCTAAAGCAGAGATTTGGGAAGTGGTGTTGGAGCAGCTGTGCTGTATTGAGGTGTCAGGGCTGAAAGATAAGTGTGCCTGGAGTTAATAAGGTAAAACATGAACTGTCTGTCGCTCGTACCTGTGAGACAGCATGTCTGGCCTGGGGAGCTGACACATTCAAACTGTCACAGCAGTGCTGGGACAGCAGCACCTCAGTGGCCAGACATATTTCACAGACATCTGGGAAAGCTCCCTGCTGCTATCAGTGTGCTGCAGTCACTGGCCCTGGCCATCTTCACAGGTCTGTGCTGAGCTGGCTGCAGCAGATATTTTTCAGGTGGTAAAAGACACTGAAGATAGGAATAATTCCAATTTCATTTGTAACTGGAACAGTAATAGACAGAAGATTCGGTGTATGGTTTAAATATTCGGTAAGATGGTATGGATTTATTTTTGAGTAATGGTTTTTATGGAGGTATTAGGGAGTTCTGAGCTATTTCTGGGTACTGACTGTTATTGCAAGCTAAGGAATAGTAGGTGTTGCTGCAGTTTAGATTCTGTAAATGACTTGTCTGCAGGAGTTGTACAGAAGACTAAGAGAACAGTTTTACTGAAAAAAACCCCCCAGGTTTAATTTTTGCTTATCTTTACTGAAAAGCAAGGAACTGGCAGGTCTTAGATTTACCTGAGCTTCTCTTCCACTGCTGAATAAGCATTCGATTGTTCATCTGGGAGAAGACACAGGCCCTCAGATTTTTGGCCTTGAAGGAGCTATACAGATTTATTTTACTGGCCAAGGATTGGAACAGTTTGTACCAAAGCCATCAGCTATTAAAGATAGCAGGGGGGTCTGAGTGGCAGTGCAGTGACAAGGTGTGGAGGTGGAGCAACCCCAGTCAGAGGTGCTGGGCTGTCCTGAGCTCCTGTGAGCTCTGGGGCCACCAGAGTGTGCAGAGCCTGCTCCAAACCACGGAGCTGCCATCAGTGCCCTCACTGCCAACAGCCTCTCTGGTGCACAGCTTAACCAACCTGCTCTTCAGTGCCAATGTCAGCCCACGTGGCTTCTGCCAGCCCTTAATTTTGACAANTAGGTGGTGGGGTAGCCCTGTATGTGAGGGAGTATTTTGGTTTTCTAGAGCCTGTATTGTATACTTAGCAGTGTTGCCTAAGACAGTACTTTTATGGAACTGATCATGAAAGTCTGCATCTTAAATTTTGGTGAGTGTCCTGGCTTAAGGTGGCCTCCCATTCTTTGCAGCAGACTAGTTGAGAAAATGATCTTGAGTCAATACATTTTCACCCAGCGGTTTGTGTTAGGATCAGTTCTGCAATTTGGCCACACAAACAGTTCATTTGTCAAAATTAAGGGCTGGCAGAAGCCACGTGGGCTGACATTGGCACTGAAGAGCAGGTTGGTTAAGCTGTGCACCAGAGAGGCTGTTGGCAGTGAGGGCACCGATGGCAGCTTCGTGGTTTGGAGCAGCCTCTGCACACCCTGGTGGCCCCAGAGCTCACAGGGGCTCAGGACCACCCAGCACCTCGGGCTGGGGTTGCGCCACCTCCACACCTTGTCACTGCACTGCCACTCAGACCACCTGCAGGTGCTCACACTTCACAGACATTGGTGCAGCTTCTGATGGTGGGCAGTGTGATCAAAGTCACATCTGCAAGACCATTTTCTGGGTGACCAGAATCTCCTGTGCCTTGCTCTGTGCTCCTGCCCTGGCTGGCAGAACTGGCACTGCTGGGAAGTCACTCTTCCCCAAATGAGTCAGCGTGTGAGGTAGCTGGTGGTGCAGAGGCAGCTGTTAATGTGCCTTGTAGCTAAGGGTTACAATTAAGGTTACTGAACTCTTCCTGTCATTAGGGGCTGCGTTTCACTGCAGGGACATGTCTGCAGGGACACTCCTGGCTGCTCCTGCAGGGCACTGGTGTCACCACCATGCCCAGGGTGTGTGGGGGGTTACCTGCCCTGTGTTCCCCTCACTAGTGGAGAGGTGGCACAAACACGGGGAAGTGGCAGTCCAGGCAGTCCCTCCAAATCCTGTTGTTTTGTTTTACTTCTCATTTCTGTGAACATACAAAGGTTTTGAGCCACATTTGAGTGTAGGATAAAAACCACAGGCTGGCAGGCTAACAAACCTCTGGGTCATAAAATGAGTCAGCAGAAGAGACAAAGCTCCAGTGCCCTGGGATAGCTGTAACCCTCAGCTGCAAATTGTACAAACAGCACTGCCCACACACGGAGCTGCTGTCACCTTGTCCTGCCTTGTGGGCAGCACAGCAATTGGACAGGACATGTGAAATGTCACTTTGAGGTGAATATTTTGTATCTTTGTCTGCACCAGTGGTTTCATGGGAAGAAGTATTTGGTGTTGGTGCTGGCATTTGTTACTGCTGCTTGCCTTCTTACCCTGTCCTAACTGTTGGTTCTTCCTTTGTATCCTCCCTCTTCTGCCTTTGCTGGCCGCCTCTCTGCTGCCCCAGCACAGCTCGCTTTGCCTAGTGGCATGAGCTGACTGAAAGAACTGAGTCAGCTCTAAAGTGACATAGAACAAATCAATAAAACTGAAAAAGAACTTTACAAGACAGTCCCCCTGTGTGTCTCAGGGTCCAGCTGCACAAAACCTGTAAACCCTGCTGCAGTACCAGTGCTGAGGTTCTGTGGTGACTGGCACTGCTGCTGGGGGCCACTGCCTTGTGCCAAGCCACACACAGATCCGTGCTGCCTCCAGGGATGGAGAGAAGTGACTAGAAATGAGTGAAAATTGCTCATCAAATATAAAAAGATCTTTTGAAGTTCCTGCCCCTCTCACCAAAGCTGAACAGAGCTGCACAGGAGCTAGAGGTGTGCAGTGCAGAAGTGATGGGAGGGCAGTGAGCAGGAGGTTTGCCTGCAGGAACCAGTCCAGTGCAGCCAACAGCACTTGGAGTCTAAGCCCTGGGCTTTCCTGCAGTCAGGCTGAGGTCGTGTGGGATTAGATTGAAGCAAAAATGGAATTACCATAGTCAAACCTGGTATCTCTTGAAACTGCTGGAAAAAACATCTTTTGTGGCATGGGGAAGAGGCACGTCTTGTGGTCAAGGTCCTTGACTTGGTAGGTTTCTATCGTATTTCCCGTGTGACTTTGGAATATTTGGTTTATTTGTCTGTACCTCAGTTCCTCCAATCCTTCCTAACTTTTAGTTTTGTTTTGGGAAGGTTGTAAAGTATTTGAAAACATGTCTATTTCCTTTATGGGAGTGAGACATTAACCCATTATGAAAAACACAGTGGCCAAACCCCAGAGCAGAGCGGCTGTTCTCAGTGTCACCTTTCAGTAGTAAACAGTCTTACCCTGATCAGTCTTTAAAGGTGATCAGTGTGTCAGGCTGTTTATACAGCACTGTCAGAGTGTTTACACTCCAATCCCACTACAGATTTCATTTGATCACAAGCACTGGAGGTTAATGATTCATAGCACTTGAAAAATGGCAGTCTGAAATTTCAGATGGGATGATTGCTGACGTCCCTGGGGTTTAGTTATCACAGCTCCTGTGGTTCTGTGTCAGGCTGCTGAAACCTGCTAGAATTGAAGTGGAACATACACAGCCCAACCAAAACTTTGCTTGGAGTGGTGCCAGTTGTTCTGCTGGTTTTCCTGAGTTTCTGTGTGATAATTTGCTCTCTTACCTTTCATTAGCAACTGATAATCAATGAGGGCAGGCAGGCTGGACAAAGCACAGAGGTTGTACCTTTTAAAAAAAAAGTGTGTACCCTCATCCCTCATGTGTGGGCTGTTCCTGTGCACATTGCCATCCATAACTGTGCATCAGGCCATGCACAGGAGCTGGAGGAGAGCTGTGGGATTTTACCAAAATATGACATTTCTTTGGCACTAGTGATAGGCAGATGATTTTAAGAACATGCCTCTTCCTGCAGTAAGAGTGAAAGTCTTTCTGACTTTGAGCTTGAATTTTAAAACTATTTTTTGCTGTTGAAAGTCAAATTTGACTGTATTTATGTACTCCCACCTTCTTCATCCTCCCCAGCTTCCTTACTGCCTTGCTCAAAGAGGAGAATTGGGATGTGTTCTCTGCAGTTGTGTTTTGGGGAGCCTCAGGTTGGCTCCAAGAGCTGTCCTGAGTGTGGTACCTGTAGCTGCACGAGTGAAGCAGGAAAGTAGAGTGGGCGGTTGGGAATGGGGTAAAGAAAACACCTCTGTGCAAGGCAGAGGTGGCATCCAGAGACAACACAGCCACATCTTTGTGATTCACAGTCAGTGGAGTGCAGGCTGAGAAGCAGCAATGTTGTGCTGTGTGAACTGCAGTGAGGTTTGGGTTCCTCCCTATCACCATCTCCAGCAACTGTGCAAGAAAGTGTGAGCTGGAGAAGGAGTTAACCTGGGTTATTCATACTTTTGCCCATAAAAACCAAGCTTCATTTTTTTCTCAGGTAATTTGTAAGTGAATGTGACATTTGAGTGCTGTGTGTTCTAATAATGGGGCAAGAGTCCCCCTTGCAATGCTGCACAGTGGTGACTGCACAAGTGAATACAGCTTACCACAGCCAAATGAGGGGGAAAATAAACAGGAAAAAGTGCAGCTCACAGGCCCACGCTGATGCATGGTGAAATAAAGCCATTCAAAACCTGGTTTATGTTTACAACTCTCATTGGTCCAGGAAGCTTTGGAAGCTGGTAATTAACATAAGAAATCCGTTCTATTCAGCAAATGCTGGCCTGAGTTTGTCTGGCTTTTCAGTAGTCTGAAGCCTTATCTATTGCAGGAATCCCCTGATCTTTCCAGGATGTTTTCTGCATACAGTAGCTACTTCCTCTTCCGGAAGTATTGTCATTTGGAAGTGAACAGTACGTGTTGAAAAAGCTTTTGTCTGTAGTCAAATTGGCACTGACTGAGAAAATCCAGATGATCTCCCAAAGGGGAGCCTGTGCAGCTGAGCTGTTCTTTGTTGCAGTAGTATTGTGCTTTTTGTATTTAAACACACTTTGTGTTCTGTCTGCCCCACACACCTGCCAGTGTTGTGATCCTTCTGCTATGATATAAACGTGAGTGGGACAATGGAGGACAATGTTGTGTCCAAACTAGCATTGCTTAAGAGTCCAGCTGCAAAATGGATGAGTTTATCCCAGCTGAGTCTGCATGAGAAGAGCTGTGAGTGTTGCCACCATTTGTTTTAGAATAAGGCAGTCCAAGGGCAAGAGTCCTCTCACCTCATCTCTCACCTTCAGATGATTTTTTTCCTTCTCTAGCTTAGCTGATGACATGATCTTTGGATTTCACTGAGGTTTCTCAGTTTCTTCAAGTCTTGGTGTCATTTGGCCAGTTGTCAGATAATATCTACTACATCTGTGTCATGATGGTGCTCTGGTGTTAAATGGAGACTTTATCAGCCTGTTCTAAGTGAGCAGTGTCAGAGGTAATCATGGGCTTTTTCACCTGTGCACACTGTGCTGCCTGACCCATGACTTGCTGAGTGGAGGAAAGGTGTGTCAAGGCTTTCCAGGCCAATTTCCTCCTTCACCTTTTTTCCCTGGCTTGATAGCTTGTTTCTTCATTAGTGCATTTATGGTGATTGTTTAAACAAAAGCTGCTTTATAGGCATAATTAAAAGTAAAAGGAAATAATAATTTTATGGAGGAAGCCCACTTTGTTTTTCATTCTGTTCTGTGATTTAGTCAAAATGAGAAACACAATGGCTCAAACCTCAAAATTAGTCTCAGGAGCCTGATAATCTGATAGACAAGAATTTTCTAAACTAGAAATGTCTAATAGAGACAGATGTGATGGATTTAGGAGAGAGCACCATTGACCTGGTTCCCTCTGTTAGGCTTTCCAATTAAACAGGATGTGGAGAGCAAGACCTTGCAGAGTAATACCTGGACCAGCAGGACTGAGGTTTTAAATGTTCCTTACACGTTAAAAGATGTGCTTTTAAAGATTTTGCTTGAGTGCTAATCCCAGAACACTAATGATGGAGTTTCCTACAGGGATGTTATCTCTTGCTAACCTTTTAATTAACAGGCTAAATAGACGATTTTGTGCTTTTGTGTTTAGAAGTTCTTTAATGAGGTTTGAATCCTCTGGCCTAGCTAAGCTAAGAGTTCAGATTTTGACACCAAGGAAGATGCCAGACTGCAGAAAATGTACAGTGCACTTGCATTATAATGTGCAGAACTGGAGAGAAGTGTTCATTAGGAAGAAAAAAATAACCACAGCTAACTGCAGCTGTTGAGAAGAAAAATTTTGCCAAGGATGTGGTCAACCCTTTCACCATCAAGTCTTGATCAACTTTCTGAAAAGGTCTTAATGCCTTGAAAGTACAGGAGCACCAGTCAAATATTAGTCTGATCTAAAACTAATCAGCTGTAATCTAAGAATTGTAAAAGAGCATCAAATCAAAGATGTGAGGGCCTGCACATGGCCCTCTGGTATACTCCTGTTAATTCAAGTATTTTTGCTCATCCAAATATTGTAGAGATTCTGTGAGTTCTGTGTGATGTCCAGATGTCTGGAAAAGTGCTAAATCTTAAAAGAAAATAAAAAAATAATCCTGCCATCCTTGTTCAAGCGGGTGTGTTTGATATCACTGCTGAAATCACTACTTTAGACCAAAACCAGCTCAGGAGACCTTCTTTTCCATTATTCCAGAGTAATGGCTGTTTCTGTCTGCTCTCTTTGTAGATTGAACCTCCTAGTCCCTACACCAGCTTGGAGACTCAGGTTAGTACTACCCCCCACCCCACTTCTTTCTGCCAAGAGATTCTCTGAAAGAGAGGGCTGGGCTGGTGTTGCCCACCACATTTATGGTGTTTACCCCTGTTGGTGTCCCTGGAGCGGGTGCAGGTGTAGCAGTAGCTCCTGGCATGACTGGCTGGGCAAGGAGAGAAGCAGATTGCTGACAGGAAACAGCAGGTGCAGATGGTGAGGAGGGACCTGGCGTGGAGCTGGACAACAGCAGAATTGACTTGTATGTGTTGGAAGAGAGGACACAGTCCTCAAGGCAGAGTGAGCATCCTTTCATGGTGTTCTCATTTCTCTTTGTGTGTTCTGCTTCCCAGCCTTTTTCCAATTCCTGCTGCTGGTGTTGCTCTCAAACTCTTGTGCTGCTGATTTTTTTCTTTAGACATTACAATGGAAGGTAATGAATCTGTGGAGCTGCCTGGCACCAGAAGGTCAAAGTGACAGAAGGGATTTTACAAAGTCACTGATGCTTTGATTTGTGTTTTCTAACAAGGCAGCATCATTGATTTCCATTCTCGCTGATCTTTGGGAGACAGCAAGGGCTATGGAACTTGCATACTGAAGATGAGTGTTTATTCAGAACACATTTCCAGTGCCCCTGAGTGACTGCATAAATATTTCTACCTTTGTCTTCTGCTGGCCTTTCTCCGGGGAAAGCTTTTGACTGTTTTGTTATTTGTTTCAACAAGCCTACTACATCTATTTTATGGACCTCACTTCAGAGCCAAGTGCTTGTGAGTCAAAACTGGCAAGGAAGGATCACACGGAGTTTGTTAAACACAGTGCCATTATAAAGTGGTGTCAGAACACAGTGTGTGTGATAAATTACTGATCTGTGCATGATGTGGAACTAGAAATATGCAGTAATAATGAAGACTTACTTTATTACTGATTTAAAATAGTGTAAGAAGATGAGTTTTTGTTAGTGAAGGTGCTAGGGGAGAATGTGTGTGTGAGTATGAGCGAGAGAACTCTTCATTTGGAGAAGGAAGTGACAAGATCAGCAGCTTCAGCTGCTGGAAGGCTCCAGCTGCTATAAATTACAGCTGAGGGGGTGCCTTCAGCCCCAGTAGACTTCCTCCTCATCCTGCCCTGCCAGTCTGCATCCTCTCTGACCTGCATGGCATTCCCTCTTCTGCCCCTTTCCCCCTTGCTAAGACTCTCAGCGACACTGCCAGTCCCAAAGTTTCTGTATTTTCAAGGGACCTTTATATTGTTGGGGTCAGGGAAGGCACAGGTGCATTGTTTAATGAATGAGAAAGGTAGAAATCAAGTGTATTCTCTTATGTATTGGTGTTTCTTTCAGTGTTACTGGAAGTCATGTGCACTTCTGAATCCATTTTCTGTAGAAAGCTGATTTCTTCTGACGTTGAAATAGATGAGGAGAGTCAAAACTTCTTATGGGCAATGCAGTTACATCCCCAAGTGTTGTAGCCTGGGGGCTGCTCCCATGCAGGAGCTGGGACCAGAAGGTGTCCTGGAGTGGGGAGGGAACAGACTGTCTCTCTGTGAGAGGCAGAGGTACATCTGGAGGACCTTCTCAGCTGAAGGTCAGGGTGCAGCTTTGGTTTCTAGTGATGCATTTCTCTTTACCTGAAGTGGTCAAAAGCACTCAGATTAACAGTGGAAGTTGATGGTTTACATCCTGGCTAAGAAATTAGCAGTCTTAGCTGCAAGTGTCTCTGTGTTCTCTGCTGTGAAAAAGCACTTTGAGAAGAATAACATCAGCAGCTTTAATGTTTTACAGACTTGAACAGGGTGTTAGCTCCTACGGTTAGTAAAGAATCTCCAAGTTTGCAGAAGTTTTGTGCATGCTTTATTCTCTTCCTTTTTTTCTGGGGTAGATGGGAGCATTCACTTGAGTGGACTGGTGAGCAGCTTCTCTGTTGGGTGGTTTCCTGCACAATCCTGGCATGAATCAGCTCATTTGAGAGTTTTTCTCCAATGCCTTCTGGTTTCCTGTCTCGCCTTGGTTTGGTTGGTATTTTGAATGTTGACATTTCAAACCCATGCTGTGTTCTGGACGCCTTCTCATGCATTTTTCATATAATTTCCCCTCCTTCTCCTGGTCTTTCAATCAGACATACAGCTGTTGAAAATTTTACAAGTATGGCTGCAAGTGACCTGGAGAGAGAGTGGGTACTCTTCCAGTGTGCTCAGCTTCAGCAGATCTCTTTGAACTCCCATATAAAGATAGAGTTTGGTTTGTGTGCACATGAACAGAGGAAAGTATTGACTTGAGNCAGTGTGCTCAGCTTCAGCAGATCTCTTTGAACTCCCATATAGAGTTTGGTTTCTGTGCAAATGAACAGAGGAAAGCTAAGCACGTGCACTCCCTGATACTTTTCCAAGGAAAAGATGCACAGTTCCCTCATGTTCTCTCTTTCAGAGGCTTATCAAAGCAGTTTGTTCAAATTGGACCTGCCAAATCACGCTACTTGTGCTAATCCATCAGCAATATGGTGGGCATCAGTGTGATTCACTTACCTTATTCACTTACCTGTGCTGGGACAGTGTGTTGCAGCTTGATACAGTCAGTTAAGTTCCTGTTCTTCCTGGTTTGATTTTCTTTCCCCTAAGTGTGATTACATAGCTCACAAACAACTATTCTTTAGCTTTTCTCATGTTAAATGGTGTGTAAAAAGCATGAATCCTGTAATTTATAAATTTGGTGCAGCAGATTAACAACTACCTATTCACTTATGTTCAAGGGAGTGGGATGTGGCAAATTTATTTGCAGTGTGTTGCAGATGATTCTCATCTAGGGTAAAACCCAGAAACATGTTCTTAATTGTAAAACCCCCAACATTTTAAAAACAAACCTACCATTTCCCATCTCTAAATCTCACTGTGGGCTAATGCCAAAAGCAGATATCCCTGAGCATCCTTGAGGTGTTGATAAGGTCACATCAGGATTCTTTTAGAGGGTTCAGGTATGTTTGCCTGCACTATCACACAAAGAGAAGTTGAGCAAACTCTGGGATAAAGCAAACAAAAAGAGAATGAAACCTGTTTTCAGGAGCTTATGTGTTTGTGCATTACATCTGAAGCAGCTGTGGCTGTTTGTGACTCCTTTTCTCATGATTTCAGAAGTTCTCTCCATTAACGAGATTGTGGCTGTTTCCATTTTGCACTTCCCATCCTCCATTTCACAGAAATAGCAGGAGCCAAGTGGGACAGCTTTAGCAGCAGTTAGGCCAGAGATAAATTTTGGCCCAGTTTTTCATTCCCTCGGAGCAGTGGAGTTTGTTATTGCCTTTGGGTTACAGAGGTGATTGCTGCTCTCCTCCCAAAAGCTGTGGCTTTGTGCCTGTTACACGCTGTGTGATGGGATGCTGTGGAGCCCTCCAAGGCTGATTGTACAGGAGCATGGAGTATTGTGCCTGGCAGAGGGAAAGGGCTCTGTGCAGCAGAGGGACTGAGTAACCAGTGCAGCTGTGGCAGTTTTTGCCTCTGCCCTCACCTGTGTGAGGTGAACCTTGCCCTCAACCTGACTGTGCTCAGAGCTGCTCTCTGAGGGGTGCTGGGCTAAGCCTGCAGCAGGCAGATGTGGCTGGTGGGAAGGGGCTGGTTTTATGTCTCTTGGAATTACTTTGAGTTTTATTGTTACCTCACGTGTTGGAAACCTGGGGATTTTTTCAGTTTTAGTAAATATTAGTGAAAAAACCCCATGAATCCGGGAAGCTTGGAGCCTGTAGGAAAAGAATGTCTTGCAGGTTTTGTGACAAGGTAATTGTGATTGGTAGCACCACAAGCGTGGAGTGTTTGGTAAAACCCTGTTGTGAAGATAAAGGAAACTTCCAGGGTAATTGCTTTTCAGAATGCAGATAAATATTTTTCTTGCAAAGCATTACTTTGGGGGATGAGGAGGGATCCATGCCAGTTCATGGTGTGCCAAGGCAGGTAAAGACCTGACCTGTCCAAGGGGACGTGGCCACTGGGGAAAATTCTGCAATTTCTTGTGGAGACTGTGCACATGGTAATTGAGGATTTTGCACTCAGCTGTCAAAGTGAAGAGAAAACAGTGTGTTTTCCTTCCTGCTGAGGAGCATGAAAGTACAGGTAGAATTCATGAGCCTCCCTCTGAAATCTTCATAAAGCAGTCCCCATAGAAGCATCCACTGCAGTCAAATTGCTGAGCTGCTGTTGTCTAATAATCAGGTACACTGATTTTGGCAAAGATAAGCCCAGAAACACAGTGGCTAGAAATGTCCCCATTGTTAAATGACACAGGAAAGAGTTTAGGTGTTATTAGGGGAATGCATCTTCAAATGCATCTGCCGAGTGGGTCCCTTTTGGGTAGGGGTGGGAAACAGCCTGCAGCATTAACTGGGTATTACTGCATTGAAGATACTGAGGTACAGTCTCGTGCAGTATTTTGGGAAGTTTTAACTTCTCTTACACACACTGTGTGACTTTTGTTACCTACAGTCCTTGTGTGGGATTCAGCCATGGGCACAGAAAGGAAGCATTTGAATGGCTTTGAACTTGCATGCTCTGAGCAAACTGAGATTTCTGGCACTGAGGGCCAGTGGAGTTCTTTGCTACACACTGTGTGCTGGAAACCTTCTTCCAATGCTGGGAATTTTATATGAAGCCTCTTCTTAAAAATCAAGGGAAAAAAAAAAAGGCTTACATAAAGCTTTCTAATTTATATAAGAAAAAAAAGCACCTGGGTGCTGTGTAATAATGTAATTCCTTTCTCTGGTTCTTTGCAGAGTGTTTGATATTTTCAGCATGTTTTCAGTCTGCTTGGTGGTTGTAAAAGCTGTCCCATGGACAGTGCTGAGAATGAAATCTCCTCTGTGAGAGCTGCAGCCTGGGCCAACTTCCCAGAGCCAGCACATGCAGAAGAGAACTTCTGTGATGGACAGGAGGGTATTTTCAACTCTTCCCTGAACTCTGCAACCACAGCTTGCTAAATATCCTTGCTCTCATTTAGTTAAGCCTGAACAACAGCTTGTATTCTCTGGATGGATTGGATTGGGTTGGATTTTCTTTTGTTCCCAGAAGTATTCCTGAGCTGCCCAGTGGCTTATCTGTCCCTTCTGTATACTTATTTAATAAAACATACTTGTCTTTTCTATAAATGGGCAAGTTTCTAATTGCCCCTAAGTCCGTTCAAGCATGATGAAGCTTCAAGAATATGGGGTGTTCTTATGCAGTTGCTTTTAATAATGAATATTTTTAACAGTGCACCTACCAAAGCCTTATGCTTCCAAGCTATGATTTAAAAAAATTAGGGAAATTGTGATATTTTTCAATAGTACCCTTTTAATTTGTACTGCATTCAAAATGCTTAGCAGCAATGGCTAAGTTTGGTGAAGGAAAGAAAGCTGAGTTCTGGGCTTGCCTGTTTTTATTTTATAGGGCAAACTGGCAAAAGGGAAGATACACAAATTTTAAGGTATCTAAATTATGTTAATTATAATCAATTGCTCTCAGAACCAAATGTGTCCTTCTGATTCTGTTTCTGCTGTACTGTAAAGCTGTTCTATGTGGTTACACTCTGCACTTCAAATGACATCACAGAACAGGAAAAATCTTGATTTTTTTCAGAGTAATGGTAGTGGAGATAAAGCATAAAATATTAATATTTGATAGCATGAGGTCTGGCTGATTGCTTAAACAAAGCTCTAAGGCACATCTTTTCTCATAACAAATAGACAATTGTACTAACAAAAATATTTGGAGACTAATCAAATGCTTGGGTATCTGTTTCATTTCTTTAAGGGAAATAAATGTAGAAGTTGTTCTGATAAATACATCTAGGAATAAAGAAGTACTTCATGTCTCACTGATTGCAAATACAATATGTATTTGTGACAGTTGCAGTGTTGAACTGAGGGCTGTAAAGGATTTTAGTGCTGCTTCCTTTTTCCTGTGTGTCACTTGCTGTCAGAACATCAAAACAGGAGGGACTCACCTGTTATTTTGCAGCCCTGTGCTGGGTGGGTCCCCATTCATCCCCTGCTGGGCTAACACTGCAGGGCATGCTTCATTCCAGGCACTCAGGGAGGAAAATGCCAGCTGACCTGCCAGGGTGAAGGTTGTGCAGCAGGTAGGACAAAAAACTGTGTGCAGGTGACCTGGATCACGTTACCCTCTGTGGGGTGTTTTCTGCACAGCATTTCTTGAAAACTCTCTGGGATGCATTTTGTTTTGGGGGTGGTTTGAAGTGATACTGAAACGTGGGGTCTGTTTGTGTTTTATTTCATTTTCTGTAATAGCTACAGCTGAACACAACTGAAAAGGCTTTTGTGGTGCTGCTTTTTTCCCCCACACACACTCCTGCAATTTTCCTCAGGTTGTGTTGGGTATAGACCTCGGTGGCATAAATAGCTTTTGTATAGCAAAGTGATTTAAAGTGTTGATTCCATTACTGGGATGGAGAAGCACAGCATAAAAACCAAAAATACACCAAGAATTTCTTACAAACAATCAGATAATAATTGGATAAATATAGACGTTGGCAGCTGTGTTTTACGTGCAGCAGTTTCCAGATCTAGTTGCAGTAATTTTGTAGCCAGGGCAGCTTTGAAGTGGCTGTGCCCACTTCTGTGAGACACACTGAAATTGTGTGTGTTTCTGTCATTGCCTCTCCTGTGAGTCCTGGAGCACAGGGAGACCCTTCTCCTGGAGCTGATGTTCCCAGTGCACCCAAGTGGGATGAGTTACAGAGATGATTCTTTTGCTCACCTGCCTGGGCTGCTGCACAGATCACATGGGCATTTTTCACATTCACCTTCCCCCTCCTCCTCTGAGTGCCTTGTTTTGCAGCCCTGTTGATGTGGCTGTGCAGTCCCTGGAGTCTGGCTCGCTGTCAGAGCTCCCCAGTATCACTGGGTGAGGAATTAACTGGGCTCTAGGATGGCAATAAAAGTGTATCACAGTAGCTGGTAAATGCCATGGAGATACAGAGCTCTGTGTTACCTCCTCCTGTGTTCTGGCTTCATTTGGGAAAATGACTGCAACTGGATGGGCTGTAGTGCTGATGCCAAAGCAAGATTTAAGGGGAAAAGACACAAATGTTTGATTGTCTTGCCTTACCAGTGGTGTTTATTGCCACAGTTGATGATGATGCTGAGGCAGTGGGCAATCTGTCACTCCCAAAGCTGCTAGCTGGACATTTGTGGAAGTGGTAAAATTTGCCTGAAGACATGTTTCTATGGGAAATTAAGGAAGGAAGCTAATTATCTTGGGTTAATTGAAATATTCCCTCTATTTCCTCTTCAGGAAAAAGAAACCAAAAACGTGACTTGCTGGTATGGCCCCTTGCTAGTACTGGTGGGAAATGAGTGGTTCAGTGCCCTTTCCATGACTGAAAATCTTGTGCTGGCCCAGGCCACACAGGTGAGTTTTGCCATGGAAATGGCATGTCCCACATGCACCAGCTACTCTGCCTCCCCTTCAGCACCTCTTTGTGGCATCCCAGTTGTGATGACAGGGCTGTGAGCCATCCCATCCAGTCACACAGGCAGCCTTGCACTCCTCTCTGTTGTATTTCCAGCCACAGCAAGCCATGCATTAGGTAAGGCTGTATGAGGAGTGAGCATTTGGAAGCTGTGTGCAGTAATCAGCAGAGCATCTGAATTTGAGGCTTGCCTTTCAACGCTCCAGCCAGAGCCCAGTGCATTGTGTGTGTGTAGAGAGCTGTCAGCCTCAGAACAGGATTAGCAAAGTCTGTCATGCACAAAAATACTGAGGTAGTGAGAGTTGTGCCTCTGAGGCCATCACAGCCCTGGGCAGAGCCAGAGTGTGCCTGTGCTGTGTTTGGCATTCACAGCCCATCACCCCAAAGCCTTGCTTATGTCCTCAGAGAAAACCAAACCAAACACACCACCCTGTCAGGGTTTCTGGTGTCTGTGAAAGGGGTGGAGTTTTCTCTTGTGGGGAGCCCCAGAGGAGCCCTGCCCTTAGGCTGGGATGGCACAACCCCTCTGTGGCACCCCCCAGGGTGGGCTGGCCACGCTGCCCTGTGCCCCACGAGTGGGCACTCAGACTTGGGAGAGTGCAAACCATGCTATCCCTGGCAGGACAGGTCCCTTCCCTGCCCCTTGTTGCAGGATTATTTCTCTACTTCCCATGTGCTGCTAAACTGGAGAAAAAAAATCAGTTTTAAGGTTGAAATGGTGGCTGGGGAGGCTGTCGTGCTGGATTCTGTTAGGCAGCCAGTGCCAGGGGCTGCCCTTGGTAATGAGTTAATAATTTGTTAGGCCAAGCTTTAAGTTGGAGCTTCCAAGAAAGGTTTTGCTATGAGCAGGTTTGATGAGCTCCTCGCTCTGCTTAGAGAGTCTGCTGTAAAACAATTGTAAACCTGAAATAGTTTTCATCTTGCTGCTTATGCATAATACAATTAATTATACATGTTATTCCATGACTCCACAGGAACCAGAAAGAATTATTATTATTTCTTTGTTCCTGTGTCTTTTAGCATTTAATTTTGCTCTATCCTATGTAGTAAATGTTACCTGCATTTCTAATTGCTTTTGACTGTCTTCTAATGTTTGTATTTATGTACAGCAAACAAAAGATTTTTAATAAATGCTGACAACTAAATCATATTAGAAGAGAAAGCATTTAGTGCCTATAAAATGACACTAAGATAATTATTTACAAATTACCTAGATGCTGATTTGGTTGTGGTCCTCAACCGTGTTTGGTTTCTTAGTGAGCAGGAAACAAGGGATGTTTGATGGTTGCTTACAGAGCACCTTTCTGGCAGCTCAGCTTTGAACTTGTGTTGGCGCTGTTATCGTGGTACTTGCCGGCTGAATACAGCGTCTTACAAAGGTCAAAAAGTTACTCTTGACTAATAGCTGGTTTGTTGGTTTTTTAAGGGCAAAAGAGCAGAAGACAGATTAAATAACAAATAAGGCTCCAAGTCAGCCTCGTGGTAACCTTTTCTCAAGGTGTGCTGGCTGTTCCTTTGCCTATGCAAACACAGATGTTGTGTAAATGGAGCTCGTTACCTTTTTATTTTAGGCATCAAACTGACATCTTCTTCACATTATTCTTTTTTTTTTTTTTCTCTTGAATAGCTTTGTGTTCTTTATAGCCCAGCCTTTGAAAACTGACACACATAGAACTGTTGATGTCTTTTATCTGGTCTCTAAATTCTGATGTGGAGCCTAAGTTTAACCATGCACAGGTCCCTGCTGCAGATTTCTTGTGTCACCCCGTGCAGGAGCCCCTTTCTGGCTCTCCTGGCACAGAAAATGCTGATGATGTGCCAGTGCTGCTCCTGTCAGTGAATTGGTATCTGTGTGGGAGATTTAGCACGTGTAAAACTTGGCCATTCATAAGGAAATTATCTAGCTCAGCCTTTTTATTTAAAAGGTCCCCAAGAGATGCAGGTTGTGCTGTGCAGGAGGAGCTGCCCCAGTTGCAGCTGGAGAGGTCTGTGTGGTTTCAGTGGGGGCCTGTTTGCTGGGCACAGCTTCTCTGGCTTTCCTGCAGGAAGGCTGGAAATCCCAGCATGGCTCCAGCTGGCCTGAGGTCTTGGAAAGCCCAAAAGCTTCAGAGAACCTAAAACTCAAATGAAACTCTTGTTGGGGTTCGTACTCAGCAGCAGTGACCATGAGGAGCTGTCTACAGGAGATGTGTGAGCAGCCTGCAGATTTGAGGATGTGACTGGCTTCCATCTCCACAGCAGACAGGTTTCTGGCATGTATCTGTTTCTTGTGGTGCCACAGGGTGGAAATCCAGGTGGTTTGGAAATCCAGGCCATTGCCTGCAGGATGCCTGAAGTCACAGCAGAGCACAGCAAAGCTACAAAGAGTATCTTCTGCAGAGCTGGTGGAGCTGGTGTGGTGCCTGTGAATCCAGGGGTGTGCAGATCTCATTCATGTTAAAGACATTTAGAGATTGTGTCTGGGTATGTGCTATATTTAAAATATATATTTAATATAAATTGCCCACTGTTCCAGCTTGTACTAAACATTGATGGTTTTGGTAAACTGTAGTTCCAGCTTAGCTGTAACAGTTTTCCTGTGCAGACCATGCACCATGATGCACACACTGCTTTGGAAGCTGTTCCTTTACTGGGCAGCAAAGGGAGTCAGTAAAAACCTGTTTGGATTTATTGTTACACTAAGTGCCAGGATCACAACTGACCCATAGGTCTGTGCCACTTCTGACCATTACCGAAAATTCACCCTCAACTCCACGCTGTTAAAATATGAGAGCATCATTTCAAATTGCATTTGCTCCAGAGTGGATTGGGAGGCTTTGGCATAGTGCCTAGTTTACACTAAGCTTGCCAGCAAAGGAAGTTAATCAAGAATTGTTGGTCCAAGGTGAATTCTTGCTCTGTTTTAGCTTAAATGACTTTCCACAGTGCACAGTCCTACATCTTGAGCTAATCCATTCAACTCCAGGATTAGGTTGTGTATTTTCAAAAGCATGATTGCCTTGAAAAGGCTCCTGAAACAGCTGTCTGAGCCTGTGTGCTCCATCCAACACCAATCCAAATATTGGCATAATTCAGAAAATGGCATTCATCCATTTGTTGAGTGGGAGGGTGGGCATTGCAGTCAGTCAAGGACCAGTGGTGCCCCAGCTGGTCATTTTCATTTTCATTGGGATCATCAAACCTTCTCCTGTCCCTAGCTCTCATCATGTCAGCTGGTCATGAAAATGCAGAATCAGAAAGGTGGGGAAGGTCATCCTGGGAAATTCAAGCTCTAGAGGGTCAGCAGGGCTTGCCTGTCTGGAAGGAGGTGCTGCCAGACTCCTGTGCTGTCTGACAGAGATGCTCTGTTCCCAAAAGAGGCTTTATTGTTTCTCTAAGTGTTTAGTATTTCTCTAAGTGTCCCTGTTCCTTTTCAGATTTTCCTTCTCTCCCTTGTCACCTACTGATGTAAATGCTGTGGCTCTGACATATGCTTTTCCTCCTAGGTTTCATGTTCTTAATTAGAATTTAACTTTTAGTTTGATGTGTCCCATTTTCTGAATGTTTCTCTAGCTGAGATTCCTTGTGCCTAATGTTTGTTCCCTCTGTGGCAGTTGATTTTGTTCCAGTAATATTTGTAAATAAGCTGCCTGAAGTAGAACACTTTCTTGATGTCCTTATTTCCATTATTGTCTGCCTTTGTGATATTGTATCTCTCTCAATAACTTAAGTGTTTTGATGTCTGAAAAAATACAGTGGAGGATAAATTCTGTCAGTACTATTTGCTTTTTCTATCCAGATTCAAAATTACAGGACTTAGGCTGAAATCAGACTAGTCTTTCTACTTATGAAACTGTTGTTTTTGCAAGATATTTTGAAATCCTGAATAACTGTATGTTTCTACAAGAGAAAGTAATTTGCAGAGCTGAGTAATAGCCCTTACTCAGTAAAACACAAGACTTGCAAGTCAGGCAGTTGCATCAATGTGAATGCTCACTTGCTTTGGATTGAAGGTGCTGTTTAAGTGTTTCCCCAAGTCTGGGCCCTGATGCAAAAATATTTACTTGTAATTCCAGTGAATTGGCTTTTGCTGTCTTAATAGGCTTTTTAATTATTTATTGGCAGTAATGCTGAAAGGCAATGAATTTCCAGGATGTGTGCACTTTGAGTCAACACACGTGAACAACTAGATTTAAAATGCCTGCTTCAGCATTCAGTAGGAAAGAAGGATCCATTAGGCTGGTCACAATCACAGAAGTGCAAATGCTGTGCAAAGATAAGAGTGAAATTCCTAAAAATGCTGCAAAGTGTTTGCCAGACTGCTTGAAGGCATCCAGCTGTCCTTGCCTGTGGGTGAGAGTCCCGTAGAGCTGAGTAGGAAAAGCTGTTCTTGGCAGTTGTAGGGCTTAGAGATTTCAGGTGGTTTTTCACTTCAAAACAAAACCCTGTTGTTTGATATTTTCATAAAAGGTGAGCAGAAGATACTCCTTAAGCCCAGTGCTGTGTTGTGCATGCATATACCAGAGAAGTCCTGGAGGTTCAGGGGTTCTCCTGAGCAGGAGAGAATTGTGGCAGTCACCAGGTAATACAAATTCCAGAAGTCTTTTCTTCACCACTGTTTGGAGTATAGTGGAAATGCTGTTGAGAAGTAGCATGTGTGCTGCAAACTCCTGGTCTTAAACATGCATGCAGTCCTCCAGAGAAATTCCTTGTTAAAAAAGGAGAGGTTAGAGCAGGAATTTTATTTTCTCAGTCTCCTGGTTGTCATCTTTTTCTGACAAACCTCAGCCATGCAGTAGCAAAGATGGAATGTCTGCCCAAAGCAGCAATCTGCCCCGGCCTGAGCAGTACCAGGAATGCCCACTGCAGCTCAGGCTGGGCAGTGGGGCCTGCTGGGTGGTACCTCTGGAAATGGAAGTGCCAGGTGCTGTGACCAATAGCCAGAGGTAAAATCATACATTGCAGCTTTAATTAAAGCATCTCAGGGAATTTGCATCGTCTAAACATCATAATGCTCAGCAGGAACTTTGAGTCAAAGCCAAGGGATAATAAGAATTAAACCACATTTTACCCATGTACATTACAAGGATTTATATTCTTTGCTGGCACTGAATAATGCATTACTGTGGTGTCATAACTAGTGTTATATATGACCTTATAAAATGCTGTGATCCTTTCAAGCATTTATTATTAAGTAAAAATGAAGTTTTTTTTTTTTCCAGCTATCCCACTTTCATGGTTGTTTCAAGTTTAAAATTGCTTTTGGAACATAGCCTAGAAAGAACAATTACACTAGCATCATTATTTTTAGGAAAATTTGCATGGCTTGCTTTTGCACAGGTATATAAAGACATAATGGTACTAGATGGAGAGGGAAAGCTGTGAAGTGCTTTGCTTTTCTTAGCCAAAATTTCATTTAAGCATGAGATATCATCTCAGAGATTGAGAACAAACTTGTAATTTCAGAGAAAAATATGAAAGCTGCTTCTCTAGTATAAACTTCTGCTATGTGTTACCAGAGACTAACAAAAGTAATAGGAAATAACAAATAGCTTAAAATAAAGAGTGTCCTGTGTCCTTGTAATAAGCATATGTGCATCCAAAGCAAGAAAGTGGACAAAAAGGAATCAGCACAGTCGTTATCAGTCACTCTTTGATCAGGTGGAGGAGAAACCTTCAAGACCACACTGCAAGTTGCCATCCAGGCCACCGAGTTTCTTTATTTGGCTTTTTGGTTCTTCTCTCCTGTTACTGGTGTTCAGCAGCCACTTCTCCCTGCAGCCCTTTGTCAGGGTGATGTCTTTTACTGCTTGCTGCTGTTGATTTCCAGGCAGTCCAGGCTGCTAACATTATTTTTGAAGTTTATCTTCACTAATAAGGTTAATGAAATGGAGGGAAATGCAAAAATTACTCTGTCTAAAGTAATGAAGAGAATAAAAGATGGCAGTTCAGGCTGACTCTGGGTGAAATAGGCATGAAGCCTCAGTGGAATCTCTGAGGTTTCCAGAGTTTAGGTTCTGAAAATCCTCTGTGAGCTTTGAAAATGTCACTAAATTTATTCACTGAGCTGAGGCAGGGCTGTGATTGTTCACGTGTGTTCCTGTCTGCCTCTGCACAGAGAAGTGACACTGGGGTAGCAGTGTCCAGCTGTCCTGGCAGTGTCCAGCTGTCCTGGCCGTGTCCAGCTGCCCTGGCCGTGTCCAGCTGTCCTGGCCGTGTCCAGCTGCCCTGGCCGGGCGTGTTCCCTGGGGCAGAGGGCAGGGGAGGGCTCCCAGGAGATGCTCCCCCCTGCCCTGGTATTTTCCTAACAAAAGCCAGCCCCATGTCTGTAATACCTCTGTGCCCAGGCTGGTTGTTTCTTAAGCACCTGAGCGTTTCCTCTGAAGTACTGCTGTGCTAACTGGGCTTTTTCCACAAGGACCTTTAGCATAATTCTGTTCTTAATTAACTCTGAGCCAGCCTTCCAAACTGTTCCCATGGCATGTGGCTAAAGCAGGACTGCTGTGCAATCTGTGCACCGTGTGTTGGTGGGTAGAAAACGTGTATTTCCCCTTTTGGGCTCTAATTCTTTTTTGGAGCAGATTTTCTGTCCTGTAGCCCAAACTCTCAAATCCTTACCAAAAACTTGAAAGGGCCTTGTCTTAGAAATCTTCCCCTCAAATCCTTACCAAAAACTTGAAAGGGCTTTGTCTTAGAAATCTTCCCCTTATTTATATGCCTTCCTCTGTATCTGCTGGCATCAGCACCCTGTCCCTTTAGCATTTTGCTTTAGTGCAAGTATTGCAAGTGCTAAGTGCAGCCTCCGTGCTTTTTATTATTATTTGTTGTTGTTAAATGTATTTATTTAATATATAAAGCTAAAAAGAGTTGTGGTTCTGAAGGAATGTGGAGTTCTTGCTGGTTTACAGACTCGGTGTAGCTGAGCTGTACCACTGTCAAATTCATATGAGGTATACCCAGTTAGTGGGATCATTGAAAGTGAGTTAATACTGGTGTTTCTCCACAGAGCTGCATGAATATAAAATTTCTTGGCATGAGTTAAAAAAATTTCACAAGATCCCCTTGTTTTTTAACAAAGCATTAAGCATTTGTCCGGAGAGCACAGTAACAACCTTCAGACAAATTTTTAAACACCCAAACAAGCTTAAGGCGAGTAATTTGGTATTTTTGCATCACCTTTCATGTCTAATTCTTAGGGTTTGTTTGTATTCTTACTGCTCTTGTGTGACTCAAAGGTAAACAGGCGAACACTAGCCAAGAGCAAAGGTTATTATTTATATTATCATCCTTACAAAGTTAAGCTGTGTAAATCTCTCTGGGTAACTGCACGTTGGCCCCAGGTGATGCTGAGCTCTGAGCAGGACAAAGGGATGCTCTGCCTGCTCTTCTGTAGGTGGTGTCTTACAGCAGAGTACCAGATGATAATCTTGGACAAGGCTTGATTTTACTTACATTTCTGTCTTGAACTTGTAGCTGTCATAAAACAGCTGCTCTTCAGCAACTCATCCACCCTCCAGAGTCTCACTGGGAGAGGTTTTACCCCTGTCTTACTCTTCAGGAATGACCTGAGGTGTCACTGGGTGCACTTCTGCATTTTCCACAGAGTTCTTCCGAATTTTTATGCTGGTGTTTGCCTGAGCACGGTGGTTTCTAGTGTGATGTTTTGAACAATGCTGCCTTTGGAAGGGCCGTGGATGATTCAAGTGGCTCACCAGGCCCTGCAGTAATGAGTGTCCCATGCTCTGTGCCACAGACAGCGAGCTGTGAAGAACTGCAGTGAAGATTACATCCAGCTTCAGCTAAATAATTTGTTGTGCACTGTTTCTCTGTTTATGATTCAGTTTTAAAGACCCTTTTAAGTGAAATTGGATACACTACAAAGTGTTGGTTTCATGTGTTTTATTTGCAGTTTAATCAGCGTGATCCAGCTGCCAGTGCAGGGGAAACCAGAGCTCGATTTTTAATTATCCCTGCTTTGCCTGAGTTAGGAATTCCCAGTAGTGCTGTCTGAGAAAAGATGCCAAAAACCGCATTGTTCTTTAATTAGCTGTTGTAATTGTTTCAGTCTAATCTCCATGATTAGCAGCAGCATTAAATACAGCAGTAAGAATAGGCCTGCCCTCTTTGTGCTGCCCTGGTAAACACAATATTCTTACTTCTGGTAAGGGACATAATATAAAATCAATTAGAAGCCCAACTAGTGTTGATTGGAAAATGATAAAGAGCAGTTACCATGAAGTGCAGATTGCTTTGTAGAGTTGGTTTATAACCATTCTTCTGGGATGGCTTTACTGCCCAGTTTTGGGGAAAACACCAGAATAACAATCTCTGTTGCCAAGCAGCCTTTGGGGATCTTGCAGAGGCTCTGTCCTGTGTGAAGCTCTGATACAAGCTTGACAATCATCTTTGCTGCCACTAAGTTTAGTGCCCATCCAGTTTTCAGGAAAGGGTAATTTTTACCCCCGTGCAAAACAGTTACATTGTTAGATAGGGACAATTGCAGAATATTCCCCAAGGAGACTTTTTTTTTAATGTAAATTTAGCAGTGAGTTTTATTCTGAGGTTCATCAGAATAAAACTGGTTCATCTGCAGCTGTAGTGGGGAATTTTACTGTGCAAAGAGCATTTCTGCACAAGCATATGTGTTAGATCTGTTTCAGAATGGATTATGATACACAGACATGTAAAAATACAGGAAAAGTACTGAATGACACAGAAGTACAACTCCCATTCCTGCTTTGATGGTGCTGAGCTACCTGCTGAAGTACCAGTTATTACTTCTAAGTCCCTAAATACCTTTGTAAATTTGGCTTTAAGTATCAATGCATGTGGGAAAAGTAGTAATAATGCTCTTGGAAAATGCAGATTTAAGTTAGGTCATGCAGTCTAAAGTGAGCATTTGTGAGTGTAAAATGAGCACTTCCAGAGGAATGTAATTGCTGTAGTAATGGTTGTAGTCACAGACTGTGGAAATGTGAATATTTTGGCTGGTGCTATGTTTTTGTAAAGTAATTGATACAACCTTTCATGTCTTCTGCTGACATTTCAGAGCCACTGTGCTCCAGTGTCACCAGCAGAACTGGCAGCTTGGGATCAGGTGTTGGATGTCAGAGTGCAGGTGTGGCACAGCTGGGAGAGCCTTTCTCTGGGCATCCACCCAGCAGTGCTCCAGGCCTTGGAGAGTTTGTTCTTGTGTAAGCCCCATAAAGTAAGGTGATGCTATCCTCATTAGGAGAGTAGAGGAAGAAGATTTTGTTGCACCCAAACCCATATTTCCTGAGTCTAAACCCTGTGCTTGAGACAAAAAAAATTAAAATCAATCCAACTAAATTTGCAGAAAAACAACTGTAAATTATGGGTGAGCTGATGAAAGAACAGAGGTGAGCTTTTGTCTGCACTGGATTACTCGGTGTGTATCAAAATTACTCTGGGTTTCAAGTGTAAAAAGTTATCATTTGCTTGTCAATTGAAAAAACTGCAATTCTTTTATTCAATACTTTGAGGTTGTCTGAAGTGTTCTCCATAATTTTTAGAAGGGTCATGTTAATGCTTCTGATGCTTTGTTTGAATAGCACTTCAAAAGAATTTATCCTGGTCTGCTGTAGAAATCCAGTTCTGTTAAACCACTAAAAACATCAGGTATTTGTCCAGTGGGGAAACAACTCAACCAAAAGCTAAGTGTATTTATTAGATTATTCATTTGAAGATGCATTAATGGTTTGAACAACAAAAACTATGTGCTCAACTGAGTCTTTTTGGGGAAGCCACTGTGCAAGTGCTCAATGTTGTGAAGCTGGATGTTACTGAAATGTGAAACTGCCCACAGCAAAGCACTGATTAAACAGGCTTGGCCTTGTACAGCTCTCCTATTCCTTCTGCCTGTAATATGCATATGGAAGGAGAGAGGAAAGATGCCATTTTTTTCTCATCAGTTTATCTATAATTTCCCAATTTATAGACCTGATTAAAAGTAGAAAGAAGAAATAACCATATGTGATCCCAGTGACCTCAAAAACACATAACCACATTTGTTCTATCAAAAGCAGTGCTTGATAGATTCAATTTAGTGATAATTTCCCTCTTTGCTTTGTTGTAACAGCATTAAAATTGATCCTCTGAAGTAGATCTGTACCTGGGAAGGTCTGAAAGTTAAATACTACAGAATGGTGACACACTCTGCCCATATTTTTCATGGATTCTTGTATTTATGTTTTTTTTTCCAGGGTGGTACAAAACCTCAGCCTATTTAGGAAAACTGTGTGGAAAAATTTTAGGAAAATTGTCTTTGGTGATCCTGGCTAGTTTTAAGTGTGAATGGGATCAGCTCCACTGTGTGTGACCATTGCTGTTGTGCTGAGGACCATTTCTCCCCCAGACATCCCATCTGTCCAGCTGAATTCACTACCAACACAATCTACCAGCAGAATTCTGCTCTTGTTTCATTTCATGTGGAGCTGAAACCTGGTAATGAGCCAGAACACAGCCAGGTCTTACACAATGTAGGCAGCCCTGGGACACCTCCTTACACTTTGAGATACTGAACAGTCTAGGCTGGTTAAAGTATTGAAATCAGGAGGGTTGAATCAATATAAGATGGAAAAGGCTGCAGAATTAAGTCTGAGTTCTCTGCAAGAAGCTTTCCAGCAGTCACAGGAGGGAGCTGAACTAGGCATTTATTAAGTGACCATTTATATTGATGCTGAGGTGTAATTCCATAAAGATTTCTTGAAATCAGCATAAATAAGCTGGGCTAGTGTTAGTGCTTTCACACATAAAAGCAGAGCATTTCAGAATAGAGGAATTTTGAGATTGCAGTATATGTGTGACCTGCTGCACCCCTTGGGTTTCTGCAGGAGATTGCTGGCAGTGTGTTGGAACCAGCAATAGAGACAGGCTTGTGGAATCAGGGTGTCTTCCCACCAGCACTGTAATCACAGTAAATGGAACCAACTTTTTTATTTTACTGCTTCTGATAGTATGTTCATACTGTTCTGAATTCCCATAAGAGAAAATAGACATAGCAGACTACAAATATATATATATATATAGCCAAATATATGAAGTTCTCTGCACAAAAGCTTTGTGGAACTGTGTTAACTATTAAGTTGCCTTCCTCCATTGTCAGTCTGTGATTTCTCTAGAAGTAAAAATGGTTGCTGCATTGCCTTAACTTCATATTTCAGGAAATGTCATGAAAACAGAGAAAAAAAAAGTTGGGAGAGTTAGTGAGCTCAATTACCCCTGATACCACTGGGATGAGCTGAAAATGGGCAGAGAATTTGAAGGTAGGTAAAAGCAGGAAAGCAGCATTCCTTTCACCCCAGAGGTAAGGCAAAACACTTTTCTCATGATGAAGTTGCTGTTATTCCTGCTAAAGAGGAAGGATTTTTCTGTCATGGCTTTCCTTTTGGTGCACTTAAGAGAATTTCTTTCTTAAACCAAGCCCTGAAATGTCTGATAGGAATGAACAGAGAGCACCAGAGTACCATTGTGCAGTTAAAGGATCATTAGCTTTACAAATACTTCACCTATCAGGCACAGATACATTCTATGGGAGCATAAGTGACCTCATTGTTATAAATGTACATTGATTCTGTACATTCACATTCTGCAGAGTCCTTCTAGAAACTGAAGCCAAGTTGCCCAAAAGAAACTGAGGGGAAGAGGCCAGCTGGCAGGTTTGCTGCTGGCAGGTTTGCTGCTGGCAGCAATGGCCTGTGCTCAAGTGGGTTTGAGGAATTGCCCAGCTTTGGGGAAGCAGGAGGCAAATCCTGCCACGTGTCCCTTCTGACAGTAATTCCTCTCCAGCATTTATCTGTCCCCCTGAGACACCTTGGAGTGAAATTACCTTGGAGTGATGCACTGGTACTACCTGTGGATTTAAAATACACACATGTGAATAATTAATTCTAATTTCTCTGTCCCACCAGCAATGCATATAAACAGCAGGATTGTAAAAGCTGCTTTAGAGCTGGTGGAAAATCACCTGCAATGTCATTGCACTTGTATAATCCTGTCTTGTGTTTCTGAACCTGAATTTAAATAACTAACTCCCATGCAAACACTGATTGCCTAAATGCTGTTGTAGAGGTTCTCCTGCAGCTGTCAGCCATGGCCAATCCATGTTTGGGCCAAGGAGAGGACGAATCTTCCTTGCAGCAGCTCCAGCAGCCTTGGCAGCTGCTCCTGGAAATTCTCATTGCCTAATCTTGCATCTAGAAACAAGCCAAGTGCTGTAATTGGCTGGCAATTTTTTTGCAACTGTTATTTTTAAGGATTTTTAGTTAGCAACAAAGAACATGAAACTCTGTTCTTTGCTTCTTGGGTTGCTGTGCAATTATGCCACTGATTGCTCATTAGAATTTATCTCCGCTAATCCTTGGGGACTCCAGAGAGCTGCTTCCTTTAGACTGTTGAATTCAGGCTGTACCAACTATGTCAACCAGCAGAACTTCTCTTTAGAGATGAAACTGTATTAGAATTGGAGCAGATTTATTTTGAATCTCACATAAGCATGTCTTGCTGTGGGACATCCTGTGGAGTTGGTTAAAAAGGTAATACTGTTTTTCACTTAAAACAGTCATCACTTTCCTTGTTTAGTTGTGGGCTGCCATGAGCTGAGGGTGTGGAAGAGATGATTTCATCAGCCCCAGAGCCAGGTCCTTTCTCAGCCAGGACACACCCCACCCTTTCCAGTACAGGGAGCTCCTGGAGCTACAAAGTGCACAAGAGTCTTCCCTAATAAATATCATTTAGCCTTAAATCCGTGGGATTCAAGCTGTCAAAGTGATCTGTAGTGGGTTTGTTTCACAAGCTACCCCAAAAGGTTTGGTGTGTAGGACTTAGAACAGCTAGCCCCTTTGAGAGCAGGCACAAATGTGAAATGACTGAGGGCCCTGGGGCTCCCAGGTGGAGCCATTGCCACATGAGGTGGAGCAAGAGCCTGTCAGCCCATCTGGCAGGAACAGGAAAATTTTGACTTTCTTCTCTTTCTCCCAACATTGCTGCCTATAAAAGATGGAAGAAAAGGAAATCAGTTGACTCTATCCAAGCATTTTTCTGGTTTTAGTTCAATTCTTTACTGAGCAGTAGAAATTCTTTGATTTACTGACTGAAGATCTGCCCTGACAGAGAAAGCCTCATTTGGGTGGAGATTTTTGACTGCTGTGTATGTGTGGTGTTCTTCTGTAGGTTATTTTATTTTCCAAACATAACTACTGAATTATTACTTGAATTCCTGAATTATTGCAGTAGCAATCAAGGGATGTTGAAGGCTTCTATGGGAACAAGCTACTTTTTAGTGAACTACACTGAGAATTCCCCTGAAAGCGCTCGTGGTGAGATTGTTTTCTTGCAGCTCCAGGGGACAGTAACAGAACTGGTGATTCTGAGGCTGGTGATTCTTGGAGCTGGGCCAGGGGACAGTAACAGAACTGGTGATTCTGAGGCTGGTGATTCTTGGAGCTGGGCTGAATTTGGAGCTTGTTCCCATCCCAACAAGGCTCCATCAGCACCGAGGTGGCCGAGCCGGGCGCTCCCGCGGCCACAGCCAGGCTCTGCCTGCACACGAGCCCTGCTGGGCACTGAAAGCACCTCTGTGCTCCTCCTGCACAGGCCCTTTTTGTGCAGAGCCCTTCCTGAGGCAGCCAGGGCTGCCCAGGGCCCGCTGAGCCAGCAGCCTACGTGGGCAGGGTGGCGATGGCCCCGGGCTGCAGCTGCGCACAGCGCGCTCTTTCAGCAGCCACAGGACAGTCACGCTCTTCTTGCAGGGAAAACAGGATCCTGGGCAGAATCTCCGAGGTACATCTGTGAAAGAATCCCTCTTCTGTACTAAAAATAAATGAAAAAATTAGCAGAGAACGTAGTTTTTCAGTTGAGTCAAAAAAAGTGTACTGTACCAAAGGAAACCTTTTTTGGTCTTTGGTTTGCCACCAACAGCAAAAGATGTTTCTTTCAACTCTGAACAGTTTTGCATTGATCTGCTCTGTGTTTGTACTTCAGCCACTTAATGACATCCCAGATCTTAAAATCTCAAAATCCAGATTGCCCTCTTGCCTCCTTTGCTATCAATTGTAGTGGTTACAATTTTGCCTCTGTCTTGGGTCACAGTTTCAGGTCTTTCTCTGCTCAAAATATCGACTACAAAGTATTTTGAAACAAATGAGAAAGAAAGGGTGAGGTAAAATTGGCAGACCGGTTAACTGGAGGATACAGCAATGCATTCATATTTTATAGCCTGCATGGCCTCAGTATGAAAGTTAAGATCTTCAACTAGAGTTGTAGACCTGTCATTACTTGGCATATTATCCACTGGATGTATCACTTCATTGTGTCTTTTCAGACCTTCTAGTAAGGGTGAAAGGCAAATACAGAAAATCCCAGATCTTTAGAATAAAAAAAGTGATCTTCATTTACCTGGTGGTCTTTATTTCACATTCAATAAGGCTGGAAGAAAATATTTTTTTTAATTATAATTTTATTGATATCTTCCTGCTAATCTTAGTGGGATTTAAAAAAAAAAGAATTACGTCTCTTTCTCATTGATCTTATTGTTTGAAAAAGCCATTAAATTAGTTGCAGTGAATTTGTAAGAGTCTTTATAGCTTGTATATAGGCTGTAGGTGTGCTGAGGATCTAGACAAGGCAGAGCCTGTGGAAATGTGCTGGTGCTGAGCCCCCAGGCTCCTCCTGGCACCACAGAAAGGTGCTTTTTTGGCTGTTGCTCTGTTAAGAGCAATACTGTTAAGAGTAACAATAGCATGCAATTTCATTTAGTCAAAGATATTAACCAGGAGAAATAGCATGAGCAATCTTTTCTCCTCCAGGTTTTCCCACATCTCTCCTACTTAAAGGGATAATTTGCAGTGATGTGCTACATGTATCTCCTCCATGGATTTGAAGGTAATTGCATAGCCTTGACCATCATCCTTTGTGTATATATTTATGTAAATAAGGTAGAGAGTGTTTAAGGAGTACATATCTCATAGGCTGTTAAAATTCAGTATGTATTAGGACCTACTTAGGTCCTTGATTTGGTTAATTCTTTTTCTATATTAGGAAACTTGTACACATGGAAGAAGTCCCTCTGGGGAGTTAAAAAGCATTCTTGCAACAGCTGATATGTTAAAAACCCAGGAGACACAAAACAAAATATTGTCATTTGTTAGCTCTAAATGAACCCTTGTGCTCCTTCAAATGGCAACAGAAATTCAGAGCCATGTGTAAATACAATTTTGTGGCTTGTCTCAGTTATGTCCCAACTCGTGTCATTCTTCTTGCATAGCAGATTACACATCTTAAATGATTCACATTTCCATCATTTCCAGAAGAAAATCTGAACGAAGAAAAACAACTGGACAAGGTTGTGGTGGGAGATAGGAATTGAGAAGTTAATATGTTCCTGCCCATATGCTTTTGGTAATAGCCACTAGGAGGTTACCAGGTGAAGACAATCATGTTAATGAGGCATACGGATATTTCCTGGAAAATACCTGATTTTGATCCTATTTTCTATTTAACCCATCCTAACCATGTAGGGAAAGTACAGTGGGTTCCCTGTGCTTTAGCTGTGGGAAATGTGGCATCCCGTTTTCTGTTGGTCCTGGGGAAAGGTGCAGCTCCTGGAACGTGCTGGCAGTTTCCCTGGGAGCTGTGGGGTGAGGCAGGGCTGGGCTGTGGCTGCTGTGCTCACCAGTTTGTAGGGCAGATCAGTGGCAAAGGCAGAGGGGTGTGCAGGTGGCTGGAGCTGAGGAAGGGCTGGCTGAAGGAGGAGCACTGCAGAGCAGCTGTGGGCAGCAGCTCCTGGCTTTGGCTCAGGTGTGCAGNCAGTGCTGGCAGTGAGGTACAGAACTGCAGTTCAGTGGGACAGTTACCCTTTATTGGAGGTCAGCTGTAGACTTCAGACTCATCTGAAATTGTCTTCTTGAGGCCCTGAGACAAACACCATCTCCCTTTTTTCTTTTCTCTTACATTTCTACCTTCTGTCACTTCTTTATGTGCATGTGTGGTTGGTTTGCTGTTTCTTCACGTTGATGCCTTTTCCTTGAGCCAAAAATTAAGACACTGTTAAGGGTAAAGGGTTTTTATTTCAGTGTTTAATAAGGATCTTTATGGCACAGCACTTCTTCAAGGTGGAATACGTCGAAATGCCCACATATGGTAGATTACATATACAATTTTATAGACCTTGCAAATTAGCATCTCTAACATAAACATTAGATATGAGAGGCTTGAATGAATAGTGTGATATTTTTCTATTTTGAAGTATTCTTTAGATGGGCTTAAACTTAGTTTACAGGATGTGTTCTAGAGGGGACCTTGGTTTCTTAAGATAGTGTAGGGTTTTCTGGCCTCCACCTCCAAGGCCTTTAGGGTGTTTGGTCTAACAGAATACCAAGACTATGTTAAGTTACCAGACTTAAGGAATTATAAGTATGCATGCTAAGGGCACTGAGAATACATTAAAAAAAAGGCAAAAAATGGTCATGGTGTCAGTGTGGCACTGAGCAACAGAACAGACAACAGCAATCCAGTGATGGCCACGCACTGTTGAAAAGCTGCGTGGTCCCAGTTTGTGTGTCACTGAGTAACCAGTGTGGCTCACTTGATCAGTCATTCTGTGCTGCAGATGAGCAATCAGGAGAGCAGGGCCTGCTTGCTGCTCAGTAGTTTCCAAATTAATGGTGTCGTCTGAGTGCAGCAGTTGCATCTCTTATTATAGCAACATACAGTTGCTTTACTGGTGGCTAAAATCAGCTGTGGACCATATGGGTGGCTTCTAAGCTCTTTTGGATTTGCTAAAGTATTGCTTAATGATCATGTACTCAAATGTCTGACATCAGAATGTCTATTATTTGACCTATAAAATCAGTGAAACACCAACTGGCAGCTGCCAGAACTCTGTCAGAAAGACTTCGTGACTTATCTAAATTTAATATTGGCACACACTCTCATGTATAGACTTTGTGAGTTGGTTCTGAAGCCTCGCTTATGTAAAATGAACTGTCAGCCCAAATGAGATTTTGTTTAGATTTTTTGGGAAGGGAATGTTGGTTAAAGGGGTCCCGTTTAGATGCTTATGTAGGATATTTGCCCACAGCTTTCTGGAGCAGCTCAGGAAGATATTTTGTTGTTATTTTTCAGTGGGAATTACTTACTGCTTGTGCTGATACAGAAATGTCCAGTATTTCAGTGGAGCTGTGTGTCGTGGAGTGTTTGGGATGGAGGATGCTGTATAAGCATTAGACACATTGCATTTTAGTGAAAGCTGGCCACAGACTGCAGCAAGAACACAGAGATAAATCATCCTTGTTTTCTCCCTCTGAATTTGCTGAATGTGCGAATTGAATTTGCTGCCTCCTGTTTTGCTTTAGATGAGCTGTAGTATTCCCATGGAAAATGCCTCTGTTTTACTTACAGGTCTGGGCAACTCTCTCCCCTGACTGTTATCACCGATTTTTGAATTCTTACAGTACTGTGGGTCAGCCCTGCTTAGTTATATTTGTACTTCTTCATGATTGTTCTGCTTACACAATGCTGTGCTCCCACATTCACACACCTCAGAGTGACCTGTGTCTGTCCAGAGCAGGTCCCTGTGGCTGCAGAAAACGCCTTCAGCTGGAAGTGAGCTGCTGGAAAACCACTGGGATCTGGTTGCCTCCCAGAGCTGCTGCTGGGCTGTGCAGGCTGCACAGAACCGGTCCCATAACCAGCTCTCATCCAGCTCTAATTTATTTGTTTTACTGGCTGTTTTATGCACATGCTAGTTTTAGTGGGATGAGTGTCAGCTACATGATAATTACAGCTATTCTCACTTCGAAATTAAAAAAATGAGACCAAAAAGCCTTAGGCTTCCTCCAGAGCCCAGGCTTTGTCAGCAGGCATGAGTCACCCCGGATTGAGTGAGTGTCAGAGATGAAGCAAACGTGCTGATTTTCCCTTTGTTCCCTTAACCTTTTCTGAGCTCACAGCAGGAGTTGCCTCTCTGAGCCTTAGCACCTAAAATTTCACTGGGGCAGAAAAAGCTTCCAATCACAAACCTTGTAATTCTTATAGCGCTGGGAAGGTGCCACATCAGCAGCTTTATCTATTGCCATTGCAAAACATGGAATTTTTTTTACATTTTAGCCACTTGGCTGAATATCCAGTTTCCTTTAAATGGATCAGCAAAGAGGATGCCTGTCAAAAAAGGCTTTTTCCTCCACCCACTCCTTTGCTTACTTTGTTGCAAAACAGTTCTTCATAGGAGATGTTGCAAATTCATGAGGTTGCAGAGAAGACAAGCAGGCTTTTTCCAGGCTTTTGTTTAAAAAGCTATTTGATACGTGTGTTGATGTTCGAAAAAAACAAATCAGGAAGTGTGTAATATGTAAATGATATATAAAATATAAATATGTAATAAGTATGCCTAATAATGACATCTGCTGTTTTACTTTAATCTTCAGCGTATGGAGCATATTTCAGTTTCACAGTTTTATAAATATTTCCATTTTGTGTGCATCTTCTTAAGGACTTTAATGCTACTTGAAAAGTAGGAGGAAGATCTCCAGTGTCAATATGAGCCTGTTTGAGGAGTGATAATTCAAAAGAATGTGGGACTGCTGACAGTAGAGATGGCGAGTTCAAGGGAGGTAGAAAATTGTGAAAACACTCAGTGCTCTTCCGTGCCCTCTCTCCTGGGTGAAGGTCATTGCCAGCAGGACAGGGAGAGACTTGCAGGGAGTCAAAAATTTGATGGAAATGTCTGGAAAAGGAACAAGGAATCCATTTTTATTTGTTTTCTGTGATAACATAAGCCAGATTTTAGAGAGACAGAAAGTTTTTGTATTGGAGTAGCTTTATCCTGACTGTGAATTGCTTGCTTAACTATTCATTTTACACACATGAAAATATTCCTGTTAAACAATATCTGCAGTCTGCATGCATTTTTGAATGCTTCTTTCTTGCTGTTCCAAGACCACCATCATGTATGTAGGGGGGAATTTGGATAATAAAACCATGGGAAAGATGTTCAGTGTAAACACTGAGGCAGTGTTACCATGCAGAGAGCGTAACCTCAAACCATTTTATTTGTAATAGGAAAAAATACATGTTCCTCTGAGCATTATGAAGTGCCCTGCCCTGTGCTGTGGGGGTAATAAATGCACGGTAGACCTTGTCAAATCCTTGTAGCTGTGCTTTGCTGGCTCAGCAGTGCCACAAGGAACAAGAGCTCCTGACTGACTTTGGTTTAGGACACTGTAGCCTTTCTAGTGACTTCCATTTCATTTGTGTCCACTAACAGTATCATGGCCACAACGAGTGTGGTTGCAGAACCACTCAAATGTGCTTTTTTACCAGCTGGGTCATCCTGTGCCCTGTGGACCAACACCTGCAGATTGGTTTGATGTGGCTGTGGCTGGGGGGAGAAGCTCTGTTGTTCCCGTGGGTGTCTCTGGGCACGCTGCAGTGTGGGGCTCGTGTATCTGGAAAGGCCTAGGAGCCCTCAGCCCATCCTTGTTCCAGCTTTGCAATCTTGAAGCTTGTTCCAGCACTTTGACAACAATGGGAATGCAGCAGTGTCCTGGGGAGTTAACTGGTCAAAATGTCAAACCCGTGTTTTCAGTTGTACTCAAATCTATTCCAGATTGACTAATAAGCCTTTAGCTCTAAACTGCAAAACTCATTGTGAAAATGTCATTTTATCTGGAACTTGAGAAAGAATAGTAAGAGAAGAAGAAGGCAAACGGCTGATTCCAATTTGTTGTGTCACTCTGAGAGAGAAGAGGTGAGATGCTTACCTCAGGGGTTATTAGGGAGAGGCTTGGAAGTTTTGTTTGATGACTTCCATTGCTGACAAAGCACTGGAAAATACTGGTGGCTTTCTTGACCCCAGTCAGGGCTCCTGAGCCAGGCCAAGCTGAGGCCTCCCTGAGCTGTGCCAGTCCAGCAGTGCGAGAGGCAGCCTCACTGAGGTGGGTAGAGGGTAAGGATGGATGGGGTACAGAAACAGAGCAGCCCTTGGTCCTTGCCTGAAGCTGTATTAGAGCTTCAAGGTTGAAAAGTTTTGGGACATTTCATGTGCTCTCACCAGCAAGGCAGTAGAGGAGGAAGCCTCACTCATCTTGGCAGCACTTGACAAAACCTGCTGTCCTGACTTCAGGCGGAACCTGACCCATGGCTGTTTTTATGTTCCCTTATCTATTTAGAAATGAGTTTTTTGTTCCTTGTCTGACAGGTTTGCAGCTCTGCAAAGGTCGGGACCCAAGCAAGGGCAGCAATGAGACAAAAGGTGAACTATTGAACACCAAAGCAGAAGCTGAGAGATAAGATTAAAAGACAAACATAAACCACTTTGTATTTGCCATGGATGGCATCTGACAGGATGGGTGCCCGGCAGCAAGGTTCAAGATGGGGTCAAAAATTATAGTCTGAAGGAGATTGAGGCTAAATAAGTGTTTAATACACTTAATCCAGAGTTCATGTCTTCAAACTGTCCATAATTTCTAGAGAATAATCTAAATATTTATCAAACTCTTTCTTTCTCATTGTTTATACCATGTATGTCCTGAGTAATATGTAAAACGTCTGCTACCTATACATTTACATTTGTATTTTAGAAAGCTGCTTTGTTTTTCTTACTTCTTGCCCAGATTTTGTAAATTGCTCAGGGTCTTGGAAGTCTGAGCCCTTTGATTAACATTCCTGAAGGCTGTCTGCCTTCACATCTGTGTGTGCTGATGTCACAGTCTGCACTTGCTCGACATAAGTTATTATTGCAGATTGGATTTCTTCCCCTGTAATTCCCCTTTCTGAGCCATGTGTTACTCTTGCCTTTGTACATTTTGTCATTAAGTCGGCTTGATCATTTTTGTGCTATCAAGAACTAAAATCTTTAACTGCTGGCAATTCCACCGATCTTCAGTCAGTTTTTCTTAAATAAATAATATCTGCCATACGTTTGAGGTTGTACCATCATCTGCATGAGAGGTGGGTTGAATAGTCGGCCTACTGCAGACTTACTTACCAACCCAGAACTGAACTCTGAACAAAGGAGCATTACATCTTGATTTCAGGATTCCTGGGAAAATTTAGCCCTTGAAAAGAAATCTCTTTAGCTCTTAGAAGAAATGTGGCATGGGTTTTTCTAAATCTGGAAAATTGTTTCAGCCTTGTTATTTCAGTGTTCCTTTTGCTTCACATTCTTTGTAATGAAATGTGACATTTATTTTACATACTGGAAAATCTTGCATGATTGGTCTCAGTTCAGTATCTGCAGGAGGAAATTAAGATTACACTGCTTGCACATTACTGATGAACTTCCCATGGCTTTTTAATGACATTTTCTTTAAATACAAACATGCTATTGTTGGCGAACAAGATCACTGCAGTTAATCCTAATGATCAGGATCAGATCATATTTGTATTAATGTGATCTGTAATTAAAAACAACTGCTTTGTAATAGCAATTAAAACATTCAGTGAGTAATGAAATGCTGCTTTTCTAAAGGCTTTTTCTTTGCACTTAATGAATGTCAGGCTGACAGTCAAGAGGGCTGGTGTTAAACAATTTCCTACAGATACTTGTCAATTACGTTTTTCATGTCAGATAGTTGCCTTTCAGTTTGCACCCTTGGCTCTGCCCTGTTCCTGTGCACTGAGCTGTGGATCTGCAGTGTTACTGCTCAGTGCAATGGGTAGGCCGTTTCCTTGCTCAGACTCTATTTTTATCAGAGTTCGTGCATGTTTTTTTCTGGTCTTGGATATTCTTTATTTCACTGTTCTCCCCTGCTCTGCCCCTCCAAATGCCTGGAAGAGCAGTGAAAGTAAATTTACTTTTCTGCCCCATGCGACATCATCCTGTTTTTTGTTCCTTGCTCAGCAGCCTGTTGCTTTGAGCATACTTGGAGACAGTTTTTAAGGTAGATGTGTTTAGAGCTTCAGAGATTTCATTGCCAGCCGGTTCACAATATAAATGGAATTATATTGTTAAAAAGTATTGCTTCTTTATAGGAGATTGGATTAGAATATGAGCACTGCATAGAATAATTAGCATTGCAAGCAATTGTAGTCCATCATGTAGGTTAGCTCTGAGTTCAGGCACTGTGGTGTGCTTTGTGAGCAGGACTGTGCTGGAACGTGCTGGATCCCTGTGGGGCTCATGTGGCTCTCCAGGAGTGCAAGACTTCCTCCTGTCCATTGACTTCTGGGTGGGGACTGCCAGAATTTCACCTTACTTGTAAAACCAGCACTGAAGTAATACCCTTATGCGTGGGAACAGTCTTGTTGGCTGTAGAGAACAGAGGAATTTGCATTTATAGATGTGTAACATTGCAATTGTCATTCCTTCTATCTGTTGGACAATAGATGGTAGATAAGATGAACAGGGGATTTTCAACCACTACTGTCTTGCTGCAATATTCTGTGTCAGTGGGGACTTTTGATCAGCTAGCCCACACTTATTCATTAACTGCAAAGGAAAAAAATAATTCAAGTGACTCTTATTTCAATCACGTCTGTAAAATTAACACGAACCACTTGTTTACTGGAAGCAGCCCAGCTCATGCCTTCGGTCAAAGAGTTAAGGATGATAACAATCTTGTTGCTGTATCCAAGACATTCATTATCTCGGAGATTTCAACGCAAAGAGAAAATGTTGCCTAATAAATTCCCAAGTCTGCTCTTTTTAAAGTTCCTTGAGCATTTCGAGGAGCCAATAATAGCCCATTTTAACAGTCATTCAAAGGCTCTACTTTCAGAATAATATGAAATTTATTTGGGCATAAACTGAGAATCTGGGCCATAGACAGAGACGCTGGTTTCTTCTTGATGAAGGCTTCTGCTGCTCTAAAGGACACACAGGAATTAAACTGAGTGAAGACGACAGCTCGTTCTCGGCTTTCATCGCCTGCGAAACGCATCCTTTCACATGCGGATTTACAGCGGGCTTCGGCTCGCATCAGCTTTCTTCAGATCTGCTGGGCTAACATCATTTCATGCCAATAAAGAGTAAGAAAGGGCAGCACTGTGAGCTGCGCTGGCGGTGAGCCCCGCTCCTGCCCCTGCGGGCGCTGGGGATCCGGAGCGCGTCCCCATCTGCTGCTGGCCGCGCTGGGCATTCCGCCGCGGTACCTGCTGCGAGAGCTCATCTCCGGCTGTTTGTTTCCTTTGTGGCACAGCCTTTTTTCCCTCCTTCCTGTTTGCCCTTCAGCTCGTTGCTGGGCCGCATTGGTATTCCGTCCGGCTCGGCTCTAGTTTTAGTTTCCTGTGCCATGGCGGCGGGGCTGGCCCGGCGGGGAGCTGGCAAAGGGCCGTGTTTTGGCATCTCCCGGAGCATCCCGGCCTTCGGAGAGGGAATTTTGTGCCACCTGTCACCACAAGGGGCTTTTCCGCGAAAGCATCCGTGGGTTTTCCAGGCTGCTTCCAGTTGAGGTGATCTGCTCAGGAGTGCGGACACTTTGCTGAATTTGCACCTTTCACAGCCGCGTCGTGTCACTGAGAGGCGGCAGCTCATCAGACAAAACAGGATACTGGATATCTTTTCTCTTGGATGTATGGAAAACACCAACCAAAGGGCCAAAGCCTGCAGAATGGCAGGACTTAATCTGCCCCCATCACTAAAGGGACACAGTGTGTGTGTCTCTCCTTGGCACTGCTGCATGTGGATATATCCATCCTCACAAACCATGGATTAGAAGCTGTTAGCTTCAAATCTGTAATACCAACAGTTCCCTTAGGCTGATTTCTGGCAGTGCCCTCATCTCTGCAGTTTGTGCATCCTACGCGAGATTTTAGGGAGAGATTTTTTCTTCCTTTCAAACCCTTGCAAATATCACTCTGCTGAAGTGTTATTATTATGTTGGTGAACATGTAGCATTATAATTGTCAGGTGTCACTTTGATATTTGGAATGGTTGGCATAGTAAAATTACTAATGAGAAATACATGTTTTGAAAGATATACATGGCATGATGTGTGAGCTATCATTGCGCTGTCTCTGCAAATGAAACTGTGTTCCAGCAATCAGAAAATTCTCAAAACAGTTTCTTTCTAAAGAATTGCAGTGCCCTACAGTAGTAACATGTGCACCAAGGTTGCTGTAGATTATTAAATATGCTTGTAAAAGAGAACTCTCTAGTGTATAAAAGACTAAATCCTGTCCTACACACCAGGTTTGAGATATAAAAACAGGGATTGAATTTTCCCATTGGTTCCATGAGCGAAAGCACCACCGAATGTGTGATGTCACTGACACTTTGTCCTGGGAACTGAAACGTGTCTTTGCCTTTCACCCTGTCACAGTGCTTGGTGGGAGTTGATGACTGATGGAAAATCAAGAAAAAAAAACCAGAGAGCAACTGGTTAGAAAGCCAAAAGTAGTAATCTCATCCTGGAATCATCCTTCCACTGCCCATTTAATTCAAATTAAGTGGAAATAATGCCACTGTTGAGTATTGCCACTGTTATATTCCCTCACATCATGTTTTGGACTAGTGCTGATGTTATAGAAGACAACTTACCAAAATCTCTGATAAATCTGATAAAATTCACACAGTATCTATTTGCAGATGCAAATTTAAAGTTTTAAATTTTTTTATGCTCTCACATAATGATGTTCATTAAAACAATGGAGTGCACTGTGATTTGATTTTTCTGTGTGGCATAGTCTATGAGCAGTGACTAAGTTAACATTATGCTGTGCTCTCCATCTGGTTCTGTCAGCTGAGGATGTGGTTGTGCTGGGATATGAGCACTGACTGTGTGTGGAGGGAGTCCTTGTTTCTGACAGAATTGTAAGTGTGGAGTTATGGAAATACGACCATTGTTAGATGCAGTGTAATTGCAAATAACTGTTTTGACAACACTGTGCCTTAGAGCATGAGAGGAAAGCTGCTCTGTGGCTAAAGGAAGTTGGGCACTCTACAATCTGGTGTTTGGCTCACATGTAGTCAGTATGTTTAGTACAGTACAGAAAAAGGGTTTGGTCTCCACAGTGAGTATCTACTCAAGTAAGGGAGGAGGGCTGTTTCCTAGAAAACTTTTTGATGTCTTTTCCTAATGCAAACATATTCTTCATGATCTTTGCTGGAGCCAATAAAATGACAAGTTTTTGAACTTAGGGTGCATCAATTTTGATGTCAGAAATTTTTATTTTGTTCTGTATTTTAACCCCAGAACTCTGTCATCTTCCATCATGTTGTTAAAACTGATCATTGGTATAGCTCTGAATGGATTTGCAAGAGCAGTACCACACAGCCCACCCTTGCTGAGGCCAGTCCCAAGCTGAATTTTCTGGAAGGCTGAACTGCTGGCAGGGTAGCTAAGGAGGTAGAGCCCATAATAATCCTTTTGCAATTTTTTATTTTATGAATGTAGCTACTGGTCTTGCAGAAGAACTTTCTGTGAAGATACAAACCAGCATCTAGCACATCCACAAGTCCAGTCCTGATCTGCTGTCCCCCTGTGTGGAAGCGTTGAAATTTCAGTCTCACCAAAACCAAGAGGAAACATGGAGGCCTTTCATTTCTGTGTGCTTGGTTCAAAGACTCCTTGGGATGCTGGTGAAAAAAGATTTGAACTAATCTATTTCTTTTAGTGTTGCTCATATTAATAGGCTTTGCTCTTTATGCTTGTTGTATTGTAATTCTGATTTAACAACATTTATCAGTAGAAGATCACTGCAGGGCCTTTAATGATTACAGTTGTTGGAGCTGATAGTCTGAGACTATTAAATAAGGTCCAATTACTTCCCATTTATTTGTGTTGTTTTTTTCCCTCCAAGTAACAAAATGTAATCCTGAAGTTCATTATTATTCTTTGTATTGTATTCATCTAAATAGATTTTCTACCTAATTAAGGCTGAATACGTTTGTGCTAAACTGACAAGGATGTTTTCATTTGTGTGTGAGGACGTCTTTGGTTCCTACCATCCATATTCTGATTATGTTTAATTTCTGTAGCTGCCAGAGATCTATTGTGAGTCTCTACAATTCACCCTGGGTTGCTCAAGATTGTTTAGATTGGAGTTGGAATAGGCCTCCTGATGAATGTAGTTGGAATCTAGTTAATAACAAGTCACCAGGAAGCAATTTCACATGTTTACGACTGCTCTGAAAGATACAAAATCTATACTGGCTGAATTCTGGATGAAAGAAGTAGAGATGAAAGCTGAGGAATTCAGTTGAAATTAACTGTGTTATTTTTTTATGGGTTAGGTCATTGCGAGGGGAAGGTGAAAAAATAAAAAGGAAACTTTGGCTGGTAGTGGGTATTCAGTGTGGTTATCATGCCCATAGTTTAAAAATGGAAATTACTGAGCTTTACCCCTGTTCTTACTTTGTGTTATTTATTTACATACTGTCTCCTTGGGGCACCCTTGTCCAATAAGGAAGCAGTACAATTTGGTGAGAAATAAAACCACAGAACATCTCACATTTTCCTTTCAGTATCGGAATAGCCATCAGGAAAAACAACCACGTGGATTTATCAGTTCTTGACCTCACCTGCTGAGCTCATGTTAGGAAGTTGTGTGGCATTAATTAGTGTCTGCTGCTGCTCTTCCATGTCTCTTCAACTGAGGAGTCTGTTCAGGGATCACAGAGTATAGACATTATTATAAAAAGTCACTTAAATACTTTCCCTTGAAAGAAGACTGACTTCTTGTAAGCTCCTTCGTGTCTGAACTCTTTGTTGTAAGATCCACCTTCTGTGGGGGAGAAGCTGTAGGAAAATAAACCTGCAGAGTTTTCCTGAGCTTCCTCAGGAGCTGCATTTTGCACTGTCAGGCCAGTCCTCCTTCATCTCTTTCCTGGTTTTGTGGTGAGTTCTGTTTAAAGATGTGGTTATGCTGAAGTGGATCCAGGAGGCTCAGGAACACTGGTGAGTGTTGCAGGAGAGATGCTCAAATGAATGGTCTTTTGAGGGCTTGTTTGCCTGGGAACTCAGCAGTGTGTTGTGTCGTGCAGGGGTGGGTTCACTGCCCACACCGTGTTGTAGCTACAGCTGCTGCAGAGCAGAGGTGGGAATATTAAAATGTGTGTGTGTGTCCACAGACAGAAATCCCTGCCCCAACCCAGTGAGTGTTGCTGTTCCTGGTGGGGAATGAGGCTGGGAGAGACCTTTGCCAAAAGCAGGGCTTGTGCCTGAATCTGGAGTCTTAATGAGGTCCAGTGTCATTTGGAAAGGACCAAAATGTGCCAAGTGGGGGCAGTTACTGGTTGTAAATTAAGTTCTGGTATGGGTTGAATACTTTTGACTGGTCTGTACTATCAAAGTCCAAACTTTCCTTAGAAGGTTAAATTAGCAGAAAAGTGAGTGGTCAATTTTGGAAGCACTGTGGATGTGTGCTTTCACAGCTCCCTCTAGCAGTGTTCCAAACTTTTTAACAAGCAGATGAACATCTGAAATTGCTGTTGATACAATATGGCATTTTGTACAGTTGCTGTGCTAAGCTGGAACAAATGTGAAAATCCGTTTGGTCTCTTGAGGGATGCAATATTATTTTACTCCCTAATCTAAATCTCTCTCCAAGTAAGTCACATGTTAGCAAAAACCAGAAAAACTCCTTTGAGGAAAGCAGCCAAATTTTTGAAGCTGTTTTCATTCGATTTCAAACCAGAACATCTTCCCTTAATGTATGTAAAAAGGAATAAAAGCAACTTCTATTAATGATGTTTTTACGATGTTATTTCTAGTGTTTTGGATCACACTGCTGAAATTGATGTTAAGCAAAAATAAAAATGGATGGCAACAGTTGTGGAGAGGAAGGGAAAAATAATCCTCTAAACAATCCCTTACCAATGCAGATGTTCCACTGAGGGGTCCCCTGTGCACTTTGTGGTGGTCCATGTGTTTCTCTGCATTTTGAAATGCCAAGTGTTGTGGTTTTGGGCTGGCTGTGCCTATTCTGTTAGAACTTAACCTGAAGGACTCCTGCTTTTTCAAGTATCAGAGTCCTCCTTTTAACTCAAATTATTGCTTTGTCTCATTTTCCTTTTACATAGCAGAAAGCATTCTGAAGCAATTACATCTTTCATCTTTGCCAGCTTGCAAGTCAATAAACCTATTTGCACCTTTTGCATCTCCCCCTGTAATGAAAGCCATAAAGTAACATAATATATTCCTCACAAAATGTTTCTCCCAAGTCTTTAGCCACCGACAATTAAAGTACAATGTACTTATTGCAGCAAAACGGAAAAACATATGGAAAAATATAACTACATTAACATCTGCTGCCTTTCCTCCATCTGCTGCCTTTGGCCTCGCTTTTGTTCAAACCTGCCAAAAGTGCTCATTTTCCAAGGGTCTCATGGCACATCAGCCACATCTTCAATTAAAGTTCCCAATTTCTTGTTTGTTTTGATGGCACAGTGGGATGTCTGCTCTGCATCCATGTGGCTGCATGAGGGCTTCAGGCAGAGCAGTGATGGTTTTACAGATTGGAAGATGTGAGTGTGGTAGGATGGGAGGCAATGGGGTGACCACAGCATAAAGTTTGTGGTTCTGGATGCAAAAGGTTTTGATTTCAACTGAGAAACAGTCCACAAATGCACAAAGTTAAGAGCAGAAAAAAAAAGATTTAATTGTAGAGATGCCATCCTCTGACTCCTCTGGCAATTGGAAGGTGTCTTTATTAAAATAATTAACAAGCACTATAAAATAATATGTCACAGCTGTGATTAATACTGAACAGAAACTTGTTTTAATTATCTTTTCATAATTCCGTTTAAATTCTTCTCAGTTACAGGACAGGTAAAATAGATGGTCCTGTGGAAGCTGACCAGGTCTCTGAGGCTTTGACATGTGATGCAGATTTTGAAGCTGTTCCTCACCCCTGGGGGCTGGGAGCTGCTTTGGATCCTGAACAGCTCACCCCAGCAAAGCAGCAAGTGGCTGCCCCAGCTCTGGGGGCTCAGCTGTGTGTGATCCTGTGTGACTGCCCAGGCACTGCAGATGTTCACAGGAGGTCAATAATCAGGTGCTTTACTATGTGAAAGGAGGAAAAATATGTAGTTTTTATAGTACAGGTGTTTGATTTATAGCTGGTCCTCAAGGCCAGCATGTCCAGTGCTTTGTGTTTAGAGAGAGATCTGTGTGTTTTGTTGTTGCTCTGTGTGTGCGTGTGCATGTCTCTGGTTTGTTTTGCTGTGTCTTTGAGGTACCAAGCTTTGCCAGAGGAAGAACATGAGAATATGTTCTCAGTACAAAAAGACAGCAAATCCTTCCGTGCTGGGGAGAAAATGAGCTGCTAGATAAACTGTGGCTGTGAACATTTGCCATTCAGGGCTTGGTTGCACATGGTCCATCCATCTGTATGGTATTTATAGGACTTGGTTGATAAAGAAATCATACAGTGAATACTTTTCCTAAGAAGGCAGCATTTTCTTATTGTCAGGAGGAAGTGCTCTGCACAGTGCAATGAACACCTCTGGCAGATAAATGCAAGCTCCTATTGTGTGCCTTTGTGAACTGATTAGGGTTTGCTTTCAGGTTCCCTACAGAGCCTGTCCAGAAGGAGCCTTGCAGCAGCACTGTGCCTGCACAGATGTGTGGCAGGTGATGCTGGAGCAGTGCCTGCCTGCAGGGTGTGAGCTCTTCCCTGGGCTTTGGTGCCTCCAGTTGGATCCCTCGGCCTCAGTCTGTGTGCCCTTGCTGTCTGCAGAGCTGCTGCACCCCTGTCTGCCCATGTCTGGGTCTCTGCTGAGATTTGAAATTGGTCTGGTGCTGGCTTTTTGTGTATTGCAAAAATTACCACTCCTGTTACCTAATGCAGGCTGTTGGCAGAAGGACACTCTGGGAGTTGTACCTAATGGCTTTGCAGTGTATTCTGATCCTGCAGTGGGATGCCCCATGGAGAAGGGGCTGGCTTGGAGCTGTCCTGTACCCAGTGTTGGAGCCATACTCTTTATCTTTAACCTCTTGCCTTGAGCATGCAGGATACAGAACTGTACTGAAAGAGTTCAGGAGAGTTTGTGACCTGGGTAACCCCAAATGCATGTTTATGCTTGAACATGCTTAGCTTGGATGCAAATACAGGTGGCAGATGTGTCTTGCAACTATAGGCAAGCAAAACTGAAGAGAGGCAGTCTGCAGGTGTAAACTTACCTGGAGTCTGCAGGTGTAAACTTACCTGGGCTCTGGCTGGACTGCTGTGGGTTGTAGTTGTAAAAGCCTCTGAGTGTTAACAGGCTGTCATTAAAATCCATTTGTCAATACAGACAGCTGTGAAGTTCTTCCAGATCCTTTGTATTTGTGCTAGGTGCAGTGAGCAGCAGCTGCTGTTGTTGGGTCTGTAGTAGGTGACAGCAGCAATTTATTCCATGGTTTCCTCAGTAGATTGCAGTCTCTGCAGAAACCCAGGCATTCCCACCTGAGATAGATGGGACACTGAATTCAATGAAGCTCTGAGTACCTAAGTCCCAGACCCTCAATCACTGCAGATAAAGTGGCTAATACACCAAAAGGCATACATTGTGTCTGACAAACTTTAATAAAACACACCAGAGGTGGAGCTTGGAGAATTAAAATTTGTGTATTCAACAGGGAGCAGAATTTGGAGTAGAATTCAAATTCTCACATTACATAAAATGGCTCTGAGCTTAAAATGTTATTTTTGCTTTAATATTATAATATTATTTTTAGCATCAATGGCAATCAGTATGTAATTGGCAGTGATCTCATGCACACTCCTGGGTACAGACTGTTCTTTCCCAGTTTTGGAGTATTTGCTTGTTATTCCTGAGCAACAGCATGCACACGCTCAGAAGAGGCCCCACAATCATTAAAACTCCCCCTGCCAGGGCTCTTGCCATTGAGTTCTCAGCAATTAACCTCCCCTTGTATCTCCTGAGAACCAGAGAAAGTTAGGACAGAACATTTCTGCTTGTGGCAGTCCTTCTCTTAGGCCTGTGTTCTGTGTTAGACATCCACAGTGTCACACTCCATCTTGGCGATGTGGTGCTGCAAAGTCTCCAGAGGTTTCTGTGTAACATCTTCCAGTGCCTGAAGCAGCTACAAGAGAATTGGAGAGGGACTTTTAGGGAGGGCAGGGAGTGATTGGATGAGAGGGGATGGCTTTAAGCTGACAGAGGTTAGGGCTGTAGGAAAGGCACAGGTGGAATATGTGCCCTTGGGTGGCACGTGTGGTGTGTGACACCTTTCATACTGAGTAATTTAATGTGGTAGCCTCTCAAATGAGTTGATTTTGGATAGAGCCTCTTCTGTTCTATGCCTTTGCTCTATTGCAATGACCAAAATGGTGCTTTCAATAGCAGTGTGTGGGGTTGGTTTGAAAATACTGCTGTCATCTTTGGCTGTGGGCACTTAGGGGCTGTATTAATAGGCTTACACTTCTCATTTGGTCCTGGTATGGCCTTCCATTTTTTCAGTGATTTGCAAGCACAGAGATAAGGAGGTGCTGCTAACAAATAGCTTGATAAAAGTTGAAAAAAATGATGATTCAGACAGTGAACTTGCTGATGTATGTCCCATGGTACTGTCAGAACTGGGATTGCCTGGTTTCAAGATCATCTTTCTGTGAGATGACTCTGCCCTGTCTTGAATGTCTTTGACATCCATGACAAATAAAATCTGCAATTAAAAATAAAGAATTGCAGAGCAAGTAAAACCCATCTTCCTGTAGCCAGCTGAAAACCTGATGTGCTGCTTTTTGCTTGTACCCCTGAACTTCACAAACGAATACACAGCTTCGAGCAGCTGCTGCTGTTCTAAGCTCAGAGTGCTGAGTTTCATTTCCTCTGCACTGCAAACCTGAACGTTCTGCTCTCACGTGTGGAGCCTGTCTTGAAATCACCGCTCTGTAAAGATCACGCTTGGCTTGGCTGAAAGCAGTTGAGAGGGAAGTGCAGATCAAGGGTGGGTGGAGATTTTGGGTGTTGTGGCATTTAACACTTGCACCAACAGGTGTGAGATTGCCTGAGGCTGGATTTGACTTTCCAGTTGGGGTGTTTGTGGCATGTCATTATGTTTCAATGTGCATCTATAGCTCTTGGTTTTACACTTGTTGTACAGACCCTGCTTTATTTTTAGTCCCTGCTCCTCCCAGAGAGATGTCCCTGCAGACACTGCTGTCCTGTGTGGTGGGAATTTTTGTGGTGTTCTCTGTCCCTGCAGGCAGGGAAGAGTTGTGGCCCAGCTTTGCTTGGTGTCTGCCTTGGAAGCAGTTAGAATTCTTTTGATTTTTTTCAGATTCCAGCATGCAGACTTGGAGAAGCATTTCCCAGAAGGGGGCAAAGCACTTGAAGGAGGAAAATAGTTTAAAGAGGTGAACCATGCACCAATAAATCTGTTTGCTTTGCCTTTTTCTCCTGAGGTTTCATCACAGCTCTGTGCTCTGTCCCAGCGTGGGGGGATCCCTACTGCAATGCCTGCAGCTGCAGCCTCCAGCAGTCCCAGGGGGCTGCACAGCTGCTCCAGCACTCCTGCTGCAGGGGTGGCAAACTGGAGAGCAAGGGTTCTGATGGGAACATCACATAAGTGTAGTGTCAGGTGCTGTTTGAAACAAGAACATGCCACCACCTCATCTTTTGGTGCTTTGTCCTGCTGCAGAGAGGTTTGGAAGGAGCAGGAGAGCACAGTGTGGGCAGGGCTCTGCACTCCCCAGGACATGGGAGGTGTGTGCCTGGTGCTCTGGTGCAGACCAGTGTCTCCTTTGTGGGTAATAAGAATTTCTGTGAAGTAATGAACTTCCTTCCCCTTTTATCAACATGCGTTTGCTTTACAGATTAGGATTTTTTGGTTTTTTTAATTTGAAGACAAAAATAATTTAGAAACAGTCAGCCTGTGAGGGAAAATGTTGCCAAGATACAGAGAAATATCCTGTCATGGCATTGCTGTAGAGACCTTAGAAAAGGTTTATTGAAGAAGACAGAGTTGGTGTTTTTCTTTGAAGATCCATTGAAGATACAGGACAAGTGGTGGGAGACAGGCTCTGAAAATATTTTCTTTTTAATTTTAGTTTGGTCATTCCTGGGAATGAAGGCTGACTTGAAACTAAGTTTTGTTTATTTTGTTTCTCTGGTTTTCAATGAGCACCACCAAAGCTGGGGAAGGGGCTGGATTACCAGCCCTGAGAGCTGCTGAGGGAGTGGGGATTCTTTAGCCTGGAGCAAAGGAGGCTCAGGGGAGACCTTGTGGCTCTCTACACTCCCTGAATGGAGGCTGCAGCCAGGTCAGGGTTGGTCTTGCCTCCCAGGTGACATGTGATAGGACAAGAGGAAGTGACCTGTGATTGTTAATCACAAGGAGTGAGGGAAAGCATGGAGGGACCTGCTTTTGCTGCCTTGAAACCTGTGTCTGTTTTCTCATGGATATTTAATGGTGTCAGGGTGAAGTGTCTGGTTAATCACTGCTCACAAACCTGTGTAAAACCTCCCTGCTCCATCTGAGACAGGGCTTGGACTCTGGCCCAGTGAAGAAGAGATGCCAGTGCAGGTGACTTGGGCACCCCAGAGGCCTCTCAGCTTCTGTCTGCTGCAAACCCCAACACAGGGATTTTCTGCAGCATGGTGGATTGTAATTGATCTATGTTTTCATGTAAGAAATGCCTGTAATGCATGGGATGTGACTGTTTTAGTAAGATGAGTGTAATTTTTCTCCCCATTTATAGGACGGCTATTTTTCCCACCGACCGAAAGAGAAAATGCGAACAGACAGCAATAATGAAAATTCGGTCCCCAAGGACTTTGAAACTATTGATAACAGTAACTTTGCTACCAGGACTCAGAGGCAAAAACACCAGTCTGAGCTGGTGAAAAAACCCCTCAGCAAACAAAAAGAGCACTTGAGAAAGAAACTGGAAGAGGAAAAGATGAAGGAGAACGTGCTGCTGGGGAAGAACTCCAACGAGGTGGTGCAGTTCAGCGATCCCCTGGGAAAGAACAGCAGCAACAGGGACAGCCTGAAGGAGATTGACAGGTTTCCCACAGAGCATCTTCTACAAAAACTGGAGATCAGCTCCCCTGAGGTGAAGTACGAGCAGCCCCCCAAGTGTGAGGTGACGGGCAAGGAGGCGATCTCGGCCATGTCCCGCGCCAAGTCCGCGCAGTGCCGCCAGGACATCGCCGACGTTTACTGCCAGCACAAGCTGGGGAAGCTGATGCCGGAGCAGGTGACACGTTTCTGTGCCCTGGAGGGTGAGTTGGGACATGGGGAAGGAACACCTGGTCTGGGGGAAGCATTCTGTGTGATTGGAGTGGCCTGCTGATGACAAAAAAGGCTTTATTGCAGGAATGTGTAATGGACTTAGTCCGTGAAAACAAGGGAGACTTTGAGGATGTTTTTAACAGGGAATTATATGGATGTCACAAGATCATTGGTGGATTCCTGCAGAATTCGCTTCCACCAGATTTTATTGCACAATGTGATCTAGGTATCCAGCTGTCTCTCCTGTTTCTTGTAGTTCTTAATCTACAGTCACAGAGAAGCATAGTCAAAACCTTGTTATGCCTTTTGGTAGTCAGAGAACAGCCATTGTGAATTTTGGAGCTTTATGCTAACCAATACATGAGTGGCATTGCTGTTATTGCTGTATGGCTATTTTTCTGTCACAGTGGAATCCTAAGCATTTTGATAACCCCAGGTGATTATCAGAAGTACATTAAAAAAATCCAAAAGCGCAGGGAAAATCCAATTTTGTGGCTGACTTCTATTTTTAATGTTCTTGAATCCCCAAAAGTTGTTTTCAAAATCACTGCTGGAGAGTCAGTTACTTCTGCTGGCCTAAGCCAAGCTTAGATTTGTTGCTTTAGTTTCTCCATGCCCTCAGATCATGAGTTACCTCTGAGCTTGCTGTCAGTCTGCATGTCTGAGCTGACCTTTTTCTACTTTTCAAAAAGTGCTTCATGTGCCACTGTTCATCCAGCTATAAGCTCTCCATAGAGTAAAGTGCCTTTTACAAAAAACAGCATTGATCAATTGATCAAAGTGGGTATTGATCAGGAGCAGCATTATTCACAGCAGCATTTGTTTGTGCAACAGTCCAGAGTCCCCACCCTGTAAGTGGCACTTCCAGCCCATGCACAGAAGGATATGCCATGTCTCTGTCCAAGCTGAAAGTGCAGAGGGGATTTATAAACCAGAGAAGAGGTCTTGCTTTGAGACTGTAGAATAAACACGGGGATCCAAGGGAACCAGGGGATGTTTAGTTCCTTTCATTGGGAACATCCCCTAATGGCTTGTTCACTGCACCATCACAAAGCAATGGTTACTGCAGGGTGATTTCAGCATGGTAGAGAGAAGGATAGTGTTGTTATTACAGAGATTAGGAGGTTAAATTTCCTGTGCAGACAGAGAAAAAGAGGAGCTGCCTCAGAGAATGTATCCAAAAAAGCACATCTCCCTGTAACAAGATGCTTTGGCTTTTAATTTAGATGGTGCATCTTGCCAGGATGAATGGTCTGAGCACCCTCATTCCCCACCTCAGTGCATCTGTGACTGTTTTGTTTTGCTTCTTTACCATGTCTCTTTTGGTGTTTTTTCTCCCTTTCTTATCATGGTAATACTCCAAATTGTTAAGCTGGGTGGGCAGACACTGGAGATGAAGAATTAATGGAGTAGGCAGAAGATTTGGTGTTCAGTGGGAAGAAGGGAAGAGGGACAGTAAAGGCAGCACAAGCTGAAGGGAAGACAAGAGAACAGGAGAGAGATAAAAACTGAGCATCAGTAACAGAATGAGCATCAGTGGGTACCCCTGGGCCCTGCTGAGGTGCCACTGGTGGAACACACTGTGATAAGCATGTCTTTCCTCTTCCTTCCCTCTTCCCTCCTCTCCCCTAAGGGCAGGGCAGTCAAGCTGTGGTCTGTGAGAAAGCTGAGGGAGGTCAGCACCTCTCAGACACTGTCCTGTACTTTTGGGATCAAGAAGATGTCTTAGTAATGGGATCCCTGCTACAAATCCTGCCTAGGTCAATGTATCCCATATACAAATATGCAGGTGATATCCTGGCCAGAGCTGGAAGGTGCAGTGTCATGAGTGTGGGCAGACCCTGCAACTGTGCAATTTTGCACACACCTATGGTTCCATGCCCTGCTTGGGGATGCAGGGTGACTTTCCAGAAGTTTCAAACAACTGCCATACGTGAAAACGGGTTTCTCAAGAAATATTTACTGCTTCTTTTCAAAATACAGGATTTATCTCTTATGCCCTGCAGTCAGGATAATAGTGTGGTCTCAGAACCAAGAACAGTGTCACGTTTTACACTCGAAGCATGTATGTACATAGCACATTGGTATAAATGCTTCCATTGTAATGTCAGAGTAAAATCCTAAGGAAAACTGGGAGCTACAAATATGAAAAATGATGAAAATGTCCAAATGTGATTAATTTAGGAAAAACTGATGTGGTATGGATATATACCACATTAAAAAATTAGGTGCAAAAAGATTGTGTCTAAAATTTTTCAGTCTGCTGAGCTAGAGTTTCATTTAGTTTTTTTTATTTTAAGTGGTGACACTTGTTTAAAAAGAATAATTGAGAGATATGCTAGCCTAGCCAGATGGATACATGTGGAAAATGTTGATTTTTCTTTGCCTGAAGGTTATTTCCTCCTGCCCATGCTGACAGCTGAAGTTAACCACTTCAACTGCCAGATTTCCTTGGCAGAAAGTCTGGACATCCTGTGTTCTGTACGAGGTTGCTCTGGAGCAGATTTGGGAGCTTTGCTGTGGGGAAGTGGTAATGCTGCAGCATATGGAATGGGACACAAGTTGCTAATGCAGAAAGCACCAATGCACAAAAAGATTTGGTCACCAAACGTATGGAGGGGATCCAGACCTTGAAGTCATTTCCCAAATGTTTGAACTGTCAGGACACACATGGGGGAACCCCAAAACTGAAAGTGCCCAGTGCCTTCTGGAAGGCCTCGTATGTGTATAATTTAGTAGATCTCTTGAATTTTATAGCCCTGTTAAAGATACATTGTCTGAGTTTCAGTGTGCTGTGGTCCCATATCTCTCCTCCCACTGTAGAACATGAATACCACTGTTCTTCACTCACAGAGAGACTCCATCCCTCATGAAAGGTGACTTCATCAACTCTGTTGGTCCTTGAGAGGAGTTGAGCTTGGTTGTAGGAGATGTTTGTGAAGTCTGGACTTCAGCTTTTGGGGGTGTAAGACACCCTGTTGGTAGGATTGCTGGTAGGGGGAGATGCGGGTAGAGGCCTTGGCACTCCATGTATCAAAAAGGTGATCTGGTGTTTTTCAGCAGCAGTCAGACACCTGGGGTCTGGGTCTGTATTCAGCATGGGAGTGTTGTTCCCGTCAGTTTGGTTTGAACAAAGGTTTCCTGTCTGTTTTCAGCTAAACTGTGAAGTATAAATATTTATGTGCTGGAGCAGCACATTCATCCATTATCCCAACATATAAACGTGTTCCCAGTGCTGTGGTTTCCATTGAGATGTCATCCAGCGTTTAATCCCCTCGGATCTTGTCTCAGCTGATCAAAACCATGACGCTGCTAAGTGTAGCCATCAATCATGGGCAGGGCTCCATCCAGCTGGATTGTCATAAATGTTAAGTGATACATTCACTTCAGTGGTTATCACCGAGAGCAGGATCATACAAGCTGTTTCTTTTTAAAGTGTTTTATTGTTTCCAAAGGCAACAGGCAGAGGAAGTTGATTACAGGATCTTCAGTGATAAAAGAAAGGATTGTTGAACTGAAGAGCATGATGTGCCCTGTCTGATGTGCAGGTGTTATTTCCGTGAGGGCTGCAGTCCCTCTGAGGGCATTGCTGCTGAAGCAGTGGAGCAGGACATGGCACCTTTACCACTCACCTGACTTGCAGAGCAGGTGAGCTGGCATTTCCCTCTAAGCTGGTCCTAAAAACGTGGCACAAATGCTATGGCTCAGGAGACTGGTGTCAGGGGCTTCAGGTACAGCCTTCCCCAGTCACGGCTGAGAGCAGGGCAGTGGGCAGCTTGCAGGTCTCCCTTCACTCAGAAGGGAATATTTGGCCTTTGTGTTGGGGAAACTGCATTCAGCAAATGTAAGAGGGGAAGTGTAGGTTCAGCACAAGGTTAGATGAGGAAAGAGCAGATCAGTCCTGGGCAGGTTGAGGAGAAGATACCCGCAGACATCCTTTGGGGAGCCCCTTTTGTCACAGGAGACATGGTACAGAGATCAGCAGCCTGTGCACAGTGTGGCAGATATTTCCTTGCTGGGGCCATCTCTGGCTTCGTTCTGTACAGGCCAGACTACAGACACTGATCCTCCAGCTGTGCCAGACTCTCTTCTGCTCACCAAAGCTGTTGGTGGGTGTGAACCAGCTGCCTCCCTTCTTTGTCCATCATCATGCATGGTCCTTCTCTTGTGCAGAGGTACTGGGAAGAAGCAGAAGTTTAAATAAGAATTCTTGTCCCTAAAATACCCATCACTCTGTACCTAGCTAAAGTCCCCTTGGACAAAGCACAAGTGACCTGTTCTGTGCCACATTCCCCCCCACAGAATCCATTATTACTGTGGACAGGAGCACAGTCCTGGAGTGGCCCCTGTGACCCTGCCCCTGCCCAACAGCCATGGGCAGCACTGCAACTGCAATTACACAACTCCACATTTCAACATGATATTGAAGTGGTGATTTCTACTTCCTAAAAACTAGGAAAAAAGAGATGAAAAAAGCCTAGCTGCTGACCCAGTGGCTGGATTCAGTCCCTGAGTTCTCTGTTTTTCACTTCCATGTGGATCATGGTAGTTTGCAGCTCTGCACCTCTTGCCTTGCAGGGTTGCTGGATGGACACAGCACAGTTCCTGCTTGGTCACTGCCACCAGGTCAGGAGTCATCACAGGCACAGTCCCAGGTGGTGTCTGCACCAGGCCTCCTCTGGGCCAGCTTCTCTCCCCTGCCAGGTCCCCAGCTCTAATCCTTATCATTAATTACCCAACTGGCTTCATTCTTTAACCAGATCTATGGCCCCAGATAGACCAAAGCACATAGCAGAGTTTTTTGAGAAGTGTTTTCTAAGATGTAGTTCTAGCAAATGAAAACTCCCTAGGAAAGCAGAGACCCTCATGTGATCCTGATTTATTTCATGTGGGAGTTTCTGTTGTCTTTTCTTAGTTTTTAAATCATACAGGTTTTCTGCTACCTTCATCCCTGTGGGGGCAGACCCAACTTGTAATAAAGTTGGAAAATAATCAAGCTTCCCTGATTCCAAATAATTTCTCAGCACTGAAAGAGCCTTTTGCAGATCAGAATGTCTTCTCCATGGTTGCTTATTGATAATGCTGCTCTGGCACACTGAAGCAAATGCTTTCAGCTTCTTAGAGGCTGCTGGGAAGAAAAAATTCCATTTTATTTTAGAAAATACAACCTTTTGGTTTTCAAACTGAGAGAAAAGGGCTCTGGAGCTCTGCTTACTGAACAACACCCAGGTAATAGCAATCTGAATGTCCATAATGTTTTTATCTGATGACTTCAAAGCACTCAGCAGAAAGTGGTGTGATTTGCAGGAGGGGAGAGGATAAGCCACAGGATGCCAAATACTTGTGAGGTGGAGCAGAGCTGTTCTTCAAGGCATGGAAATGAGAGCATCCTCTACAGAATGTTAAAAGAATGGGAGCTGTGATGGAGCAAATTGAGGATTTCATCTGCTCAGTATGCATGTGTATGCACACAGTGACATAGAAATGCCTGGTTTGTTTAGCTTTTAAGGTTTTGGCAGTGCATATTTTGGACTCACTGGGCTTGATCTACAGATCATTGAACCCCAGATTTGTCTTTTTCTGCTGGTTTCAGGATTCCAAATGACATTGGCTGCTGCTGCTGCTTTCCTGTGTGTTAATCTGTTAGTGTGACAGAGTCACTGTGGTGAGCTAGACACAGTTTAAGGAGCGTGGAAGAGCCACTGCACATGCAGCCCAGACAGCATTTTAATTTGCTGCACCACAGATGACTCTGGTTGCAGTAAATTTACTGTGAGTAGACTAATTGCAAAATAACCCTAATTGAGTAGTTATCAGCAAACAACATCCTGTGGAACAAAACTGCTTACAATTAATAGCATTTAAGCCACGCACTGGTATTCTGCAGAACGCTGAGATGTAATTACACCGTGCACAGAGATTGTGTTCTCTTCTGGAAACCATGTTTCCAGCACTGCTTTCATTATAAAGGGCCCTTTCAAGATTCAGTACTTGCATTTTAGGCAAAATGAATTTATGAAATAGGTGATGTATCTCTCCCCTTACGTGTGTGAAGCAGAACCAGTTCTAATACAATCAGGGAAGCTGTGGCACTGTCAGGAGAAGAATGACATCTCAGGAAGGTTGTGTGTTGCCAGTGGTTCTCAAATTTATTTTTGTTATGGGCACACATACAAGTTGGGATAGTTAAAACTGAGATGTAAGGAATGAAAAGATAATTTGCTGTTCTGGCTGAAAATGGGCCCCACCTCATTGCATGGATGAGGAATGCAGTCTCTGGTGTCAGTGATGGAAATGCATGTCAGTGCCCAGACCCAAAGGGCACAGGAACCCCTGTCACCACCCTGGAGGTGCAGACAGCCCCTGCCTTGCTCTTGGTGACTCTGGTCATTTGAAGGGACTGATGGGGCAATGCTGGTGTAAGAGCTGACAAAACACTTCCCCCTGCTCACAGCTGATTTGTTCCCTGGGCAGAGGGCCAAATGAATGAATTATCCTTAGAAACTAGATCTGGCCACTAGGTCAGAAACTGGACAAGTTTCTTTACTGAAGGAAGGTGTCTGTACATTTTGTAAGGGAACTGAAATTGCTCAGAATGTTCTTGGGGCATCCCAAACTAGGATGACCCTGTTTTGCCATCTCCTTGTACCTCTGGGACAGCTGCCCTGTAGAAAACAGGGGACTGCTGTTTCTCAGGGATGTGTGAGATTGTGGCATTGCAGAGCTGAGGGATTCTTCCTCCAAAAATAATGCTGTGATGAGCACAGCCTGGCTCTGTCAGCGCTGTCTTGCATAGACAGCTTTGGTTTTAGGAGAAATTCAGTGAGGGGAAAACTGTTGGGTGTCTGTGCCAATTAATCATTTCATTTAAATACAGATAGCTCCTGTCTAGATCATCTGCAAGTTTAGGAGTGGGAGAAGGAAATCAGCCTGATGTTCCTCTTGTTTTTTCTCGTGATGTTGCTGTCTGGTCACGTTTCTCCATGTCAGGCCTGTCTGATCACCTGTGGCTCTGAGGCTGCAGAATTGGCCCCCAAGAACAGACTTGCAGAAATCATCTGGCACATGGCATCTCAAGGAAATGCTGGGAGCAATACGTGGTACAAAGAGTGGGGGGCAGAAGGGATGGAAAATATATGGTCAGCAGTCCTAGTTCTCACCAAACCTGTTTTGGAAAATGTTATCATTTTATGGAGCATTAAAGGGGGAGCATGGGCAAGTGTGGGAGAGGATAATGGGTAAGTATGTCCTTGCTGCAAACCTCCTGGGAAGAGAGCATGAGGGTAGCAGAAGCTCAGTGAATATTTTGATAAAGATTACTCTGTGTGTACAGAGATGAAAGAAAAGTACTTAAGTGATTGTTAATGCTTCCCAGTGATCCTGAAATGTGTGGACAGAGCATTGGTGGGGAAAGTCAAATACAGCTGTGGCTAAAGAAAATTGTTGGTACGAAGATATGAGCTGAGGGGAGTGGGGAGAAGAATCAGAAAGACCAAGAAACCCAACCCAAAACAAGAGCATCAAACCCAACCTCCCCCTGTGCAAGGAAAGCTTGAGTCCTACTCTTTTTCATACATAATATTTTTCATATAAAATGGTTGTTGGACCTCTAGAGTGGACTCATTACGATGATTTTCGTAGACAGACCCTGAAGAGGAAACATGGCAGCTAATTATCTTAATTTTATTCAATGCTAAGCAAGCAGCTGTGTGCATTAGTGTTGGAGTGAGCTTGAGTTAAGGCTGCACAAGCAGCTTCCATGTTACTCTTTCCTAATTCGACATTGCAACCATAACAAAACTGTGTTAGGGTGTCAGTGTAACATACTAATTGTAAGCAGGCAGCTTTTAGATTTGTGTTTTGTTTTAAGCCTAAAATGCCACCAAGGACAAAGGAGCACAGATTCATCTCTGTGTTCCTAACCATTGCACTTCTCCAAGTACCAGTACTTGGCAAATACTCATGACGATCTGCAGCTGATGAACTGTTATTTTGAGAATGGGGAAGTGTCATGTTCCAGAAATGCCATGCTAGCTGCAGCTCGAGGCTGCCACAGTTTAATTTGAAGCCAGTGGCACTGAGTGTATTACTTTTAAAATAATGGGGGGTGGGGGAAGTATTGACATTTAATTTCTTCCTCCTGAGGTGAGGCGAAGAATTTTCCTCTTTTGTGGCTTCTTGAAACAATGCCTTAAATATATACAGAGTTTGTTACAGTATTAAAAATATAATCAAGGGGAATGCACCCTGTTTCAGGAAGGTTTTTGAAAGGGTACATTTCTTTGATGTATTTCGAGAGTCACTGAGCTTTATGAGATCACTGGTTTGTAATGGCTTCCCCTGGAAATGAGGAAGAGTTGTTTAAGAGATCTAACTCTGAATTAAAATGCCAGCAATCTAGGCATGAAGCCAATCTTACAGGACATTATTGCCATTTTAAGATTCCAAACCATAATTTGTTTCTGCTGCAAATATTTCTTATGCAGAAGGTAGTTTTAAAACATCCGTCTCTTTTCGCCGTGGGTAATCATGACTTCCATTGAAAAACTGAATGGCAAGAATCTGTAGCTGAGCAACCTTGAAAAAGATTTTGAAATTGCTCATTGTATATTTAGTCTTCCAAGTAAATGCTTGTCTTTGGTAGTCTGAGTGCATGTTAGAAGTGAATAGCCCTGATTCACTGCTCACTCTTTTAATATCACTGATTTATCACTTAGTTGTGTCAAATGAGTTACTCCTGATTGGCACCTTTGTAAGGAGGAAGCAGAGCACTCCCAGTCCCTGCTGTCACCAACAGGCTCAGCTGAATGCACAGTAAAGTCTGAAGCATTTTACAGTTTTACTATAAAATAAGATACTGGTGTAAAGTCCTGGCCCCACTGAAAGGCCCATGGCAAAAGCCCATCATTTTTCCTCTTCAGCTTTCTCACCAGCCCCCAGGGAGGCCAAAGAATTTTTCAGTCCTTTCTTCTCGGGCTTGCTGCAAGCTGAATGATCTCTAGCATCTCTTGCGTTCAGTGCTCACCCATTTGTCCTCATCCACAGATGGTACTGTAAAAATGGTGGAAGATTTAAGCCAAAAAGCAAAATTGCACTGCAGGAAAATCATTGTCTAATAACTCGAACTCTGTGATTTCTGGAAGATAATTTGAATAGCAGTTGTATGTGCTTTCAAATTGTGAAATTTGTAGGATTTCTTCTGAAGGCCTGAATTGCTTGTTGCATTTTAAAACAGAACCCTGTGCCTGAGAGCATTGTTCAAACACTCCCTGAACTTGGAGCCCTGACCACCTCCCTGGGGAGCCTGGTCCATGCCCAGCCACCCTCTGGGTGAAGAACCTTTCCTAATATCCAACCTAAACCTCCCCCAAGAGTCTGCAACAGTTGTCTGTCCTGTCAGAGAGAACCACAAAAAAGAGCTGTCAGTCAAAAGCATCTTTTTCTGCAGATCTCTTTGGAAACCTCCCTACTCAGCTGAAGTTCAGGGCAGCCCTCGTGCAACTGGAATATAATGGCTTGTGTCTTTCCCTTTGTGGCAAGGTGATTGAGTCTCTTTTGTGGAGACTTCCTTGCCCATACTAATGGAAGTGTTTTGTTGAAGTCTTGATTAATTTCTGTAACTCGTTAAAAGTTGTGAGAGAAATATTTGCTGGTGAGAATGCACCTTTGTCGGTGACTGGCTGTAAACAGCAGCTTGAGCAGACTGGCTGCTTACTCACCTGTGGTTTTAATTGCAAATGAAGGCTTCCAGCCAGCTGATGGGTATTGCTGTGCACTGGAGCATTGCAAACCCTGCTACTTTCACACTGAAAGCTCTGTGTGTGTTACTGTGCTGCATAATAGTGGGGAGCTCAACAGTAGTATGACTAAACAGAACCATACATTTTCATGTGCTTCATCTATTTCTGGGCTGTGATTCATTCTGGGCAATTTACTGAATAGTAGAGAGGAAAAGGGAAGTTTAAAGGGGAAATTTGCTGCAATATATGTTTTACCCATTTGTACTTTCTCTTCTGGATGGGACTGAGGTGTAGGTGCTGTGAAAGAGTTTCACTGTGACACTCTGAGCAGGTTTGAGGATCTATCCTCAAGTCATTCTCTGTGTTTGAGACAGTCACTTCCTTTGGTCATTTATTCAAAAACCTGTGAAAAATATACCCCCTTACAGAAGGGAAGGCTGGACAGGAGAACCCAGCCTGGCTCATTCAACCACCTTGCCAGGGAAACAGATGTCTGAGGAGAGATGTGGTTGAGATTAACTGTGAGGAGACCTACCAAGACACATTGTGGGAAAGACTTCTGTGTAACACACACTGGATTTGCCAAGCCAGAGCAGAGGGAGGCTACACAGAGCTGATGTGGTTTTGTAAACAAATCTATAATTTTCTGCCAGGAGCTGATCACAAACCCAAGCTTCCTGTGAAGTGTTCCAAGCAAAGTGGGCTAGAGATTTAACTGATGGAATAAAGTAGCTTTGCTGACCCCTCCTAAGTGATGGCTTACTTCAGTAAATTTATTCTGTAACCTTTATCAGTGAACCATAAAATGTCTCTATGCACTTCTATCATCAAAATTTTAAGTTCACTGAGAAAAAAAAAAGACAATTTTGTTCTTATAGGAGCAAGCAAAGATAAAGAGGTGGAGATTGTTGTCTTACCACTATGATTGTTGTCTTACTTACTGTGCAAGTTTATAGTCCAAAGCAAAGCCCATCCATCCAGCATTTGGGAATAAGAACAGTTGTATGGCAGTTCTGATTCTGAAAATGTTCTACCTTGCAGATCCCTGAAAAACAAACGAGAGAATCACTTCTGACAGGTTTATGAGGAATATTACAAGGAAGCTTCAGACATCTCTGGCATTCTTAACCTGGTCATCAAAAAGGAAATCTTAATGAGAAATCTCTCTAGATTCAGCTCCATCGTTTACAATGGAAAAGGCTGCAGTCAATACACAAGTTCACTCATTTTCATTGCTCTCAATCATTTCTGGCCATTTGTAGACATAATTTGCCAAACATGCAAACATTTGTGTTGTTGTGATATTTGCTTTATATTACTGCAGCCTGCAAAATTTTAGGGACTGTATCAGTGATTTAGGGGCCCCTAACATGCAAACTTGAAATCACTCTGAAGATTCTACTGAAATCCATCCAAGCAGAAGGATCACTTCAAGAAGAAAAAGGAAAGATGCAATGTGATTGCTCTAGAAGTTATTAAAGAGCTCTCAGCTAAGGAGGGACAGCCAGAATATGCTCCATTACACCATTTCCTGGGCCAACCATATAAGCACTAATGGAAGTGAAGTCCTAGATTAACACTGGGGAAACTTGGATTTTGTTCCTTGATGTGTCACAGGCTGGTTAAGACACCTCAGACAGCTCATGTCATGTACAGACCAGATATTTAACTCCATTGCAGATACATGCAGAGGAAAAATGGGGGTGGGGATGTTGCTGTTAGTTTGGTGTTTATGTGGATTTTAAATCCTGTTTATCAAGAGACTTCAAAATAATTTTGTTAACAAATAACAGTTTATTTCCTGAGTTCTCTAAGGGAGTTGGCTGAACAAATGTACCTTTAGGGAGGAAAATTTCTCACTTCTTTCTCTTTCTCTCTTTTTCTGGTAGCTATCAGTATGTCTGATGTTTTTTGTACCAGACCAAATCTGTTCCCTTTGTTTCAGGGTGCTTAGGAAGGGAACTGTGGTTTTACTTACCATATATATCAAAGCCTGCCTGGTGCTATATTAGTTTCCACAATAAATTTCCCAAGGTAAAGTGACAAACCAGTAATTTTTCATTATGAATCAGCTATCCATGAAAGACTGGATTCAGGTTAAAATTTATTACCCTATGGAACTGAAGGCAATATTTAACATAATGTCAGCTATCTTGATATTAGAGAATTTTAATGGCTATGCAGTTTTATTCAATGATGAAGTTATTTCAGTTGTGTAGTGTATGTCTGGGCAATTTGATATGCAGGGCCTTGAGATGACAATTGGATAAACATGGAAAATGGTAATTGATTGGTGGAAGGTTGCAATAATGTCTGCCTTGATATACCTTTTATTGTTAAATTATTTATCTAATGCAATCTCCTACACTTTTAGTAGTCTTTAAGTTGGCATTAAATCGATGTTAAAGTCTTCACAGTCAGAAAGGCCTCATAACTCAAACTGATAAATATCTTCTAACACATCAGGAGGAATAATGATCCATCTTAATATCTGAAAGCAAGAAAGGTGTTATTCTTTCTATTTTCTATGAATCCCTGTAGAAGGACTGGACCATAAACTGGAAAATTAAGATTAGAAGGCAGAAAGAAATATCAGAAAGAAAAAGCATAGGAGTAGTTTGTTTGGGGAATCGAGAGCAGATTCTGTCTGCTTTGAAAGGTGGGAAAAAACATCTCCAGGACTGAGCAGAGCAGTGTGAGCTGAGCTGGCCATGCTGGCTGTGCTGGAGGGCACAGCAGGGCCTGCCAGAGGCTCATTCCTGAGGCACAGAGCAGAGACTGGGCACAGCTCCTCTGTGTGCCAGGGCTGAACCTGCCCTGCTCTGTGCTCAGGGTGTGCAGGGGCAGGGCACAGCAGCACTGCTGCAGCTGGGGCTGTGGGGGCAAAGGCACAGGGGGCACAAAGGCACAGGGGGCACTGGGATTTGGGATTTGGAACAAATGCACAGGGGCCACTGGAGTTTGGGAACAAATGCACAGGGGGCACTGGGGTTTGGGATTTGGAACAAATGCACAGGGGGCACTGGGGTTTGGG
>VXBB01009131.1:162341-186073 GCA_013399915.1 Illadopsis cleaveri | reverse complement strand
CCAGGTTAATTCACTTTTATTATCACAGAAATACCCATTCTGCATAACAGTAAAGCAGTACATTTCAATTCTAAGTACATGGCTCTCTGTCAGCCTTCCCTTTCGTTGTGTGAAGCACCACTCTTTTTTTAAAGGCACTTTGAATATTTGCACGTGCCCCCAAGTCTGCTGAGAAATCTGTTTAGCATTTGTCATTAATTTTTCATAATATCTACACAATCAAAATTTAGTTGGAGTAGATGTATGTTTTTATATTTTGATACTAGTAACAAAACAACTGTTTAAGAGAAAGTAAAACTAGAAATATGTTTTGAACATTATTCAAACCTCTGCAGCATTTCATTCTTGAGTTTCCACTGGTGTAAGTTATCTAATTTCTCTGTGTGGTTAATGTCTGCTGCAACTCACTTCATAGTTACTTGGGCATAAAATATGAGTTTTTTTCTGAAGCAGATACCTGGAGGATTAAATGTCAAGTAATAAAACCCACTTGAAGCCCAACTTTGCTATAGGAAGGGAACTTAGGTGCTTTATTTTACTTTAACATTTTGGAGCGAGCTGGATCAGGGATGGGGTTAATATTGGTGGCATATGGAAGGTGTTAGAGATAATGATCAATGTTATGTTTTGTGGAATAGTTTCTGAAATATATTTTTCTCTTTCTCAGGGACATCATGATAACCTATTTTGAGCCTTCCATCTCCTTTGAGGGACTGTGCAGTGAAGTTCGGGACATGTGCTCCTTTGACAACGAGCAGCTTTTCACCATGAAATGGATTGATGAAGAAGGTAAATCAATGCTCAGCAATACATTGCTCAGCTTTTCTTTCCCTGTCATCTTTTCCTTTCCCTCTGCCTTCATAAGATAAGCTTATAAAACATAGAATCTGACTCCAAAAATAAGTTATCCAATGCCTCCTTAAGTAGAGCTTAATGAAGAGGTATTTGTTTCACACTACTTAGTGTGTAACTTACTCTCTGTCTTTATAAACTAAACAAGATTTCAGTGACTATGAAAATGTTAATTCAATTTTAGGATTTCTTATGAAGGCAACAGAAAGTATTCCTTTATACTGCTGGAGATTCCCTTTATATCTTATATTTTTGAAAGAGTTAAATAGACATTAAGTTATACAAATTGCAGTATTTATTTAAAACATTGATATAATTTAATGTAGAGTTGAGTGGTATGTGTAACCAAAAATATTATATCTCAAGGTTTATTATCAGCTGTTACTTGAGCAACCTAAAGTCTATTAACACATAGCTAATAAAACTTCTTCCAAATACTAATGATGTGTAGTAACTCTTCATCAAAGCAGTGATAACCTTGGCTGAGAACTCATCTCTAGTGCTTACATTATCCATCTTAAAGTTTACCTTGAATGAAAAAAGGCCAGAGTCTGTTCTCCCTGTTAACAGATGTCATCCTTTGAGCTGTGTGTGTACAGTAGTAATTATTTTTAAAGGTTATTTATAGGTTCTGTTTTCTCAGTGGAATTAGTTTGTTCCACATGTAGGTTTTGAGCTACAGCTACAACGAAGAGCCCTCTGAATTATGAGATTGCTGTGGAGTTATTTTAGCTGATGCAGTACATAAAAGGCTGCAGTGTGCAGTGATTTGTTGGCTGTGGTTGGTGTTTGCATGCAGCCATCAGCATAAATGGTGCTTATGGAACTGTTTCCTCCCGTTTCAAATTGGGCTCCTGCCAGTTTATTCAATCTAAAGCTAAACGTGGAACAAAGGTGATTTTTGGAAGTGCCATGTAGGCAGGTGTGTTGAAGATTGTGTGGTCTTGGGACTCTGAGCAGGTGGGGTTTTTCCTTCTCCTCATCATTCTAAAGTTATTTATACCAGGCAGATGCAGTGCAGTAAAATGAACAGCGTTTATGACTGAACTGTGCAGCAGAGCTACTGGGAGTTGAACATTTACTTTATAATAAACTGGCTGTGTTGTTTTATCATCAGGAAGATAATGGACTCCTCACCTCAGTGGAGGAGTCTGCAGTGTCAGTCATAGCAGGAAATATATATATTTTTAATAAACATTTTGTACTGATTCAGTAATTTACTTGAAGCCACAACTTATTCTTTCTTAATTTCTGCTCTTTAATTAGAGATAGGTTAAAAAAAAAAAAAGGAAGGTTGCAGTTTGCCTGAACTATTTTCACGTGTAGGATTTGATTTTCACAAGCAGTCCATGTTTGTGTTAATCATTGGCTTACAGTTTAATGTCAGTGGAGAAAAAGTTAATCTGCCAATAAGGAGTGTGTTTAAAGCAAATCCTCTTGTCTTTATTGTGAATAATTCTTGCATGTACAATGCATGGCTTCTTGCCAAGCTCCCTGCCTCTTCTCTCAGCACCACTCTGTAGTGTTTTCGGTTGATATTCTTTCTAGAAACCTGTTTTGCTTTACTGGAAAATTCCTGTATCACATCTTCTTCACCAAAACTGAAGTTCACTGTTTAACATTAGCATGAGGAAATGTGTGTGCTGTAGGCTGGTACTTGTTACACTATTACTCATGCTTTTTATAGTCTCAGAGAAGATAAGGGGTCTGGGCATCACGACTTCCTCACTACACTGGATTTACCTGGACATGAAGGTTTTGATTTGTCATACAGTAAATGCCTTTGCAAGATGAGGGCTTCATATGTAACTGCTCTGATTTCATAGGGGTAATTGCACACAAAGACAGAATTTTATTGAGCGGAGTCATTTCCAAAATCTTCGGATACAACTGGAAAATAGAATGAACTTGATTTGATTTTAGACAAATTTCTCTTTTTTCTATATATGGAAAATTCAGCTTCACTCTGCCTTCTGAAACATCCTATGGGATGGACACTGGCATTGTGTGTGTCCTCAGTCTGTTGTTTCTCACTATATAATTCAAAAGTAAATATTTTCCTATGTATCCCAGCTGTCTTTGACTGCAAAATTTGTACTACTCAAGCCTGTTGAGAGAGATGTCTGTAAACCTTCTGTTCTGAGTTTGCTTGTTCTTGAGACCCTCTTTAGCTTCTGCCAAAAGGAAACGCAGAACTGTTTGCACAGGTGTCAGAAACAAATGAAGAAAAACTGGTTTGTTGATTCTCATAGTGAGTCTGAGTAAATACAATTGTTCCTTCTCCTCCCATCCTGCTCTGCCCAGGGTAAGTTTGTGCCGTGGGTGGGCACTGTGGTGTCCAGATGTCCAGCTGTAGAGGGAAGCGGTTTGGTGGAAAATGACTGTAGGTGGCTTCAAAGACTCATCTGCAGGATTTTGATGTGCAGGAAACAATAAAGACAGAACACTGGAAATGGACCATTTACATTTATTATTTATATTTTAGCAAGAGCGTAGAATGCATAGGGCCACAGAATGGTTTGGGTTGGAAGGACCATAAAGATCATCTCATTCCACCCCCTGCCATGGGCAGGGACACCTTCCACAATCCCAGGTTGCCCAAAGCCCCATCCTCTCTGGCCTTGGACACTTCCACAGATGGTGGGCACCCTGTGCCAGGGCCTTACGCCCTCACTGGGAAGAATTTTTTTCCAATATCCGTTCTAAACCTGTTCTCTGTCAGCATGAAGCCATTCCCGCTCTCCTGTCTCTCCATTCCTTGTAGTCAGTCTCTCTTCAGCTTCCTTATTGGCTCCTCCAGGTTCTGGAAGGCCACAATTAGGTCACTCCAAAGCTTCTCCAGGCTGAACAATCCCAACTCTTCCAGCCTTTCCTCATAGCTGAGCTCCCCATCCCTGTAATCAGCTCGGTGACCTCCTCTGGGCTGGCTCCAACAGGACCACGTCCTTCCTGTTCTGGGGGAAGATACACTGGAAACAAATGGCTTGTGATAGATTTGAAACAAAACAAATTCTCTGGAGAAACTTTTTGTGGGGTGAGTTGAAATACCTCCTGAGGCTGGGTGTGTGGTTCCACTGAAAAGCTTTAGCAGTGGCTGTGTTTATTTAGATACCTTGCAGTGCAAAACACAAACATCATAGTTAATGGTCTGTTGCTTGTGAACTTTCTAACTGTGGTATTGACTGAGGACTCAAAGCAGTAAAACTTCCAGACTGGATCCAGTTTAGCCAGGATGGAAATTATTTTGCCTTCCTCCAGTTTGGTTACCCATAACCAGTTTGCTACTTAAAGACATGGAAAGTAGTATTTCTGTTACAAATTGGAAAAATGGGAAGGCAGACTTCCTGTATGGGATTGGGGCTAAAAAATAAACTTCTGCTCATGCTGGAGCAGGCAGAGATAAATCCCTTGTTCTTGCACAGAACATCTTGTATAGATGAAGAGGGGAGGAACAAGTTAAGCTAATAACTAGAAGCATTTTCTTTCTTTGGGGTGATGTTTGAGATTCAACATTGTTTTTAAAATGTTTCAGTTACAGTATTATTTTGAAAAGGGTTTATTCTTTTCAGGGGCTAATTTTTTTATAATGTTACTAATCTGCATCAGACACCAATGAAGACACAGTCTTGTTTGAGGAACTGTCTCATCAAGGATTTGGCATGTAATTTAGTCTGCACCATCACAAATGGTCAACAAAACTGCAGCTGTTTTATTAAAAAAATAAGAAACAAAGCCAGCCAACTCCCAACTTTCTTCTGCCTTGGTGTCCTTTCTTTAAGGAATTTTATTTCAAATAGTTGTGTGAGTGTGAAAGTAGTAGTTACAAATCAGAAAAATGGGGTGTTGTGCTTAGATTACATTATTTGTCAGAAGTTTCCATTGAGGTTTGAGAAGAGATTTGAGCTCTAACTGCTTTTGCAGCTCCTGGTGCAAGTCTTGGCAGTGCTGAAGCAGCTGTGAAAATAGAATTGACTCAGTTCTAATTAAAAATTCATTAAATAAAAGGTAATCTTAGAAGGCTTTTAGGTGCTGGAATATACCCTGCACTTCCTGTACTGAAATAATGTGTAACCATGCTTGTAGCAATGATGTTTTGTTCTTATGATCTGCTTGCCTCTTGGGAATATCCCATATTTTTATTTTCCCTAAAAGAACCCAATATGACTCTTTTCATGTTTACTCTTTGAACAGTGTTAAAAATAAATATTACCACATTTGAGAATATTGGGGGTTTTTGTACAATAATTATCCTGGAACCAACTGTGAGGGAACTACTGAATGGTATGGAACTAATTGGGTTGAGTTTTGTGTTGTTGTGTTTTCTTTCCACAGGAGATCCATGCACAGTTTCCTCTCAGCTGGAGTTAGAAGAGGCCTTTCGGTTGTATGAACTAAACAAGGATTCAGAGCTTCTGATCCATGGTAGGTGAAATTTACTGAAATTTACTGCTGCTCATGTTTGTACCTGTGAATGAGTGGAATTCTCACCTTCCATTCCCTGCCTTTCACACCCTTCTCCCCTCAGGCCTGTGGCCATCCTGTCAAGGCATGCTGATGACCAATCACTGTGCTTTTACCTCTTCTTTATTAAATTAAGGGAGAAAAAAATATTTTGCTGTTAGTTTATTCATTAAATCCAGCCTCTGTTTCTTCATTCATTCAGCCCAAGTGCCTTCAGACACTTGCTGGCAGCAAATGGTAGAAGGGATAAAGTACAATTTACTTATTTGTTTATTAGATTTATACATTAGCCTGAAGTTAATTATGGATAAGTGCTTTAGAGCAGCATCTCTATTAGGAAAAAAAATGAATGAGCTCCATTTCTGATGCGAGAGTAATGAAAAGTTTGTCTTTTCTTAAATAATTTACTTCAGTTTTAAACTTAATAATATCATGCCCCTGTTTTATGTGTAGTTGTTCAATTTTTATTCTTCAGGGTTATATGCCTATTTTGGCAGATTCTCCAGAATATTTTTCTAGCTATTTGTAACTTTTTATCAGTAGAAGGTCAGTCTTGGTTTATCAAGAGATTAGAGCAGAAAAGTCATCATTATGAAGTGTTGGTGTGTTACACTACAGTGTCTTAACAGTCTTCTTCTCTTAAAAAGATGCAAAAAATCTATTTTATCATTTGAAAGGAAAAGACAGCTTTCCAGCTTCCCACAGAGTGTTTTAAAAAGGAGGAGAATATAATCCATTTGTAGGTACATTTCACTGCTTCTGTGCATACTGAATTTTTCATGTGCCCTTTCTCCATTAATTTTTGTGTTTAGTAAGCTTCTGATTAAGCTGGCACAAGGGCTGCCTGTCCACATTTCTACTTCTCTCTGATGGTTACTGAAGCCAAATAAACAGTGAAAAAACCCAAAAAAACTTAAATAGTCAACATCCTATGTAACTGTTAGGACACCGCCATATGAAACATTTATAGTGTTTGGAAATCTTGACTAACTGTGAAAATTGGCCACATGAGAAACCAAGATAATTACTTTTTCTAGTTACTGTCTTTAAGAAACAGCTTCATTTATTCTGCTTTTTGTGTGTATTCCTCATGTATGTCACTGCTGTGCCCAGCAAAGGGGGTTTGTGGTGGTTTGCAGCTCACCTGTTCTTAAAGAAGGTTTTGTTGAAGTGCAGTCAGTGCTGTTCTCTAGATGGTTGAATGTCTTTCAGGAGTGTTGTATTTAACCCAAAGATTTATTTTCTGTCTGAAGTGAAAGCTAATCAGAAGTTAATGTCTTCCTTGCAGTATTTCCTTGTGTCCCAGAGCGGCCTGGCATGCCTTGTCCAGGAGAAGATAGTAAGTAGGCCTTTCAGCTAAGAAATACAGAAAATCAGTTCAGATTTCCTGTTTTAGCAGATTTGAATGTTCTTTGGTTTGGCATTCTGCACTTAGGAATATTAATAATGTAAATCTGTAAAAATCAAATATTTAAAAGGAATAGGAAGTCTTGCTAAACTTAATGTTTGTCACTTCTGAATCATTGTTAATAAGCATTTCACATTCCTGTTAACTGCCCATGTCACTCTGCTTTCCTTGCTTTTGCCTCTTCTATCATGGCAATTTTTTATCCTATTCCTGTTTTTTGGGGAGTTGCCAGACTGCTGGCTGACAATTGTGAGCAGAGGCTTGTAACCCATGATAATGACTTGTCGTGTCACTATTTACAGATCTGTGGTTAATTCTTTTGAAATTGATGTTTAGGTGCTATCAGGAGGATTCTCCAAAAACCTCTATTGTGTTAATTAATGTTCTAGACATTAAAGAGGTAATTTCTCCCAGCCTTAAAGTTTTACAAAAAAGAATGTGTGTGTGTGTGTTAGGCACACAAGCATGTCAGCTTGCTATCCAAATCTCTGATCAATCCAATCTAAATGTCCATGATTAAAAGTTAACTTGGGCAGAATGAGTAATGCTGGTTATCTGAAAAATGAGGTTTGCAGACTGAATCAGAAAAAGATTTACAGCTTGGTGTAGGTTTTCATATCTTAGTTTTCAGTTTTGGTTTCTGACATGCCTCAAGTAATGAAAATAAAGTGATAGTCAAGAAAATGAAAAAAAAATTAATAGTGGCAGCTGTGGATATAAAACACTGGAGGATTTGTCAAGCAATCTTATAAATCAGAACATGCTCCCAATTCACCTTCCTTCCTCCTTTCCCTTCCCCACAGCTTCTCCCCAGGTTGAGCTGAGGCATGTGTATACTTTGCACACAAGTGCTTGTATTGTTTGGACAATTTACCTTCTTTTGACTCACTGTTCCTTTTAACTTCAGAAAAATCAGAATTAACTTTGAGTTGATCAGGACGTTCTACTTCAAATTTTCTCCAAAACTTTAAAAAAAAGAAAATACACTTGGAACATTCCTCTGTTTCTATAAGGTGCAGGGGGGAAACTTCACTCTGCAAGTTACCCTACACAGAAACCTCCAGGAGAAGATGTTGCAGTTCTGTGTTTGCATTTGTCTGGATATAATCCTGTGTTTTTCCTCTTAGAGTCCATTTATCGCCGAGGCGCCCGCCGGTGGCGAAAGCTCTATTGTGCAAATGGTCACACTTTCCAAGCCAAACGATTTAACAGGGTGAGACTCTTGTTGGGTACTTAAAGCCATGATACAGGGATGTCTTATTTTCATAATGATGATGCCACTGCCTTGAGAAGTTATCAGGTAGTTTTATTCTCATTTTTGTTGTTTGTCTAGACACTTCTGGTAATCCTGTGTCTTCAGGAAACTTAATCAACATTAAATCATCAGGAACTTGAAAAAAAACAAAACAAATTGGTTGCAATTCACTTTACATATACTCTGAAAGCATAGTGTCAAAGCTCCTGTGTTCTCTTAAAATCTTCCCAGAGGGTAAACTGGAATGTATTAGATGGCTAAAAGTAGATTTTCAGTTTTTCAGCTTCTGGGAGTAAAATGGTCTGAACTTGCTTATGATGCACAGACTTTTCTTTCGTGACTTATAAAGGAGAAAGCTGAGATGTTTCTCCAGGCATCCTGTTTCTGGTGCCATGTAATGGACTGGAAATAACAAACCATTCAGAGTGTTTTCAGGAAGCAAGGGTGAAATATAATTAGCTAAGGACCAGGAAGGCTCTGCTTTGTTTAAAAACAGCAACAGCAAAAACCAAACCTAAAATATTTGAGTAAGTCAGGTCCCTTGACAGCTTCTATAATCCTTCCTTCTTCTCTAAGCTTAGTGTATTGTGTGCTTAATGCTTGAGATCGTCTCCACTAAACTTCATCTTGGGCATCCTCATGTCTAACTTCAGCTTTTTTGTTGTTGGTTTTTGACCTCATCTGGGTTAAAGGCTGTCAAGGCACCACAGTTAAATCAATTTCCACTCTTGCCTCCATAGGCATCCTGTTTTCATGGATCTTTGGAGTTGTTTTGTGAATGTCCTTCAGCGAGTGGTGCATTGTCTGGTTGTTTAAGGTGTTGAAGCTTCTGCTCTCCTGCCTTCCTCTGTAAGGACTCACCTGCAGAGAAATGAGGAGATGAGCTTGGTTAATGCAAGTGTGGCTGGATAGTTTTATTCTTCAGCTTTGCTCTTTGATGAGTTTTGTGGGTTTCTGATTGCAGAGAGCTCACTGTGCCATCTGCACTGACCGCATCTGGGGCCTGGGACGCCAGGGCTACAAGTGCATCAACTGCAAACTCCTGGTTCACAAGAAGTGTCACAAACTTGTCAATACCGAATGTGGCCGACACACACTACAGCCAGTAAGTAAAACCTGATTAATTGCCTCAAAAAAAGCAGCAACCAACCAATCAAACAAATAACCCCCCTCATTTTATACTGTTGGTTTTCAAACTGCAGCCTGCGAATAATCGCAGTAGTTGAAACATAATTTTTATGGTTACCATGACTTTTGCAAGAAAGTTTGGGATTCACCGAGCAAAATTGCAATTTGTAGCAAAACAGGAGTCTAATCTGCACATTTGACATTATTTCCCTTGTCACATATAAGCATATAAGGGACATTTATCCTATCCTTCACAGGGATGTTACATAGCATATAGGTACATAGTATATAGGTACACACTATTTTACATCTTCAAAATGGATAGGAGGAGTAAATTCTCTAAATGTCTGATAGATTACTGGATTATTTCCCATTTACAGCAAAGGAATATGAAGAGCAGAAATTTTTACTTTTCTCCCAAGAAATTCAATCATCTTCAGTTCTTGAGTGCTGAGAAAAATTGAGGTTAATACTGCTCCTGGTTTAATAAAGCAGGCAGCTTCAAGTTTTTTTTTTTTTTTTTTTTTTTTGGGAATTCTTTTGACTAATATATATACTGCTGAAGGACTTGAGTTTTTCTATCTCATTTCTCATCTACTGTATTTCTTTCTCTGTTGTATCAAGTTGTAACTTCTGCAGCTTCAGGTCTTCCAGAAAATAGGGAAAATAAAGAATGCAGTTGTTTATTTCATTGTGTATGTTTTAGTAACTATGTTGACGAATCAAGTTAAAAAGTAGCTAGATTATATTCCTCAGGGATCATTCATTTCATTCATTGACTCTAAAATAATGTGTCTGACACTTGGACAGTCTATTAAAAAAATACTGTCTGTGTTTGCAGGAACCAATAATGCCTATGGATCCATCATCAGTGCATTCTGATAATGTAGAAACAGGTAAGATCAATAATTTTTTTTCTTTAAATTACTATAAGTTGCTCAAAAGTGAGCTTTGAAGTAAGATTATTTTAAAAACCCTTCTTTACTTTTTCATAGAATAAGAAAAGTAAGACAGCTTCTTAATGCTAAGGGGGATATAAATATTAAAATTTCAGTTTTCCACATCTTACCAGTTTCAGAAACTTGGTTAAACAAAGAAGAATTTATGCTGTCAGTTACATTTAGTAAGCTGAGTACTTCAAATGCTGTGATCAAGCAAAAAAACCCAAACCCAAACCTTTAACAGCATTAGCAGAGCTTCTGCTGGAGTGGTGGCCAAACATGTTTATTCTTGAGGTAATCAGAGTGATGGTCCTAATGCAAGCCTATCAGTTTTGAATACTTGCAATAGAAGCATTAAAAGTGTGTTTCTCTGATTGTGGAAATTTTAAGGCAGAAGAAAATCCTGTTGTGTTGCATCAGTCTAATAAATTTTTCTTGCACCTCCAGTGATACCGTACAATCCCTCGAGTCATGAGAGCCTGGACCACGTTGGTGAAGAAAAAGAGGTAAAATATCTTATGCAAGCTAACTCTGTACATAGAATCACAGAGTATCTGAAGTTGAAAGGAACCAATGAGGATCTTCAGAGATCTTAAAGCCTGTGTGTCTCAGTTTCAAGATTTTAGTAGTTTACTTTGTCACAAACTGAAAATCAGCACAGAGGGCACATTTGGGTTGCTCCTGAGATGTGTGCATGAGTGGCTTGCATGCTGCTTTATTTTGAACCTTGACTTGAGATGTGCTTTGATTTAGAAAGTGTTTCAAATTCTCCCAGTTTGGTTTGTTTCTTATCTGCCAAGTCTTCTGTGCCTCCTTTGTTTCCCAACACGTTCCTTTCCAGGACAGTACTGTCTTAAGATAACAACTGTTAATTGAATTACTGGTTTATATTAATTTTGAAATGCTGACTTTTGCAGTTGCTGACACTGGCAAAGGCTGCTTCCTCATTTCACTGCACCTTTATCCACAGGCAATGAGCATTAGGGAAAGTGGCAAAGCTTCCTCCAGTCTGGGCCTGCAGGATTTTGATTTGCTCCGAGTCATAGGAAGGGGCAGCTACGCCAAAGTGCTGCTGGTTCGACTGAAGAAAACCGAGCGCATTTACGCCATGAAAGTGGTGAAGAAAGAGCTTGTCAACGATGATGAGGTGGGCAAGGTGTTCTCAGGGAGTTGGGCAGCCCTTCCACACAGCTCCAGTGTCCCCCATGAGCTGGGAGCCAGGTCTGGGCTGCAGCACTCAGTGAGAATTCTGCCTGTGGTTTCTTGTACTGCTCTGTAGGAGGTTCACAGGGCAGGTAGCCAGGTGGAGTCTGATTTTCATATGTTCAAGTCTGGGGTTTTGTCACAAAGAAATCTCACTGTGTTGTTTTAATTGCTTGTTAAATCAGACCCCCATCTTAACAATTTTTGCACAGTGATAAGTGAAAGCCTGTCAGAAATTGCACTATTAAACTGCTAAAAACCTCTTGTTTCTGAGGATTTCCTTGCATTTCTTTAGGCTACTCTGAAAACACTGGAGTGACTGTGGCTTGCTGTCCAAGAGCTTTTGCATTTATTTCTCAGTCTACAATTGATTCCTTCTGCATTTCTTGGTGCTACTTTACATTTCCCTGCACCAGTTTATCTTTTATAGATCAGTGTGTTTTCATCCCCAAAGTGGTTACACAGTGAGGCTAAGAGTAGAGGACATTCAGGAAATAAAAAATGTGCTGTCAGCTATTGCTTCAAATTTCAGAACTATAGAATATTTAATTTCTTGCAAGTAAATCAAGGACAGCAAAGCCCTTGAATGTCTTTCTGCTAATTGTCATTAATACTTGACCTAAGAAACACAACAATCCTTTTCTGAATGTCACTTTTCTTCAAAAAATAGGATATTGATTGGGTTCAGACAGAGAAACACGTCTTTGAACAGGCCTCAAATCATCCCTTTCTGGTCGGACTGCACTCTTGCTTCCAGACAGAAAGCAGGTAAAGGTCATAAATGAATTATAAAATAGTCTTATTGAAAACATTTCATCCTATCAGGCACCTCAAAGGCCTAAATTTAAAGCATAAAGTGTTAAGTAGCAAAGTCAATGTTTTGTAAATCCTCGTGGTATTTTGTGATCCAAATGCTATGTGCATCTAAGGTTTTCAGATGGGGAAAATGCAGAAGAATGTAAAGTTCTAGTAGATGTGGTGGGGAGGATTCTGGACAGGAAGAGAAGTGTGGCTAGTGGGAAAAAAAGCACTGAGAATATGTGATAGAAAAGAATGTAGAATGGAAGGGAAAAAAGCTCGGGGAGATGAAAATCAGAAGTACAAAAACCGAGGAATAATTGTCTCAAACTTGCCTGGATTGTTTGAAGATGAATCTGTGAGCAAGACTCAGAAAGCAGAATCTGAGTTTTCAAAAGGAAGGTTGAGTAATAGAGATGAAAATTATTATTTTTCTATTCTATACAGTTATACCTTTAGGTACATATAAAATCCAGTAATTGTATATTTAAATAGTATCCCTGCTGTTTCTAATGGAGGGAAGTGAGAAGAAAGAGTATTTGTAGTACACTTATGGTACTAACCACAAACAAAGGAGACTGCTCAGGAAGGAAAACTAGATTTTTAATTTTTTTAATGGTTTGTGCATCGAAACTGATTTGGCTCTGTACAGTCACGTGTGTAGTAATGACAAGCAGTGCCTGTAATGGATGAGGAATGTGGGAAGGATCAGTTACATTCCTTAGCAATGAAGGAATTATCTAGAGAAACTTTGTATACTTGATTTTTAACTTTGGGAATTTATTCAAAGGAGGGTAAAATGGTAACACCAGCCATGGTGCCAGAGATGGGAGGAGTGGAATGGGCATTGTTCTATAACAAACCTGTAACATCTCACACCTCTTTCAGCAGTGCACACAATCATTTGTAACAATCCCGTGTGTTCCAGGCTATTCTTCGTTATAGAGTATGTCAATGGAGGAGATCTGATGTTCCATATGCAGAGGCAGAGGAAGCTGCCAGAGGAACATGCCAGGTGTGCCCCATTCCAGATTTCTTACATCAAAACAGTGGCTTTCTGACACAGTGCAGCAGTGCAGAGATTATGAGGGATGAGCCAGCAAATCCTCTCCAGATGTTAAGGATTTGAGAAATGTGAAACTGCATCCTCCTTTTGCTGCTGCAAGCCACTGTGTTTTTGTTTCCAGAAGGAACTGTAATAGGAAGCACGTAGATGTTGTTTGCATTGGCATTACTCTGTATGACTTCAGTCTGCTATTTTTTTCTAGAAAAACAGTTTTGTGGGGTTTTTTTTAATGTCTAATGATATCAATGTGTTTCTCGTACAACAACCACTACCAGCTGTCCAGGCAAATGCTGAGTTCTTGGTGCATATGCTTAATCTCAGATGGTGAGATAAAAGGGATGATTGCAGGAGACATTGCTATTAACTAAAAACAATTTTTGAAGTGCATAGAAACATTTGTGTGATTACAAACAATTTGCCACTTCTGTGTGGAAAAAGAATAGAATACTTGGGATTATGTATAGAAAATATCATATTATCAAGACTGTTATTGTGCTTTGGGTTTTGATTACTTGAGTAATCAGTACTTCTTTCTGCACTAGGTTTTATTCTGCTGAAATCAGTCTAGCATTGAACTATTTACATGAGCGAGGGATAATCTACAGGGATTTAAAACTGGATAATGTGCTCCTAGATTCTGAAGGGCATATTAAACTCACAGATTATGGCATGTGCAAGGTAAGATCTAGTTTCTTGCTAACCAGGAAAATCAACAATTAAGAAATCATTATAAATTAAAAGATGCAGAGACTTTAAAAAGTGAAATTTCAAGGTCTCTCTTTGTACACAGTGCACACATCTCACTTCCACATGTGGAGAAAAGGCAAATGCCAGAGTGCACAGGCTACACTTACATGTACCATTTATGTTTTCATAAAGCTGCTGGATCAACTTGTCTGGGAGGGGTTGGCTGAAATACTCGGGATAAGGTGATTTCAAAAGAGGTTGAAATTATCAGTCACTTGCTCCTGTTTGGATTCTGTGGCACTGCCCATTTCCTCTGGGAAAACTTGTGTCACTACAAAGACACTGGAGCACGGCTCTGACTTTGCCATGGAATTGCCATAATGCTGGTTATTCAAGACTTAATTAATTAAAAGTGAAGCTCTTAGCAGAGGAATGTGAGATCTTCAGTTAACTGTAAGGTATTTTCTTCACATCTTTTCCTGAAGGAGGGTCTGAGGCCTGGTGACACAACCAGCACATTCTGTGGGACTCCAAACTATATTGCACCTGAAATTCTCCGGGGAGAGGATTATGGTAAATGGAATTTCTTGTTGCTACTTTATAATTTTCACCTTGTCTTTTCTTATTGGAGTTGTTTAAGCAGTAAAAAGTAAAAAAGCAGTTTTACTTCAACATCCTGTCTGAAAAAGTAAATAAAGCCTTCAAAGGAAGAGCAGAAAACATCCCACAAAGCAAATGAGATATTCTGTACTGCACATTTTTAATTCTTTTGAACAGTCTTGAAGAATAGCTTGAGTTTTCCAAATTTATTATTGTTTATAAATATTTTAGATAGTGCTGATGATATACTTGCAGTGTGGAATTGTTTGGCTTTGGAGCTTTACATTTGGCAGCAGTGATAGATTAGATACAAATTCATTGCAAAAGGCCTAGATAGTAGGTGTTCCTTTACATACTTTTTTTAATCCACCATCTTATTGCAATCAAATGTCTCTTTCATACTGGCTTCAGATACTCCTGCTTATCACAAGCTTTAGGCCAGCCAGACTGTATCAGCCCCAGCCTGGCTACTGGGATTTCCTTTTGCAGTGAATAGTAGGGGAGATATGCTTTGCTCCAAGAATGACTGACTTGCTGTTATTAAGACTCACACAGTTCTTCCTTGGCCTTATCTCCCACCCTGGATAATGCACTGTTGGTAATGACTAGGCTTAAATATTATCTAAACCTTTGTTAAGGGCTTAACACCAACCTTTAACCTCTTTGCATTTCCTGTGTACAGCATCTCCTTCTGTTGTACATAATCATCCATGTAATGTCTGCTACAGTCATTATCGCTCCTTTATTCAGCTAATTGGAAAGACTGGCAATATTTACATTTTTGAATTTGTTCTTCTCCGTTTTTAGCAAGAGAGGTGTTGGTATTTTGGTTGTGAAATGTCTCCAGTGGTGTTTTCTCTCTTGAATTCTAGGTTTCAGTGTGGACTGGTGGGCCCTTGGTGTGCTGATGTTTGAGATGATGGCGGGCCGGTCGCCGTTCGACATCGTTGGGAGTTCTGACAACCCTGATCAGAACACAGAGGATTATCTCTTCCAAGGTGAGTACCATGAGTGTTCCTACACTTCAATGCTTTGCTTCTACCTAACCTTTAAACTAACTTCAAAGATGCAAAGGCTGATAGGAACCTTGTTTTCTTGCAGTAATTTTGGAAAAACAGATCCGAATTCCCCGATCCCTCTCGGTGAAAGCAGCAGGTGTTCTAAAGAGTTTCCTTAACAAGGTAAGAGCTGATGTACTTTATCTGCCATATACAGAAACAGGGTAGAAAAGGTGAGAGCTTAAAGCAGAATTTCAATGGGGCTGGGGGCCATATTCTAGATACTTCTCTTTAAATCTGAAGCTCCTGGCTCTCAGGCTGGGATTATGAGTAAATTCCAAAGTGGAAGGCATAGAAATGCTCCAAGCGATTTCTTTAACCTGGAGAATTGAACAAACTTAGGAGATTTAGTTTGGTTCTGAGAGAAGCAGCTTAGCAAATCACTTGGACAGGTTCTGATGACTTCCTGGAGGGAGATGCAGAGGCAGGATGTGCTCACTTGCTGGGACCTCTAGCCTGAGAGGCAAAAGGTGCATGCGTGGTAGTGGATGATGAGTCCAAGCACCTGCTGGCTTTTAGAGAGTGTTATGTGAGTGGAGAGAAAGAGATAAAGGAGAAACCAGATTAGGTTAAATTGTTCTAAGAGAGTCACACCATTCACTGCACACTGTTACAGCTCCCTGGTAGTGTGAGCATGTTTGTACCTGGAGATGGAATTGTCTTGTGAAAACAAGCTTCTTTCCGCAGTATTTACCAGGAACTGCAGTTACTGCCCCAGTGTGATTTCCTGGCATAATCTGTTCAGGGAGGAGCAAGGGCAGGTGGGGGGGAAAGAATCAAATTCATTAGTGTTCTAACCAAGCCTACTCTGAAACGTATGGAATGTGTAACAGGTCTGAATGAAAATGAAGAAAAGCAGCATAATCACTTATATAAAATTCAGTTAAGGGCTTCCATATATTCCTGCCCATTTCAGAGGGTAAATTGGAGCAGTTTCGAAAATAAATAATGCTAATTTAGTTCTTCAGTGTTCCTTGTAACTCTGGTGTTTCATTTCTCATGGGATTTGTAACATTCATTTTATTCACGTGTAGGCTGTGGCATCCATTTAGAAATATTTTTCTTGCTTGCACAGGATCCAAAGGAACGCTTGGGCTGCCATCCTCAGACAGGGTTTGCAGATATCCAGGGACATCCCTTCTTCCGCAACGTTGATTGGGATCTGGTATGTGAATGCCCCCTGCCTTGGCTGAGTTTCTTTGCATACAAAGTGACAAAGTTGTTTTGAGCTTGACAAAGTTGTTTTGAGCCTAAGAGAGGACCTTAAGCTCAAAAACATTAAGCTCTTAATTTATGTTGTACCAGAATTACGATACACAATCTTTTTTCCCTTTTTCACACAGTAAAAGCAGTAGATTATTAGAATGATTGTAGAAAGTATAGAAAATAAACTTAATAGTAATTTCCAGCCTTGTTTAAAAATAATTCAATAGGTTGTAACTCACTCTCAGTGTGACTAAGTGCATTTATTCTTAGATGGAGCAAAAGCAAGTGGTGCCTCCATTTAAACCAAATATATCTGGAGAATTTGGTCTGGATAACTTTGATTCCCAATTCACCAATGAACCTGTGCAGCTCACTCCAGATGATGAGTAAGTAATGTAGAATTTAAGACGTTCAGAGAAGAGAAGATGCTTTTTTTAACTTGTTTGGGTGTTTTATATTGTTAGTAGTCAGGCGAGATTATCCTGGCTAAAAAGTTTTTATAAAATGCATGATAATGTGCTTGATTTTGGTAGTGGATTTGTGGTTCCTTATTCATGAGAGGCCCTGATTTGGGATGAAGAGGGAAGGACCTTTCTGGTTTTGATTGAGCCGCTGCTGTTCACATTCTAGGAATTTTAATAGGATTTTATATAGCATCCACATTGTATGTAAATATAAACAGTGTGTATTTAGTGTTACCTGTGCACCTTGAGCAGGTCTGAAATCCAGCTTCCCTCTTCATCCCTTTCAAAATGCAGACTGTACAAATAAAGTTTAGAAAAGTTGCTGATGCAGGTGCAGTATCTAACACACCCTAATGTTTTCAGGTCCTTACAAAACTGTCTAGGGCAAGTTTTGAAACTGCAAACCTTGCAGACTGTTTTGTGGGAGCGTGAGTGAAGCCCAGTCACTGCTTTTGAGGGGTTTTGTATTTTGGTACTATTATTGGGGTTAAAAAAACCCAGTGGTAACTGTAAAGGTAGAGAGGGACAAAAGAGGGAAGGGAAATTTTCTGAATTGCAGTCCACTGAACAGGTTTAAATTTTAAGTCAAGCTATCAGTTAATGTTATCTTTTTAATTTTGCTCAACTAATGACTGTTTTTTAATCTTAATAGTGATATTGTGAAGAAGATTGACCAGTCTGAATTTGAAGGCTTTGAATACATAAATCCTCTTTTGATGTCAGCTGAGGAATGTGTCTGAATTCTCCGTTTCTGAACTGTGCCAATTGTTACTCCGTTTATTTCTGCATGGATAAACATCTCTCCATTTGGATGCACTTGCATAAAATGAGTAACTCAACATCCTGCCCTTGCCACCTAGTGTGAATTTTCCTTTTGTATTGATCGTTGTCCAGGACAGTTGTTATACTGAACCTTCAGCTGCCAGGTCAAAATGTTAGAACTTTCTAACAATTTTGCCAAATATGAATTTTAATTCAGGAGTTGGTCTCTGGGGCTCCTGACTGAACAAAGGGTCTGGCTGTATAGTTTGCCAGCACAGTGTTCTGAGCAAGGAAAGGCTTTCAGTGCTTAATGAACACAAATTGCATCAGGTGATGTAATAAATTATCCTTCAAGGATTTCAGATTTTTCAGCAAGATGAGTAAGATAAGAATTTATCACTTCTGTAGCTCCAGATCTCTTCTCTCTGAACATCTGATTTCCCTGTTCTAGACATAGAAATTAGAGCTTTGTTCATGCCCTTCAGACTGAAATGACAGCAAGGAGAGCAGATATTTACACTGAATAGGTCAAGACTGGCTTCTTTCATGGGCAATATTGATCCTACCCTGAAGGAGGCTATTAACACCATATCAGAATTCGTAGGCTTTGCTCCAACACTCACACTAGGAATTGTGCACTGATACAAAGAGTGCCTTTCTAGCCTGGCCTTTCAGCAGGGGTTGGACACGGCATCAAGTGTCAGTTTAATTAAAGAATTCAGTTAACTCTTTGAGAAGTGAAAATCTGTACAGCATAATTCAGCAGTAATGGGCAGCTAACACTGAACCTCATGCTATTTATTGCTTTTATACTTGCTGTCTTAACTGCATCAGAACTGCACACGGTACAGCCTGGAAAAGGGCATCCGTTCCTTCTTTATCTTACTGCCACACTGCTGGGAGTGAGTTCCACTTTGCCAGTGGAAAAAGCATATCTAGAATGAAATAGGTGCTGTCCACAATGAGTCCCTTAACTTCTGCCCTTAGAGATGGTAATCTGTACTCACAATCAAACCTGAAATGTTGGTAGCAGGCTCAAGGAAAGCAATTGAAAGAATGGGTCAAACTAGGACTAAGAGGTGTGTTTCTTACATTTCATGTTAGTAAGCAGTGTAATATACAGCACAGATAATTCTTATTTTTAATGCTAAAGCAATAGTTATGAATGTGTTGGGCTGAAGAAATGCCAAATGTACCACTTTTTATTATTATTATTATTTTGGGGAAAAGGGATTAAGAGACACTGAGGAAAGGAATCTGTGTTATGTAAGAGCTGTAAGAGAAGCTAAGTGTCACCAAAAGCAGATCTAAGAATCTGTAAGCACAAGTTGGCAAACGTTACCTGAAGCTTTTAGTAGACTTTTGCTTGGCCAGTGTCTTTCTGTGAAAATCCTTGTATGACAACCATAATTTCATAGCACAAGTTTTCTGGTGTGTGTGTCTGTTCACTTCCATGTCAGCTGCAAGCAGAGAGATTGCACAAATCCACACTGGTGTCATGGTATGAGATTTAGTTCATGTTTTTCTTTGCAATGTGAATAGGAAACTCTTTAGTATTGGACTGAGTTTTCAAAACTGGGAAGTGATTTGAGGGGCTTCAGTTTCAGGGAAGTGTTGAACCTCCTCACTGTTAAAAATCAGGTTTCCTTGAATTCAAGTTGCATCTTTTCAAATGTAAAATGTCAGAGTGAACCTTCCTTTAAAGAGCAGCTAATGGGGTCAAGTGAACTGCTCTACTGCAGTTTTAAAATGGTGATTGTTTAGCCTCTGACTCCTGCACCCACATGATCAGTTTAGACACCAGGGCATAAATGATATTAAATCATTTAAAGCAAACAAGAAAAGCCTTGTCTCTACAGTGGCATAATTTCCTACAAAGTATTAAGGGAAATGGCTTTATGTAAGGAAGGACTTTTCTGGTATTCATCACAGAAGAGTGAAACAAAAGTTTTTTGGTGGGTTTTTTTTTTTATAATGTCACAGAAAAAATACTTTTTCTATTTACATATCTAACCATTAGGAATGTCGCAAAGTGACAAATATCTCAAATTACTGTAAATCCATTTTTAAACTTTAATTTTCTCCAAAGTGCCATGATATTAACTGTTATTTTTCATTGTTAAGCATACAGCAACTGTCATAATTGTTCAGAAGGGACATTGGGTGTAAACGGTCCAGTGCAGTAGGTTTTGTTTTTTGGATAACGTTTGCATCAGAAGCATGATGTATTTATGTGGAGTAACCTCCTTTTTGTACACGAGTTGGATTCCTATGGGTGCTCTGCTAGTTAATATTGTCACTACTATTTTCCTGTTTCATGTGGAATATGGTCTTGAGCATTGTTGTGTAATCATTCCCTTTATTTGTGCACACTTTTTACTTTAAATAAAACATTTATATTAGACTTCTGTGTGTTAAGATCTCAGAGAAATACTGTGAAATGCTGGTCTTTTCTTGGGATCATCATCTGACTCTTTTAAATTATCCATATCCCATGGGAGCCTTGTTCTAATCTTTTCATTTCTTGTAGAAAATTGCACTGGGATAGGCCACAGCAACCCAAGAAATGCCTTTCTCACCCTGCATTTACCAAACATGTCTGAGAATGCAGGTTCTGTTCCAGCATCATTCCCCAGCCTCATGCTCATCTTGTCCTTTGAAAAAATACCATCCTTGTAGCTTCTGTCTTTCCTTCCAACACCAGTGATGAGACAAAAGCAGCGAGGCATCAATCCTCTGCACAGAGACAGAAATCTGAAAGGAAAATACAAACTGCTACTTTAGCCTGCTCATCCAAGGGCCTCTTTCAGCTGGAACTCGTACAACGTCATCTCAGCTGCCAGAGCTGGGATTTGGAGTTCAGAGCAACGCTCTATCTGCTGCACTTACTTCTGCATGATTTATTTCTTTGTTTCTTCAACTCCTCCCCTGCATTCTCAGATTTCTGACACGGAGGGGGACGGCACTTAGCTCATACCGTGCCACAGATGCGGCGTTTTAATTTCTGTATTTCAGTATCTTTTAAAGGAGATTTTTGTCTTGCCTGTTAGCACGGGTGTGCGTCGGCAATCCTGGCGAGTGCTGCAGATGGCTGCATATCTTACATGCTTAACCTCCCCCCACGCACACTCCCTGTTTCTGTTCAGTTGCGTGCCCAGCTGCTCTCGCCTCAGTCTGAGCAATTGTTTATGCTGAGGCACTCTATGAAGGAAGCTAATAGATTGGATAATCTATATATACACTTGGTAAGTGCTAAGCAAGCGTCCTCACTTCAGCATGGATGGTGTAAGGCGTTGAAGCAACAGAGGAATCTGAAACTGGCCACAGAGTAATGGTGTTTTCCTGGAATGAGAGAAGGTAGGGATTGGAGCCCCTTTGAGAAAGAGTGGATTTTACCTTATCTTGCATTTCTTTGCAAACAGTTCCCCCATGGGTTTAATTTTTTTTTTTCTGCTTATAATAAAGGGATATGGATTGCATACTTGAAAGGTGGACTCCTGCCATTTAATCACCAATAACTGAAGGCAGAGCAGCATCTACATCCCAGGTCTGTGCAGCTTTTGTGGGAGGTGGCTTTTTCAGGCATAAATAGAAGCAGGAATCTCTTGTGTCCACATTTGACTTCTAAGGACGAGTAAAGTCTCTGGGCTTATACCCCTCTTATGCTAGAGGAATAGTTCAAGTCCTTCAGGAGCTGAAGTGTTTTGTGCACTGTCCCCACTGTGACTTGTTCTGCAGGATGTACTGTCTGCCAAAATCTATTTAACTTTTTGTGCTTAAAACACAACCTGTAATAGGGTATCTATTTTACAAGAGTGAAACCTCCTATGACAGATTGGCTAACAGTCTGAACTGTTACAACTTACTATTAAATATGACTACCAAAGTGATTTTTTTCCTTTAAAAAGCACAGTATAATCTCATCAAGGAAGAAAATGCACCGTTTTGTTCACAGTTCAATTGTGCTCTCCAGGGCACAGTTCATAGTTAAATTGTGGATCTTCAGGGACTGTGTATGAGGGAAGTTTGGGAGCTTCCCCAGAGCCTCAGCAGTTCTTGAAAATTCAGGCACTTTATTAATCAAAGCAAGATTCTTCCTGTGCTATTAGTGCACTTTATTACCACTTGCAAAGGTCTGTAATTCAGGTTTTAGTTGCGCAGTGTCTTCAGAACTGCTTTTCACAGTCCACATTAGAAATTGTAGGCAGAGCTAACACCTTTTTTTAGATAATCCTCTACCTACAAACTTTGTCTTCCATTGCCTGATTATTGTAGCTCTATAGCAACACTATCATTACAGCACAATAGTTACCAGAATTTGTAACCTGAAATGGAACATTTCTGCCGCAGAACCTGAAAAAAAACCCCAACAAATTAAACAATGCCACTGAATCCTAAGCTTCCATGACATCAGGAGGTCTAATAAAAGATGGAATATCTGCCTACATATGTTGCTTTCCTCACAGACATTGATTAGTCCAGCTCTGAAGTTAGATGTTATATTTTCTTCAGTAAATTCTAAAGGGATTATCGCAGAGTGCATTTCACTGATTGGTATTTGAAGAGATTCCTTTTTTTTTTTAATCAGGTCCTAACGTCTGAGAGGGTGAAGCCGACAGGAATGTCTAGAATGTCTAGACAATTCCCTCATAGGTCCGTATCTTTCAGAATCAGCTCCAAAAGCTGGTGCATTCAGAAATCTTGTTTAATTCTGCCATATTGTTGTGGCTTCTAAGCAGACCTTATATCTGCTTAATAAAGAAGTCCTGGGCGTTAGTATTCTTTGCAAAAATGTTTGTTTTTCTATAAAACCCTGATGATTTGGGTTGGTAGAGGCCTTAAACATCAATCAGATCCAAAGATATTGTAGACACTGTTGCAGATACCGCAACAGATGCGGTGGTTTAAGTGCAAGTTAAGAGGTGACTGCTGAAGCAGCTTTGCAGTGATGCTCAAGGGCCTCTCCATCAGCGAGCCCTGCCAGCCGAGAGGAAACTTGAGCATATCAAAGGTGCGAAGTCAAGGATTAAAGAGCACCAAACGCCTCTCAGCTGATCAGCAGCGAGGCAGGTTCGGTGGCTGTGCCATAATCCTCCTGGAACGGCATTAGGGAACAGCGCGGAAGGGATCTCGCCGGCCGCGGGCAGCGCTGGCCGGTGCTAAGCGGTGCCTGGTGGTTGTACAACCGCCCCATTTTCATGTGCTGTGCTTTTGTACTCGCATCAAAATATGTAACTGTGTGGGATGAAAGGAAACGGCAAATTGGATTGTGCCGTAATCCCAGATGAAGCGCTGTCTTCACAAAGATGTAAACTGAAAAGCTTCGGGCTTCTTGCAGGCAGAAGAAACTTGTAATACATGAACGAGTTGTACAGCAGCTAAACTGTCCCTGAAGAGCATCTTCCCCGCCTCTCCGCGGTTCGATCATTTCGCTTCCCAAAACATTTGCGCTTCAGCATCTCCAGCGAGCCCGTGGCTGGAGGGAGCGGTCTGTGACATTGCTTCGGGGACAGGCACCATGACACTGACCCGCCTTCCCCGCCTTCCCCGTCCCCAGCAGTGGGATGCCAGAGCACAGCCCACCCCTGTGGGGACCCCTCGCTGGGGGACAGTCACTGTGAGACCCTTGCCGAGGGACGCTCTTTGAGGGACTCAAGGACTCTCACTGAGGGACCATCTTTGAGCGACATTTTTTGACGGACAGTCACTGAGGGACCTTCTTTGAGGGAGCCTCGCTGCGGGACATTCACTGAGGGACAGTCAGGGAGAGCCAGCCCCTCGCTGGCGGCCTCTGCCCGCCGCCGCCGTCGCGCCTCAGGGGAGCGACACGCCCGACAGCTCCC
>VXBB01009131.1:134314-162260 GCA_013399915.1 Illadopsis cleaveri | reverse complement strand
CCCCCCCCGCCCCAGCTGCCGCTCCGTGCCCGTCCCTCAGCCGGCCCCTCTCGCCCGCTGACGGGGGAACGGCGGCAGGGCGGCGCGGGGCTGGGTCTGACCGGGTGGGCTGAGGGGAAGCCGGGCAGAAACACTTTTCCATGTATATTCACTTTTAAATGTATATTATATATACACATTTATTTATTTTATTTTCTATTTCTCTTCCTGCGCTTGCNGGCGGGATGCGGCGTCCCGGGAGGGGCCGCGGGGCGAGGGGTCGGTGCCCGGGATGGGGGGGCCGGTGCCCGGCCCGCAGCTCGCCGGAGCGCCCTTCCTTTCGGGCGTGCACGCCGGGAGAGCCGCTCCGGACCGCCCCCTCCCCCGCCGGTATCGCCCATCGGCTGAGGGCTTGTCCCGGTGTTCCGCGAGTTATTGGGAAAAGCACCCTGCCTCTGGCAGGGAATCCCAGAGTGGTTTCGGTTGGAGGGGGCCTTAAAGCTCATCTCCTTCCAACCCCCCTGCCATGGGCAGGGACACCTTCCACTATCCCAGGTTGCTCAAAGCCCTCTCCAGCCTTGCCGTGGACACTTCCAAGCGTGGGGCAGCCACAGCTTCTCCGGTCAACCTGTGCCAGTAGCTCACTGCTATCACAGAGAATAATTTCTTCCTTTTATCAAATCAAAACCTTCCCTCTGTGTTTAAAGCCATTCCCTCTTGTCCTATCACTCCGTGCCCTTGTCAAAAGTCCCTCTCCAGCTCTCTTGAGCCGCTTTAGGTACAGAGCAAACTCTGGGATTGCTTGTAATCGACCTCTCTCTCTTTCACAGGTTATCAGGAAGGACTGGCAGAAGTCTGTGCTAGCACACGGCATGAATTCAGCCCATGGCCTGGATCTCACCTCTGTTACTAATAACTTGGGCTGGGAAAATTCTGACACACACCAGTGACATCTGGGCGAAAGGTGACTCTCTAGGGACGTTTAGATTTGCCGTCGATCTGGATCAGCCTTTCATTTCAGGATTTATTTGTGAGCTGCCATAGTAGCTGTCACGGTGATGGTGAAATCATAAAGCTAGCAGCACAGTAAAGCAAGCCCTTAAGATTGTGTTTGATCTCTGGGAGCTGAAAGTGCTGAATAAAATTTTCACACAACTTAAACTACGTTTTGGATCAGCTGCGTTAAGATTGACATTCTTCTAACCGAGCCCATTTTCTATTTTAATATTTAAATAGGGACTTATTTGAAAAGACAGTATATTTTTTAAAGAAAAAAAATGATTGAGGATGAACACTTGTCATCGCATCGTTTTTTACTAAATTGCTGGACAAGGCTACTGTGTAAAATAGCGGATAGTGTATGAAGAAAACATTTTGTATACATATTGCATTGGGGTTTTTATATTATAAAATTGAACAAATAACTAAGGAAATAGGTCAAAGTAATTTTACTCTATTAATAATTAGTAATTTTACAGTATCACATGCAAAATGGTTTTAAAAACAGTTTTTACTGTTGGATCCTGAAGAAGTAATGTTTTAGTGAAAGGAGCGTGCAGCTTTGTGTACCTGAGGTAATCCAGGATCACATGAAACTATTTTTTATATGAAAAAACAAGAAAATGCACATTCAGGACTGACTTAATTAAAGCTGTAGTGTTTAGCAATGGAAAGCCCACAGATAAACTTCCCTCTTGGTCTGGTTTCAGACCAAAAAAGGAGCAGGATCCAAGAGGATGGGAGTCCTCCACTGAAAAAAGCAATGACAGAAATGCATGTAAATAACAAAGTACAGGTCGTAATAAATAAATTGCCAACAATAAAGAAGGAAAACCTGGATGACTATGATGAAACTCCAGTGGAGGCTGATGGAGAAACTGCCAAGCCAAACAGTACTTCACTATCTGAGCCTTTGAGTTTAAATCCAGGTTTGAAACATACATTGGCACAGTTCCACCTAAGCAGCCAGAGTTCATTGGGTGGACCTGCAGCTTTTTCAGCTCGGTATTCCCAGGAAAGTATGTCACCCACCGTCTTCCTGCCTCTCCCATCACCACAAATCCTCTCTGGTCCACTGCTTATCCCTCCAGACAGCTCCACAGAACTCACCCAGACCCTGCTGGAGGGGGAATCCATCTCCTGTTTTAAAGTCGGAGGAGAAAAAAGACTTTGCCTGCCTCAAGTGTTGAATTCGGTTCTCCGAGACTTTTCCTTGCAGCAGATCAACACGGTGTGTGATGAGCTCTACATCTACTGCTCGAGGTGCACTTCTGACCAGCTTCACATTCTGAAGGTTTTGGGAATTCTTCCGTTCAATGCTCCGTCCTGTGGGCTCATTACGCTGACGGACGCTCAGAGACTATGCAATGCTTTACTGCGCCCTCGCACTTTCCCCCAAAGCGGCAGTTTCCTCCCTGGTAAGAGCACCTTGGCCCAGCTGAAAGAGACTGGCAGTGCCTTCGAAGTAGAGCATGAATGCCTGGGCAAGTGCCAGGGCTTGTTTGCACCTCAGTTCTACCTTGCCCCAGATGACCCCTGTATCCAGTGCTTGGAATGCTACGGGATGTTCTCGCCCCAGACCTTCGTGATGCATTCGCACAGATCCCCGGACAAGAGGACCTGCCACTGGGGGTTTGAGTCGGCCAAGTGGCACTGCTACCTGCACATCAACCAAAAATACCTGGGCACATCAGAGGAGAGAGAGCTGAAGCATCTCTTGGAGGAAATGAAGGAGAAATTCAGCGAGAAAAACCAGAAAAGAACTCGGTCCAAAGTAAGTTCACCTGGGGTTGTAAAACTCCCAAATCTCTGCTCACACGTAAATACTTGTTTTAGAAGCGCATTGCTTGGCTTTTCTAAGTGGGAATACTTGTCACATCAAACCTAAGTTAAATTTGTGAGAGCTTCACCATGGAAATAACATTTCTCATTAAGAGGGGTGGTAATTTCTTTCCTCTTTGGGCTGCAAGTAACCATTCGAGCTGGCTTGGCGTTGTTGGTTCTTACTCTGTCCTAAGGTATACAGACTCTGGAAAATTCAGTCTATTGTGAAAATTTTTGTTCTCCCATTTGACCTTTGAGTAGGTTTTATGCAGTGTGTGCTGCAGCAGCTGAGCAAAGCAGAAAGGAGCTTGAAAATCAAGTATTACAAATGAATTCTTCATTTGTTATTTGTACTCCAGCACGCACTCATGGGCTGGATGGCAACCTGGCTTGCTGACCACCCATCTCATGACTTGTGTGCAGGGTAATGGTGCTTTGCTAAATGGCTATTTAGAAGCCCAAAGTCTGCTTGTTCAGCAAGAGCTTTCTGTTCAAACCACTTGTGCAGTGAAATATGCCAAAAAGAGGGGGTTTTAAGCAGCCCAAGTAATGAGCTGTAGGCCGGTATCTTGACAATAGTTAATAATAGACATCTTATTTTTTCCTAAAATACTGCTGCAAGTCTGTGCTGTGGTTCCAAAATACAGAGCTTATTTGTCCCTTGGAGAGCTTCTACTTTAAATAATAGGACAAGCAGCAGAGAAACATTAATATTATAGATGTTCCCATTCTTAGAAAGCACAATTTTGGGGTATAATTTAAACTTTAATAGGTTTTTAATGGTGTCTGCCCCATGACTGTTTCTTTTCAGTGTATTCAGTGTTTCTGTTTCTGTTTGATGGCTGCTGGTTTGATGATAAATTCCGTGTTGCCTGTTGGATGTTCTGTGGTGGATTTCAAAATAGCAGTAAGAGCAGCGCAGATGGTTGAGCCCAAAAAGGGGTGCCATGAGCTCACACCTTTCAGCAGAAATTTCTGAAAAGTTGGTGTTGCAGGAAGGCTGACTGTAGTAACAGGTATTGTTACAGTGGTGCCAGTCTGCAGGAAGAGATTTTACCAGCAGATTCCCATGGAAGTCTGCAGTATGGCATGCTTCCACATGCTGAATTATTTGAAGATGCAGTCTCCTAGCAAAGAGACTTTGCTTTTCAACTGATAAAGACATGTCAGTCTTTATTCTTGCAATGCCAGTGTAGGAAATGAACTGCACCATGGTGGATGCATCAGTGGAAATAGTCTTCCATGTTCATAGCTATCAATGCTGCTTCTCTTCCCACAGCAGCAGATTTCAGACAATGAGATCTTTCAGTTTCATGTGCAAAAATGGAAAAAGGCAGCTGAAATTAGCAGTGGCAGTAATTTGGACTGGACTGGTGCAAATGAAATTGTAAAACTTTCTGCAGTCGTCCATTGCAGACCTGTGTAGTTCTTTCTTATAAAGCAACCTGTGAAACCAGAGTCAGAAGCTGTGAAAACCTGAGCAAAATAACAATGGTGGGGGAGGTTTTGGTTTTTTTTCTGTCCTGTGGATATTCATCTGGGAAGTTCAAAAGAGTAAAAGAGTTTAAGAGAGCAGTGTTGAGAGTGTGGTTTCCTTGTCCTGGGGGTTCTTAGGCTGCTTCAGCTGTCTTTTCATAGAATCAGTGAATGGTTTAGGTTAGAAGGGACCTTAAAGATCATCTCGTTCCACCCCCTGCCCTGCCCTGGACCTTCCACTAGACCAGATTGCTCACAGCTCCATCCAGCCTGACCTTGAACACCTCCAGGGATGGAGCAGCCACAACTTCTTTTCCTCATTTCTGTGTTGTGGGATCAGGTACAGCACGTAGACATTCCCTGTACTTACACTCCTAGGGGAATTTATTTGCAAGATGTTCTGTTTGCTGTTCTGTCACCTCCTCACCACCTTTGCTGAGTCAGTCCTCAGAAGTGCTGACACGTCTTTGTGGTTATCTTGGAGGGCCCAGGAAGAACAGTTGCCCTTGGCTAGGTCTTTCCCCACCTAGTAATAATGAGTTAATTAAATCCCATAGTCTTTGGAGCATCCTAGATCCCATGCTTTGCCCTTCTCCTTAGCATTTCACTCCGAGTTTATTCACCTCACAGTGCAAATACATATTTGTTTCAACATTTTAATGATTAATTCCTTTCTGTTCTTTGTGCTAATAAGAAAGCTGTAAGCTGTGTGCTTGATTGTCATAATTTTCTGTGGAGTTCTAGGCTGCAGTGCAACATCCACCTGCTCTTCATGGAACAGCTGTCACCGAGTCTCTGCTGATTCCTGCACTGACAGATCCTTGTTCCCTTTGACTTTGCGACAGTTTCTCAGCATCTCTGCACTAAAACTTTATCTTGCTTCTGGTTCCTTGAGCTGCTCACAGTGTGTGAGGGAAATCTTTCCTGACTGTTTTATAAATCCAGTCTCTACTAAAACTCCTGGCTTAATGATTACACTGAAGCCATTTCTTACCTATATATTTTTTCCTTAAAAAACAGCTTTGTCCAACTAGCCTTGAAGAAAAAGAAGTAATTTTTGTAACCCTTTTAAACAGTTTGAGTAGAAGTAATTCAGTTCAACTTGTTATTTTTACAGAATTATTTAAGAGCACCTAAAATAAACAAATTGAAATAGACATATATATGTGTGTATATATATATATATATGTATATAAATAGATGCCTTATTTCATTTACCTGAATGTTGAGGGAAGAATCCTGTTAGAAAAAGACTTCATTTATTTATGGTAACATTTAGTTTTCTTTCCTAAGTAAAAATTTGATTGCATGCTATGAAATTCATTTGTAAGATTCACACACTAATGGGTAAACAGTAAATTCAGTTTCCATTTGAAGTAGGTAAAAAAAAAAAAAGGCAAAAATCTGACCTAGTAATTTGAAAATAGAGATGGCCTGATAATTTCATATGTAAATATATAAGCATGTTAAAATATGAATCCTGAAATATGGACAAATGCCATCTGAAGCCAAAATCAGCTCACTGCATACTAGCTACAGTATAAGTAGATTATATGTGATTATTTAAATTATTAGAATCATCTGAGTAAGTAGAAAAAACTTGACAAGTGTCAGGATGAGACCATTTTTCTAGAGATTATTCAAATTTTTTTTTTTATTTAAAGCCTTTTTATGAATTTACAACTCCAGAGCTTCTCTTCCTTGTGCCCTCCCTCCTTTTCTGTCTGTGCTGGAAGTGAGGAACTGCAGGGGTGGAGCTGAATTTCAGTTTCATTGTGAGAGCTGAGTTTGGTGGGGTGGAAGTTTTGGTCAGGATGGGGTGGGTGGGGTCGGCTGGTGTTGGATTGTGCAGACCATGGCTCAGGTCTCCCACTGCCAGGGATGAAGTTCTCTAAAAGTTTATTCCAGGCTGTGTAAATACAAACTTTTCTAATAATACAGCACATAAGTTGTGAAGATATTAGAACACTACATAAAGGTTTCAATACAGGTTTATTTAATTTTTTTTAGCTTCATAGGCTGTTTTTTAATTGAGCAGTTTGTTGAAGGGACTGGGTCAGGCTGGAAGGGTGTTGACTTATTTTGTAGCAGCCTGTATGGTGCTGTGCTTTGGATTTGTGGCTAAAACTGTGGCTAACATACCAGTATTCTGGCTACTGCAATAAAAACTGGGCTAGAAGGAGGAGAAGGAGGGTTTGGCATCCAGGGTAGAGGTTGTTCAAGGGTAGCTGGGCCATTGTCTGAGGAAGGGACTGAGCCATGCCCTTTGCTTCACTTGTGTTTTTCTCTTTCCTTCACCTCTTCAACCAACTTTATCTTGCTCCAGGAGTTTTCTTGCACTTTTCCCTTCCATGCCCTGGGGTTGGTGCTGAGGGAGCAGCTCTGTGGGTGCTTGGCAGCTGTCTGGGGTCAGCCAACCACACCCTACCCAAAACCCCATGTCCTCACTGTTCCAATACAGTGAAATTACAAATCAATTTCTTAGCTATGAGGATATTGTAAATAGTTGGTGAGCCACCTTTCACTTGAAATTAAGGGCAACTTTGCAGGGGAACACAAAGTATCACCAGGAATTTTGAGTAAAGAGTTAAATTTTGCACCACAACAAAGAGTAATTCCAGAAACATTTCTTGAGGCACACAGAACAAGAATTGCTTTCCAAATGCAAAATACACAGAAGTTTTTAAGATTATATATTCTGATGCACCTGAGTTAATTTTGTTTGCTACTGCAGAGGGAATGGCATTTTCATGTTACTGGGAGCAGCTTTGCCTGCTTGTGTGATAAAAATTTGTGATGACTGAAGGAAGTTCTGTCCCTGGAACACCAGCACACTGTTCCATTTAATTTTGAAATAAAGTATCTGGCAGATGCTTACTTTATATAGACCCATTATTACAAAAGGCTCCTACACCTTTTGGGAATCCTAATTTCTGCTTTCTGTTTCTCCCAAGCTTGTTTAGTAGAATTCTGGAAACTCAGCAGAGCTTTTAGATAAGTCTGTAAAGAGATTTTCCTTTAATTTCATTGCAATTTTGCCCACAACGGGAAATTGGAGATCAAAGAAAATTCTGTGGCTTGCATCACCCTGCACCTCTGCCAAAGACACACATTTCCCAGTACCCCAGTGTCTCTGGTGTACCTGTATTAATGGTGTAAATGCCATTTCTCTGAGGAGTGTTTATGAAAATGTAAATAACCTGCATCCATGTTTCAATTACCAATTTATTTTCTTTCCTTTAGGCAGAGCTACAGCAGAACCTGGAATTATCACAGTGGTATCCAGTTATAAAGCAAGAAGCAGAAACTGATCCTCAACCACCTTCCTTTTTCCACCCCAGGTAACTGAGTTTCCTATGTAGAACAGTAAGCACTGTCAAGTATTCAAATACTTCTGGCTATTTAGAGATAATTTAAATCGAAAAAAAATGTATTTGCAACCTGAACTGTCTGGAAAATTCTTAAGGTATCACACAGGAATGATTTAACCCTAAATTTTTATGCATTTCTTAGTGTAAATACTAATGAACTGCTTATGAGTGTTTTTTGGTGTAGGACTCAAGCTGTGACCTGTGAGTGTTCTTCAGCAGGCAATACAATTGAAATGTACTTAAAATTTCCCCTTTCTTAGTAGAAATGGCAGAGGTAACTTTTGATCTTTCATGTTGCAATACAATGCATGCATGTGGAAAGCTGCACAGGGCCTGTTTACCATGAGGACAACTTAATTTCCTTCCAGAAAAGACTTTCAAGAGGTGTTGGAAGGTTTTCTTCCACAGTGGAACAAGGGCTGCAGCTGAATTGTCTGTGGACTGGTTTCCTGGCTTTAGAAACCTAGTGCACTTCCTTGGCTCCTTACCCAGTTTGTCACCTGCAGCAGTGAGGGAAATAGTTTCTCCTGATACTCCTCTTGCCCTCACCCCCTGTGGTTGCACAGGTCCCAAATTTGGGTCAGAGCAGACCCTTTTTGGTGCACACACATCACACTGGTTCCCACACAGAGAAGGGGGTGGAGGAACTTCTGTGATGGGCCCTGATGTTCTGCTTCTGCCAGTGCCTTCCTTCAGAGCCAGCAGAAAGGGAACAGTTGAACTCCAGTGACACTGGTGATCTTGGCACTGCCCTGAACACCCCTGGGACTCTTTCCCCTCTGTGCCAGGCTGAGTGCTGAGGTGAGGGTGGGGCACAGGGAAGCTCCCAGGAGTTCAGGAGCTGTGAAAACCCAATGGGCAGCTCAGTGTGCTTGGGAAGGAAGGTCCAGCATTGGTCTCAGACATGCCCTAGGGCTGTCAGGGCACAGCTTTGCTACTTAGTGAGGTGCTCATTGCCACTTCACTGATCATCTCCCCATCCTCCATTGCTAATATAAGGATTATGAAAATGCTGGAGAGTCTGGATTCAGTGGCATTCTAATTTCACTCTTTGCATTTAAATGAAGTCTTCATATGATTTTCTGTAAGGTTTTTTTAATCAACCATGTTTGGAAAATCTACTTGTTTGATAGCCTCAAAACCTTATCTAGATAATCTACTCAGTAAAGATTAAGTGGGTCGTTAGGCTTTCCTTTTGCATAGGAAAAATTTAAAAAGGATGTGCTTATTTTTCATTGATGCTTTCACAGTTTGAACTCATGTTATATTAAACTTACTGCTCTCAACCAGCCATCATTTATTGTGTCTTACCTTTCACTGTGAATTTTGCTCTTCTGATGTTTCAGTTACTACCTTTATATGTGTGATAAAGTGGTTGCCCCGAATGTGTCTCTTGCATCTCAATATAAGGATGTTTCAAAAACAACAGTAAAAGCTTCAGAAGTTAATAAAACCTCACCTGGGCAGTCAGAGAAGAAGCTGAGTAGTGGAAAGCACAAAAAAACTGCCTCTTATCCAGAGCTTTCTCTTGAAGAACAGGAAAAAATTGACTTGAAAACTGGTGTGGAGCAGCCAAATAAACGTTTAGGTGAGTAGTGAAAATTATATTGAAGTCTTTGATTTTTATACCACGGAATTTGGAAAGCCTTACACTGAGCTAGAATTTTGTGATGTTGTAGCCCTCGTTCATGCCTGACATGTTTTGGTTTTCTGAAATTCCTTTCCAGGGAGTTTTCTGTAAACAAGAGATATATTTTTGGAACAGCAAATTTGTTTACATTTTTTTCCCTAGGAGGGACTGCTTTTTGATGTCCCTCTGGTCTGACCAATGTGATTGAAGAAGATTGTGTTCTTGTCACCAACCAAATTGGTCTGTGTAAAACAGTATAAAAAGAGAAACACATCCCAAAAATAAAAAGTCATTTTCAGCCTTCTGAAGTCACAGTCTTTGTGTCGTTGTGGTGTACAACAGCATCATGATGTCACTTCAAGTTCCCAAAAATTCCCTCCACCTTTTTGTAATCTCAGTTTTCTTTGCATTTTTGTCACTCTGGAATTTGAACTTTCTGTGATTGTTGTTCTCTGTTTTTTTCCCCTGTGTAGATCCTCCTGTGTCAACCCGTCCTGCGAGAGGTGGAAAGTCTGAGCGCGTTTCTTCCAAAATCACCAGAGACTCTGGCCGTGGGGAGGGAGGTGCTGAGGCACGAACCTTGTCCCCCACCCTCATGAAAGACATCAGCTGTGAGGATGACAAGGGAAGGATCATGGAAGAAGTGATGAAAACCTACATCAAGCAGCAGGAGAAGCTGAACGTGATTTTACGGAGGAAGCAGCAGCTCCAAATGGTACCGTGGCAGTCCTGAGTGCATTTCCCCTGGGCAGCAGGGAGCTGGTGTGAGCCTGCTGGCTCCACAGTCAACATCACAGATTGCAGCATTTAGAAACACCAGAGCATACAGATCATCTTTCCCTCAGCCTAAATCCAGACACCAAATCTGCAGTATATCCCTTATGCTCATGAGTTTTGAGCCCACTAATAAGTGGTGTCTCTTTTTCCTGCTTTTGCTGTATCCTCTAAAATGTCTCAGTTTTCAGGTTTTTAAAGATGCAAATATCAGTATTCAAGGAATGGTCTTTTCACTGCCTTGTATTAAAAAGAACACCACCTTCCTCTTCCCATTTGCTAATTTGTGCTTTTAGGGATTTTATTTTTTTAGTCTTTTCTTTAATAATGGATGATTTTAGAGGTTGGTGTTTATTTGTGATATTTCTGTTTTCTGAATTCAGTTAAATACTGTCTGCTTCTTGCATCCATGGACCAGACCTAATACTTTAATTTAATTTATTTTAATTTAAATGTTAATCTCAGAATCTAGGAGCTCAGGTAGGGCCCTAGTGCTGCTACTTCAAAGTTTTTCTGCTGTTGGAGGTAAATCTTGTAGATAAGTTTAAAAAAATACGAGTTTAAAAATATGAAAGTGTCGGTGGACAAAGAAATCAAACATTTCATTTTGTTTTCTGATGCTACACTTGCATCTTCAAAGTATATTTTAGTGAATCAGTGCTGCTGCTTCCTTCCTGCTGGAAGTGCAAATTTGTTTCTGGAAGCTCCATGTACTTGGAAGTATAAGTAATTTCTTAAAAATTAGGTGCATGTTACAGAATTCCATGCTGTCATTGGTAAGTAGATAAATACCATTATTAGGCTGTGGTTATTGGTAGTTACAAATGGTCTTTTTGGCCTCACTGGTTCCAGAAAGACTTTTAAATTCAGGTTTTTTTACTTTTCTGGGGTTAGAAGGAGGGAGTATGTGATCTTGATCTTTCTTTACAGGAAGTGGAAATGTTAAGCAACTCTAAAGCTATGAAGGAACTGACTGAAGAGCAGCAGAATTTACAAAAAGAACTCGAATGTTTGCAAGCAGAGCATGCACAAAGAATGGAAGAATTTTATTTTGAGCAGAGAGACTTGGAGAAGAAACTGGACCAAGTGATGAAACAAAAATGTAGCTGTGACTCCAATTTGGAAAAAGATAAAGAAGCTGAATATGCAGCACAGGTGAGAAAGGAAGGTTTATTTCAAACAAAACATGTTTAGTGTATCAGGAAACTGTGAAGTTGTTGTTCAGCCACCTTAGGGTTTCATTTTCTCTGTGTGTTCTGAAACCACAGATCCCAAAACAGGCCAGTGACAGCAATATTTATTTCTCTGTTCCTTGATTGAAACTGAGGTAGACTTATGTAACTTACAGAAATATATGATGTCATTGATGAAATATTAAACTAAAACATGAGGTCTGTTACATCCTCATTTAAAACAAATTCTTTTTTTCATGTCTATGGGCTTGCCCATGATATAGACTTAAACATTATCATTATTTTGTGTAAAAAGTAATCCAAACCTCTGAATTACCTTTTTGTCACATTAGCAGCATACCTTGCTGCTCCTCATGTTCCTTGGTGGTAGAACCTTCTGCAGTATCTGATGAACCCCTTCTGGGCTCCACCAAAACATTTGGCCAAGAGTTTTCTTGGAAATGAAAATCATATTGGTGTCTCTCGTTCTTTTCTCTTGGGTTCTTATGTCAAAACCTATGGAGTTGTTTTTTCCTCTCACTTTCCTTTTAGCTTTTACTGTTGCTTCTTTATGTTGGAGGTTATTCCAATGGGAAAAAAATATAGTTAATGACAAAGGGAACCTTGGTATGCCCCTTTTAAAAATCAGCTGTAGTTATGATTAAATTTTTTATTTTGCACCATATCACAGAAAACTAGTCTTAACAGGCTCATTTTTCAAGTGAACAAATTCCAAAAGTTGAGCTCAGTAAAGCTCTGTGGTCCTTTGTTCACAACTGTGTATATTTCCTGTTCTCACTGACTCAAACTGAGAAACAGGCACTACTTGAGAGACAGGTTTTGGTATTTTTGGTGAGTAGGGCAGAGACTCACGTCGTAAATCCTTCTCATGAATTTAATTTCATGACATCCCACTCCACTGATTCCTGGCCTTTGCTGCCAGAAATAATCCTCTCTGACTAAGGCCTGATTTACTAAACATCTGGTACAAGCCCTATTAGTGCAAGTAACAACGTGTTCTAATTTATGGAGATCATCATGTACAGCACATTTTATAGGGCTTGTGCAGCTTACTTCCCTTGGAGGGTGAAAACTGTGGATTGTTCCCCAAGGAGATTGGTTGTGTGTTTCTTTTGAAGTCAGACTTTGAAAACTACCTACATTCCTTGTGTAGAAGTTTACTCTGTTATTACCTCTGTGGTAGAGCTATTCACAACATATAATTGGAACCTTTTTTTCCTACATTTATCACATCTTGCAGTAGATTCTGGTTCCAAGAAGCACCAGAGTTAAACAGAGGTCTTGGAAACAGGGAATTTCCCCAAACTGTGTATACAGCATTTTAAAAAAGCCTTCATCTGATGTGTTCTTGAAGCAGTTGCCCAGGCTGCCTTTTCTGTCTGAGAACTGTGGATTGGGAGGAGCTCTCCTTGTGCATTAAACAGCATTAAGAATCTGGTATTTGCAACTTGCTTAAAAGTCTCTTCCCCTTTCTAGGCCTGTCTGAATATGCACTGTCTTGTCCCCCTTTTTGACTTGTTTATTGAAGTAGTTGATTCACTCTGTCAGTCACAGTAGGGCAGAATAACCAGTCCTGGAGCCTTTCCTTGGAGCTGGAAGTCAGAGGCAGAGACATGCTGCAGCATGCAGGCAGTGGGCACTGTTGCACTGCAGCACTTCACTGCATCACTGCTGCAGTCAGGACTTGCATTAACAGCCTGTTGTTGTCTAAGAACTGCTGAGGTATTTCTGGGGATGAAATGTGGTGTTTCTCTAAAAGCAGCACAGCCATTCCTTCACCCAGTACGTTCTGTAGCAGTTGGTGAACACCAGTAATAAATAACCCTGTGTGTTCCTGCTCTTTCCTTCTCTTGAGCTGTCTTCCTAATTCTCAGCGAGATGGGTGCTTAGTGATGATGTACATCAGGTAGATACACATCATTATAAACGATTTTTTTGGATGGAGTGAGGTCTTTTAGTAAGAACTAACCCCATAAATCAGTGGGAGGGGGGATAGCTAGTTTCCAGCTTTAACTGCTGGTAGCATACTATAAGTAATAAGGAACTTTCCCACATTTAAAAAGATGTTTCCAGATGTCACTGTAAATAATTTTGGTGACATTCTAGCAAGTCTGAGCCTTGCTGTATTCCAAAGAGGAAAAGAATACCTAATTTCCATGGTTAAACACCAAATAGATCACAAAAACATTTGTGTGGTTTATATTTGAAAGCACACACAGATGGTTATGTATAAGATTTTCTGAATATTTCTTTTATACTAAGAAATATCAAAAAACAGTGTTGGTGGTTTGTTTTGTTTCTTCTAGAAGCACATTCAGGCTTTGAAATAAAGGAGTAATATTTTGTCAGGTAAGGGAAATGGACCTGGGAAATGAAAAAATGCACTTTGTTCTGGGATTTGTGATACATCCCATGCAGACATCATCACAATTATCCCCAACAGAATCTGTGTGTTATTGACAGTCTGATGTGACAGTTCATATAACTAGAACTTATATGCATTTAAAAATTAGATTTTCTCATTTTTTAAATTATAATATGATGTTTATGCAACTTTGCACATTGACATTTTTTGCCATAATGCTGTAGCAGGTAAGTGCCTAACTCTTGATAACTGCATAATTCTGGTGGACTGAAATTCTTGGATGTTTAGAGTGGCCATCTGTAATCCTTTGATATTTTAAATGAGTTTGCTAAGATTTCCTCTGCCTCTCTGTGTCTCGTGTTTCCCAGCTGGCAGAGCTGAGGCAGAGGTTGGATCATGCAGAGGCAGATAGACAAGAGCTCCAGGATGAACTGAGACAGGAACGGGAGGCCCGGGAAAAGCTGGAGATGATGATAAAAGAATTGAAGCTGCAGATCCTGAAGTCTTCGAAAAATGGGAAAGGAAAATAGAAACTGGAGGAGGAAGCATGGCTGTGTCCTTCAAACAGGGTGTTTTGGTTTTAATGATTGTGAATAATTTTTGTGTGCTGAGAAAAAGTGTTCTCTATGGATTTCTATTTCCCAGACAGGTGCAGATGAAGATATACATAGATATAAATAAATAGAGATAGACATTTTTAGATTTTCCTAACCAATGAAAATCTGCATTGATTTGTACTGGTGTTTTTCTCAAACAATGAAAAATACGAAACTCTTGATTTAGAGTGACCAGTTTCTGTCTATTTCTAATGCAGTCTTAAGGACTCTACACCTTTAAACATTGTCTGTTAAAACATATGTGGATATCTTTATTTTGCTATCACTTGCACATCCAGGTATAAAAGTACATTCAAAATATCCTCAGTTCTTCAAGGTCTTAAATAGTTTGGGTTTCAGTGAGACTTAAATATTCTTGAACTGAGGAAAGTAAAGGCAGCTTTTTGTCTGTAAGGCAGAGCTCAAAATTGCCACAACTGATTGATGATTGAGTATCAAAAGTGATTTACCAGCATGAGTTTTTCTCATAATTTCATTGTGTGAAGTCAGCTGATCTTTTCAGTATTGTCTATTTAACAACTCATTATCAATCTAAAGAGTGTCAGAGCCAGCACTTGCTTGCTCTGCTGGAAGAAGAAAACATTAGGGTTTTTTTTTTGTTGTTTTGGTTTGGTTTTGCGAATTAAAAAATTTGCAATTACAGTGGAATCTTGGGAAGTTAAAAATTCACAAGTTTTCTTCTGTTTTTTTCTCTAGAGTACATATGAAAGAAACAATAAAAGGCTTAAAGGTGGGGCTTTTCCTTTTAGAAACCGAGGAAGGCTGACTTAACTGTTTTTCAGATATTAATGCTTTCAAGAAAAATCATATTTATTAAGGAATATGTATTAATTTCTTCAGTCCCCCAAGCCTCCACACTTTGAGCTTCTTGCCAACTTGTGGATTTTTCTTTCATTACAAAGAACAGGCCTTAACTGACATTGTGATCATAATTTAAAATATAAAATTCTGAGGTATGGCACTTTGAAAAATCATTTTGATAGTCTCTGTATTTGAATGGCATGGTAGGGTTACCATGAATTAAGAAAATACAGCATGTTTGTTAAGCTATAACATTGGGAAATGTGTAATTGTACAGAATTACTGTTTTATGTATGTATATAATGTCTGAGTACTTCTGAAGTCTGGTTCCTAGTGGGTTAAATGCATGGCTAAAGTTGGATGAAGAAAAACTTTGTTTGCACTTCTCTCCAAAAAATTGGATACAGCTGGCAGATGTCAGCTGATCATGTCAATGATAGGAATATTTTAGTAATTCTGGTGTTTCACTACATAATTTTAACTTGTGCTTTTAGTTTCTGGTTTTGAGGTACTTAATTTTAATATTCTCTTTATAATTCAGTTAATTTTGGATAAAACCACTAGTAAAAGCCTACACTGAGGGTTTTTTTCCCCCCTTAACTAGTAAAACTGAAAACTGTTGTTCTTTTTTGTTTCTCTGTTAGTGATATAATAAGACTGAATATCACAGAGAAAGATAAAATTGCACATATCTTTAAATTGAATGAGAAATGAGGTGGTAAATTAAATGTCATGGAGCCATAGGATGATTTTTTTACAATTTTTTTTATGAGCTCTGTGTCATATTTACACTGATAAGTAAAGCAGGTTAGATTTAAAAAAACCTACAAAAACACAACAATAATTTTCTTTGTCAGTGTTGAGAATCATAGAATGGTTTGGGTTGGAAGGGATCTTAAAGATCATCTAGTTCCACTCCCTGCCAGAAAAGACCAGGATTATATTTTTCTATCCTTCAGCTCCCATCTCCAAATTTTTCCTTAAAAAAAACCAACAAACCCACAAAGTAAAAAGGAGAAGGCCTGTCTTTGCAGCTTGGTTTGGAGGGAAAGGTGCTGACTAAATGGTTCTGGTTGTGTGTGCACCACTTGCTTTAAAAACACCACACATGTTTTGTTGTCCAGCCACCAGACCTGTGCATCCAGGGAGAGCAGGCAGGAGTGTTGCTGCAGGTGTGATGGTTGGGGAGCAGAGCTTGAGGCTGTCCAGTGGGATTGGCAGATCCTGTGTTGGATGAGCTGGGAAATGGGAAAATTCCACCTGAGGGCTGCTGAAGGATTCAGAGAGTCTCTGTGTGCTGCTTCTCAGTGTTGTGGAGCAGGCTTGGGCTGTTGGTGTGGGCAAAGCCACAGCTCCTCCACAGCTGCAGTGGCTGGTGCCCCACAGTGTTTACAGCTTAGCAGTGCAATGTTTGGAGCCCTCCTGGGATTATTAAAGTAGCAGGATAGTGAATATTCCATTTCCATTCTTGTCTGTGTTCTGTGACTCCTGCTCAGCTGTCCCCCTTGGTTCAGCAGTGGCAGTGGAGGGCTGGTGTAGCCCAGGTTCCTGTGCCTCAGCCAGCACTTGGGTCACTGCTGGAGGCTCTGAAAATGCTGCTGGCCATCCTTTGTACCAATATTTTCACTGCTGCAAGAACTCCAGCAGCTGTAGGAAGTTTTTACCAATTCCAATTGCAGATAAGGCCTCCTAATAGTTTTTGAACATCTGGCTGGTAAAGCCAATGGAACATTTATTAAAATGACCTTAAAAGTAGCTTTGTAAATATTCCATTTAGTTAATCTGAAGTTAGAATGCATTTTAAATTATTGTAATCCTCTTAAAATTCTTAAATACTACTTTCAGGGTCTTGACGTAACATAAACAATTTTCATACGTGTAGACTTGATTTTATACTGATTTTAAGTAATAATGTATACATAAATGTGCCATAGACCTTTGTGTGCTCACAGTCTCTGAAAGATAGTTTTTTAGTAAATTGTAAATAGTGCTCTTAAGTTTTAGAATAAATATATGTTGACCTTTTTTTTTTTTTTTTGCTACCTTATCCTAATTCTTTTGAATGGTTCATTTTATAGGCTGACATAGGAACTTGGAATGCACACTTGAGGGCCCTCACTTAAGTGTACACTTAATGGGAGAGACTAAATCAGTCACTAGGTCTTTGCTTTTAGTCACAGCATGCTCATTTTATGTGTTCTTTGGTTTGCCTTCAGTCATTGCTTGCTGATCTCTTCAGGCAAGAAGTAATTTTCCCAGGTAGTTGTGACATGAAGCCTGTAGAACAAAGTCCTAGAATTGTCTATAATTTGAAAGTTGCTTTATTAAACACCTACACCAAGATGAAAGTTGCCTAGTGCACCTTTTGGAATAAGTAGGACTCGAGGTGAATACCTAATTTGCTCCTATACTTTTATAAAAGAGAATTTTAACATGCTTTGTATACTTTAATCAATAAAATATAAGAGCTTAGAGGATAAAACTCTTGTAATTTTGGCAATCTGGAAACACCCTCACTCACAGTGTAACCAGGTGTCCCTCAACGAAAGAGATTTTTATCTAAATCTCCAAACTTAGTTAAGTCTGTGTTTTAGTTTTTGTAAAGCATATCGTTCAGTTTGAGTATTTAGATGAATGTAGTTATGTTTCACATTCTTAAACTAATTTTATTCTATATTTAATATATTGATAGCTTAGGTGTAAAACCATCTGTACATAGTAAAGGCATAATGCAATTAGTGATGTAGGAAAAGTTGGGTGGGAGCATAAAGCTACTGGTGGCCTGAAAAGAAATAAATCTTGGCCCATATTTTAGAAGTCACAATGTTTTATTCATACATTCTTGTTTTATATTGGGGGAGGGGATAGCTAGAATGTGTTATGAAATTTTTGGGAACCTTTCCTAGCATTAGTTGGGAAGTTGGTCTTGAAATGCTGTCGTGGTCAGCTTCCTAGAATTCACTTGTTTGTAGAGTATATATTTTGATTGTCAGTAAAGATAACAACTTTGTATTTTTTCTGCACTTAATTCGTGTAATTAATCCACACAACAGAGTTTTCTATAAAATGGTGAAGTCGACAAAAGACGTCATTTCTCCTACCTATTAATCTGTGCTTGCAATATTTCGGTAATTTTATTTAAGCCATCGATAGTAAGCAGCAGAAAGCTGCAAATTTCAGTTTTCTTTTTGCTCATTGCATTTGTAGTGCGAGTGTTCATTGGTTTTCTTTACAGAAAGCTTGTAGAATTTTCTATTTGCTGCATATATCTATTTAAAAAAGTCATTTTTTAGCTTTTGTGAAAGCAGTTATTGCTTACAAATTGCACGATGATTTTATAGTGTGTCTCCAATACTTAGCAAATTGTTTTTTTCAGGGTTAGTGGTTCAGTTGGAAAATGCTTGAAAAATGAGTTTTAAGCACTTCATCAAGCACAGCAAACACGGTATAAAATTTTGCTATTTGAAAATTAATTAAGTGTAACGATACCAATTGAATTTTTTTTTTCTTCTAAGAGATACCTCACTTAAAGGAAAGCACAGCTGTACTGTATTTAAACGAATCCTAGGAAATAATAAAAAGTTGGTCTGAAATATTTCGTTGCCATCACGTTGCTTTCTGTGATTGACAGAACGTTTTTTGTGTTTTCATCCTCACTCTCTGAAGTATTTATTGCTGTTGACATGCCAGTATGATTCTCTCAAACGACAGAAAGTAGCTGCAAAACAACTGAGTCCGTGTTAGCTCGAGGCACCAGGCTGAGTGACTTATTCTGAAACCATAGGAAAAGCCTGTGAAAAACGATCAGTGCATCCAGCAGTTTTTAATACTTTGCCAATGATGTACAGTCTTATTGTCAGCATTGCTGTGGTTGCATTACATGACACACAGAACTGTCCTCTACCTCACGTGAGATTTAACAGATATTTTATATGGTTTTAGTAGACAAGATGCATCTATCTGGTCACTTAGTTTACAAATTTTGAATTATATTTATTGAAACATGACATACTGTGCTCTTAGCTTATACCTCAATTGTATTTTGTGCTGTTATCCATTTCCATGCCTTGTAAATACCTGTATAGATCGTGGACTCAAAAACAAATAAAGAACTGTAATGTCAGAACACTTGTCTCTGTCGTATTTTTGAACACTGACTTCTAAACTTAGCTCTTTGAAGGTGTTTAACTCAGTGCTTTTCTGAAGACAGAGCCTTCCTTTCTTTGATTACAGTAAATTAAAATCTAATTACACCAAAACTTGTTAGCAGAGCTCCCAAAGCCTGCAGCAGGTCCCCAGTTTCTCTAAAAGGTATTTTAAGCAAAATCTACAGGATCAAAGCCATCCCTCCCCATGGATCCACTTTCTAAAGCTCTTAAGACTCTGTGCAGATATTGGCACCAAGCTTTCTATGTATCTTGGCATAAATTTGGTGTTTATACCTGAAAATAGAACTCCTTGCATACTTGGCAAGTTCTCTGGTGCCCAGCTCTGTTGCTGCTTGACTGCTCAAGCAATGTGTGAGTTGTTCACAACTCCCTTCCGTAGCTCAGTAATAAATGAGATTAAAAACACACATTGCCTGATTAAATGCTGAGATTATACAAAGTTAAAATCAGAAAGGAGAATTTTACTCTATTTGCTGATAAAATAGTTACTGCTGATGGTGAGTGACTCTCAGGAGTTGTTAGTTTTTGTGAAGCATGTGATTATATTACCTTAACGTTTTTGTGTAGCATCAGGGAGCTTAAATAGCAGAAATATTAGAGTAGGAGAGGGAAGGAACAGTGGAGGAGAAAAGAGGGAGCAATTTCTCTGAGCTGTATGTTCTTCCACAAGTCTTTCATTTACATGGAATTTCCACCACTTAAAGCAATAAACTGTTTTGCTCGTCACTTAAACCCCCCCTATATTGTAGTAAAATATAACTTTTGCTGCAAATGATATCTTTGAGATTTTCTGGGGGATTTTATTCATACTGGGAAGTTTTTCTTGATGCATAAGCACATTCACACACATTTTGGTATTTTTTCTTCCCCTCAAATCAGTGGAAAAATGCTTTGTGTTAAGGAAGTACTCTGCTGTATAGGAAATCTTGATGTTTCAGATAATTGCAAACCCTTCATGCTACCATGGGCTTCCATGTATTTTACAGATAAAGAGAGAAAGAACCAGGATAAAGATGAAAATTACAATGATGAGCTCAGCCTTCAGTATAGAACAAAATTAAGAACTGACTGTGCCACTTTAACTTGTTTATTTCTGCATCCCATCTTGCTTTTTTTACACCGCTGTATTTCCAAACAGGGAAGAAACAATGAGGCTGAAAATGTAAAGAAAAGGTTCAAGGTGAATCATTTGGATGAGAAAGCCCTGGGTGTTGATAGCTTGGGTAGCTATGACTAATTGCAACGCCTGTCTTTTGTCAGAGAGAACAACGCGGATCAAGGGAAAACTCTGGGAGTGAAGGGTAAAAAGATTGATTTTTAAGGAGTTCACACTTGCTGGAATAAATGCCTGTGTAGCACTTGCTTTTTAAAAAGGCAGCTTTTAAGACTATTGCCCAAAGTGTATGAGTTTATTTGGCATATAGCTGGCAAGTTGTTTTTGTTCCTTATTTTATTGGTCTTGTAAATCATTGTCCACTTGCCTCATATGAACTTATACTCACTTAACTGTGGGTGATGTGATTTATAACACTGACAAAATGGTAAATGTCTCCTGTCTCTGTTGACATTAATGAAATAATTCACACTGTGCCCTGTGGGCACTAGCTCGAGTTCTGTTGAATAGTGCTGGTTACCAAAGTGCCAAATTTACTCTTTGCTCCTGCACGCTCCTTGATAAATACATCTGTGAAGAAAAATGTGGAGTTAAGAAACATCTGTGGTTAAGGAAACCAAAAATGTCGGAGACTGAATTGCAGAAGGATGTGTATGCCAAAGAATACCTTGCAGCATTTTAAAAATGCTTATATTGGGCATTAGGATGTGTCTCCACGATCCCTGTGTGAAATGATTCCAAAACTAGCTTTGGGATGAAATCTGTCATCTTTTGAGTTCAGGAGGTGACACGTGATCTGTCCAATGCAATTGCTCAGTCCAAGAAATGGAACAACACCACTTTCACCCAAGAGATGGCAAGTTTATCTCCTGAATAATAAATAAGCAGGAATATTTTTTAGGGGAAGATTAAATCCACCTGGAATTGAACCCTAGACAACATAAAAATGGATGTTTGACTATCAGTAACAGCACACTCCACCTGAGGTGGGTGCAGTAGAAGGATAAGCTATGCAGGAAGGTGGAATCACATCAGGAATTTTCATGGAAGGCCATCTGGCAGCGTGGCTTCACAGAAATACCATTAACCAGGTATAGAAAAACCCAAGGAGTAACCAACAGTATAAAACAAATGTGAAAACAACTATTAAATTTATATTTATTATAAAAGCTTCTCTTGAAAAAGAATTTTCAACTATATTGGTAGTGCTCCAGTGTTCAGATGAAGCTTTGACAGAAAACTGTGACCTCATGTCCTTGAATTTTGGATGTAAGGAGCAGGTGACAAATGAAACTTAGGATGCTCTTGTTCGTGTTTTTGTTAAAGAATGGCAAAAAATACCCGTGGATGATGAGCAGGATGTATTCAATTCCTAGCACTTTAAACTCGGAGCGGCGTTTCCAGTGTTTCTTTCTCACTGACAGCTCTAGGAGTGAATGAAATTCATTGTTGTGTCACTTTCTTGTCCCTTTTCCCTGCCCGTGCACCGCAGACAGCTCTCCACTAGTGGTCTCTGCAGGCTTGCGGCATCCGCCTCGTCCCAAACCTTCCCTTCGCAAAACCAGCAGCGCTGGAGGAGGACACACAGCCATGAAATATCCTCAGGGATGTGTTGGCACGCGAGAACACACGTATGTGCCGTGAAAATACAGACAGAAGTTAGGAAAATGTCCTGCCCGCCTCTTTCTCCTGATGCAGAACGGGAAGATGTGAAGTTTCTCCACCTCTGGCATTTTGAAGTGGGCTGCTCCTGTTTTATCAAAGGTTCTAAAACTGATATAGTAAATTTACTCGGATTAAAACTCTGAGTTAAAAGCAGCTCATTTTGAGGATTCGAAAGTGGGACTATGGTGCTGTTAAACACGTATTTAGGACTCAGTGAATGTTAGCTAACAAAGCCCAGGCTTTTAGCTCTGAAAGCCCAGGCACAGCAGAGAAAGGCAGTGATGGGTCTTTTATATTTTTACAATTACTGGAAATATCAGGAAAGACCCAAGACTGATTTTGTCCCTTTACTGCAACTGCGCTGATGGTTTTGGTGAGGCGATAAATTCCACCTCTTGAGTAACTCTGTCCACATTTCTCCCCTTATCTTTTCCATGAGGAGGTACCGGTGTGACTATTAAAGTTCAGCTCGCAAACACTGCCTCAATTTTCCTCCCTCCACGCTAAATTTCGAATAGTCGGGCTGTTTGCATTTGAATAAACCCCTCTGGCTTGTTTTCCAAGCGCGGTCGGGTGTGATCGTGCATCTCCTCCTCTCCACACCCTCCTTTCCCCTCGGACGCTCCGGATGCTCTGGTAGAAGTCGGGACTCCCCTACTTGCTCCTCCCATGCGCTGTGGGGCTGGAGGCAGCTCTGACCCCTCCCAGGGAGGGAGCTGGGCAGAGGCAGCCCAGGGCTTGCAGCACAGCCTGATCAGGGACTTCATCCTGCCAAACCCCATCCCTCCTGCTCCTGCAGCCGGGACCTCGCCGGGCGGCTCCGCTGACCCCCGCGGGCACTGTCCTGTCCAGCTCTCCTCGCCAAAGGGAAGAGATGGTGGCCACCTGCCTGCACCTGGCTGGATTTGTCTGCAGCTTCGTAGGGTGGATCGGGGTGGTTGTGGCCACGGCCACCAACGACTGGGTGGTGACCTGCGGCTACACCATCACCACCTGCAGGAAAATGGATGAGCTGGGATCCAAGGGGCTGTGGGCAGACTGTGTCATGGCAACGGGGCTCTATCACTGCAAGCCCCTCGTGGACATCCTCATACTGCCAGGTGAGTGTGTCCTGTCCTCCCCTTCCCACCCCGAGGGAGGGCTGAAGCCTTGCCCAGAGCCGTGCAGGTGCTGCTGCTGCTGCAGGAGGTGATGGTGAAGCTCCTTCAGCTTCATCAGCACTGGAGATGGTCCATTAAGTGCACTAAAGAAGGTGAATGATAGCTCTTAACACGATCCTTATTGATTTACGCCTGGTTTTAATCGTACCCAGTTCTCGTGTTTTTTGTGGCTACTAAAATCTGGTTAATGTTTAATCATTGCTCTCAGTAAAATCTCACTGCTCCTTTCACATCTTGTCTCTGGATTGCACTGCAAAACACACAGAGCACACCGAGGTGTAATAGAGCATTTCAAGGGGATGGTGAACTACTACAGATGTTAAAGTTTGATTCCTTAAAGTGATTTGGAGCATAATGAATCTTCCAGCATCTATTATTAATGCTGCTATGGCTTTTAATCTTTCAGAAGATCATCATTAGCCTTGATGGTCTTGTGCTTCCCACAGATTCTGAGGCAAGACAGAACTTTTTACATAGCAAACTGATGTAACTATATTTAACTTGATATTTTTTAATGATATAGTAACTTTCATTTAGTTTACGGCAAAGCAAAAATTAAGCAAGGTGTTTAATTAGCATTAATACATCTTTTGAGCTAATTAAACCTGCCAAAATCTTGTGAGGTCTGGTCTCTGTAAGTTTAGTTTGTGAACTTGCCAGTTTCAATCACTTCACTCCCTAGCACTTCATTCTGCTGTGTTTTAGATTGCAACTCCTCTACCATGTCAAAGGTGCCTCTCTCAAATCTGACAGGGCAGAAATGACCATTCCTTGTCATTTTCTTTCATGTTTCCTCATTTACTAGTTTAAATCGTTGTGAGAATAATTTTACAAGAGGTTAAAAAGATAATTCCTGAATTTCTGTCTGTTACAGAGCTCGGTCTGAGTCACACAGTGCGTAGCAATGTTGAGTCTCTCATTCTCCCTTTCTCTGTGTGTGCTTACTTTTATTTTAGTAAATTTACTTTCCTTATTGCTACAGCTGTTAAATCTGATCCAGCAGAGAAGACAGAGGAAGGTTTTGCCCCAAAGAAACATTAGTGAATGCAACTTAATAAAGAAGTGAACAGGTCTTGCAGTAGCAGAGAGCAAAGCTCCCCTCAAGCAGAAGCAAATCACAAACCAAGATGTTTCTGCTTGTGGCCTGTTTGATACCCACAGCTTGGCATGAGAGGGAAATTTATCTTGGTGTGCCCAATAGCTGAAATATATTTAGAGCCTTTCATTGTCTGAGTCAAGTCTTTAAAATGAGTTGTTTGTATTCTCATTTACTTGAGATTGATTGCACAGAATCCACACTGGGTACAGCCATCTCCTTTGTTTAGGGTCTCCTTTTATGCCCTGAACTCCTCAGGTAAATTTTTTTAAAGTTTCCTCTTGAAAAAATCAAGGAAATATTCAATACACACAGTGTCTGCATTTCCAGGAACAGTAAAATCCTCATTCCTGGTGTTGTACCTGGTGTGTCAGTGGGATGTGCTCGAGGCCCCTCTTTGCTGATGTTGGTTGAAGCATCTTGAATTTCCATGTCTGCATCTGACAGCTTCTTTTTGTTAATAAGAGGGGACAGAGAGCCAGCACGCTCACTGTGCTGAGACTGTAGTGAAAACTGGGGGAAGACACCAGGCACGGGGGCAAATCTGACACTTGTCCTTTTCCTTTTGTGTGCTAGTAATGACGTGGTATTATTTACTTACATGTAATTTTTGTATAGTATATATACACTACATACATAAATATATTTATTATAAAATTTAGATATAAATATTGTATATGAATATTTTTAAAATCATATATTATGATACATAGATCCTCCCAGAGTGGTAGAAATGTCGTGATCCTGCCCAGCACTCCAACAGCCCCTGGTCCCTGTTTTTCCTGTTGCTTTGTGCACAGGGACAGGTAGGAGAGGAATGGGAGCTGATGAAGTGCCAGGGGATCCTGTGATTCCATAGGGATCCAGAGGAATAACGTGGCCCTTGGTCATGGCAGCTCAAACAGCTCTGCAGGATACAGTCTTCTCCCTAAGGAAGGGCTGTGCCAGTACTCAGCTCAAGCCATGGATCCCTCTGTGACCCCACAGCCAGGCTGAGCTCCTGGGGTGCAGTGCTGAATGTGGCTGTGGGTGAGGAGTGTCCCTTCTCCTCCTCATCATCCTCCTCCTCCTCCTCTGGGTCAACAGCGCTCATTGCCTCGGGGCTGCTGCTGGCAGCATCCCATGGACCTGCAGTGTCAGTAGTGGGTCTTCAACTATTCAGCCCTCTGAATGATGGGAGAGTCTTTGAGGCTCTAAATTACTGTTATTTGATTTCGAAGATTTTAAATTCTTGTTCTTTAATCAAACTCTTACTATGAAAAGATACAGGGAAGCTCCTTCCTAAAGAAAATTTCTCCTACTTTCCCTTCCCATGTATTCCAGCTCCACGATTTCTCAGTGTCTCTCTGGGCAGAGTTTGTGTTTTCTGGGCAGTGCTGTTTGTTTGTTGGAAAACTGTGAGCCTGCACATCCCGTGTTCACTGCACTGCAGCCTCACTGCCTTATGCCTGGTGAAGATTTAATGTTTACACAGGGATCAACCAATTTCCCGTGCAGCTCTTGGGTTCTAATCAAACTGGAGCTTTTGTCCCAAGTTCCTTTTCTCGTGCCAAGCAATAAAATCCTCACCCCTTGCCTTGCCCACAGGGTATGTCCAAGCGTGTCGAGCGCTGATGATCGCCGCCTCCGTCCTGGGCCTTCCCGCCATCTTCCTGCTGATAACAGTCCTGCCCTGCATCCGGATGGGCCACGAGCCTGGGGCAGCCAAGTACCGGCGTTCCCAGCTGGGAGGGATCCTCATCATCCTCCTGGGTAAGGCACCTGCCCCCTGTGGAGGGCTGGAGCCCGTCCCTGCTCCTGCCCGGTGCAGGCTGGTTGAGCGTGTTCTCCTGGAAGGATTTGTGCAGGCTGGGCTGGGCCTGGAGCTCGCCAGCATTGCTGCAGCCTGTGGGTGGACAAAAGGCATTGGCAGGAGTGGGAGGACAAGGACAGGAGGCAGGGGGTGAAGCAGAGTTACAGGGAGGGCTGTGAATCCCTCTGTCTTTGCTTTGTGGTGTCCTTAGGCACGGCTTCTCTTGGAAGGCCATCTCACACAGGCAGTGCCTGCAGGCGTGGATTGTGCTGGTTCACTGTGGAAGTGATTTTTGGGAAAGGGTCTAAACTTCCAAGCTACTTATAGGGAAGGCAGAGCCCCAGATTTTCCCTGGACATCCAGGGAAAGCAAGCGGAGACATGTGGGAAGGGAAGCCCTGACTGGATGGGGCTGCTCCTGTGGCAACCACAGGGGAAGGAGCAGGGAGGTGGCCCAGACACGGGAAGAGGGATGGCACTGGCACGGGAAGAGGACTGGCATGCCCTCCCTCTGTGCCACCCAGCCCCCTCTGGCCAGCCTCCCCTCGGCCTCCAAGCTCCCCTGGGAATTTCTTCCCGTCCTTGGTGCTTGTGGAGGAGATTGTTTTGAGCAGCACAGACTGTGGAGCTCATTGTCCCCCATGCAACACCTGCATGTTCTTGAGGCCTCGTCATCTCAGCAACAGCCTGCGGGGCCTTGTTTTCACCCGTCTGTGGCAGAGGAGGAGGGGAGAGGCAAAGTGGCCTCTTTGTGTGGCTCTGCTGCTCACTGGCAGCCAGCACTGACATCATGCCTGTCTTCTTTCTTCTTCTTCTTCTTCTTCTTCTTTTTTTTCAAGTGGGCACTGAATATAGCTGCACACTCAGAGGGGGTGTCCTCTGGATGCTCCTTCCATGCAAGGCATCCCTCCTCTGTCACCTTGTGGTTAGCACAAATCCATACATCCCAAATCTGAGAGGTTGAGTCCAAGGGGCCCTATTAGTGCCTGTGGAGTTTAAGAGCACAGCTGAAAGTCCTAACATCAGCTTTATAGGGCCAGTCTAGGATATCCCAGTCATGAACAGCCATGTTGGAATGTGGTCTTCATCCCTGCCCTGGAACCTTGAGTCACGTATTTGGGCTTGGGAAAGTGAAATAAAAAGTGGAGTTTTTCTGCATGTGAATGAAATTTTAGTGTTGGAGGAGTCTGCTCTGATGGATTTGCCTTGCCCAGGACGGGAAGGCCCAGCAGAGCTGCACTTGCCACAAAAGCCACAAGATTTTAGTTCCAGTCAAGGAGAACTATCCTGCAGGTCAGCACTGCTTGCATGGCTGCAGATGTGGAGGCAGGAGGACTGTCCCTAAAAATCCCAAAGGTCAAGAGGATGACAGGACCAGCTCATGTATGACAAATTGCAGTGACAGGGCTGGGTATCACTGTATTAGAATAAGTGAAATCCTTTATGCTGCAGTGTCCCACCAGGGTTTGGTGTCTGGTGTGCCACTATCCCATCCCAGTCATGCTGCAGTGGGACACCAGGGAGGAGAACAGATGTGAGGGGATGATGGAGAGCTGTGGTGCTCCATAAACCGGGTTCCCCTCTGCCTCAGAACATGGATTTCCAACAAGGTAGATCCTGTGGGGAAAGGAAATGTGAGAGATCACATCTCTCACATTTGTGTCACGGAGGCATTGGCAGACAAATGCTCTTTAGGTCAGATTTGGATCAGATCTTATTGATTTTCACCCCTGTAGCTCTGAAGCACCTACAGGTGAATGATTTACTGGTGTCACTGATGCCCTGAATAATCTGGGCTGGGATCAGCAGCTTGGTCACAATGTTTTAGTCACAATTACAATAATGCTCTTTTTGTCAGATCACAAATGAAGAATAAATAAGCTTCTTTTGCTCCTAGGTTGCTCTTTAAAAAAAAAAAAAAA
>VXBB01009131.1:98350-125403 GCA_013399915.1 Illadopsis cleaveri | reverse complement strand
AAAAAAAAAAAAAAAAAAGCAAGGTACACATCAGAAAGACCAAACAAAACGAAGTGAAGGTCATTTACAAGCTGGATTTACAACATCCCATGTTGCTGGGGTGTGATTTCACTGCCATGTGGAGGATGCCGGAGTGCTGGGCCTCAGACTGAGGGGCCGTGACCATGTGGAGTGAATTTGTGGAGGGGCTGAGATCCTACAGAGTCGGCCTGGAAGGTTTGAGGTATTTATGCTCCATCTGTACCATGCATTTGGCCCCTCAGGGCATGCCCTGTGGAGGGCAGGCAGGCATGGAAGGGCTTTGTGCCTCTCACCAGAGGTGGGAGCAAGATGGTCCTGCTCTACCACATCCTCCTGATGGCTCAGGGATGTGAGAACCTCCCTCAGGGCACCCAGAGGAAAGGCTGGAGTTGGGGTTACAGCAAAACAAGCACTTGCACCTCTTCCCAGCCCCCTGGCCAGCAGTTCCCAGAGGTGATGGTCACACCTGGACATTTTGCCTTCTCAGCCTTTGCTCGTACCCACTGAAGAGACCAATGCTCCTGTAAGAGACAGCACATGAGTTCCCAGGGGCAGAACTCACACATCTCCCAGGAACTGCCACCTGGAACAGGGATCCTGTAAACCAGCCCTTGGCCACTGGCAAACCTCCAAGACCTGTGGCTTGGTCACCTTCTCCTTAAACACCTCTGTCGGGTGGGATGTGGTTGGCTCAGGAGGAGGGTACAGCTCCCACCCCAAGCACGGCAAGGGCTGACAGCACCCCATCCACATCCAACTGTGCCACAGCATCAAACGCTCTTTCCTGCTGGTCCCAGGATGGGGCACAGCCATCCTGCCCCAGCACTTTCCCAGGAAGGGGAAGGAGGATGAGTGAATGGGAACTGGGGCAGCCAAAAGGCTGCTCAGACCCAATGGAGAAGTTCCTACAGACACCAAAGAGCAAGGGGTCAAGCCCTTGTCAAATAATACGGCGTGACTAGAGCAGACATGACGACAGACACTGGTACTGGTAACTGCTCCGTAGCAAGAGATTAAGGCTGCAAGAAGAACAGGCTTTGACTCAACAGGGTGCTTGGACATGAGTTTGCGGCTTGGCAGATGCCCAAACACCGTGAGGCAGCAGGATGAAAATGACTGCCTTGGATATGGTATAGTACAAGAGCTGGTAGGAAAATAGCATCAATCTTTCTCCCTGAAGACATAAAGCCAGACCTGCGAGGTGCCATCTCTCTTGGAGTACTTCTAAGGCATCAAGGAGGAGAGCAGCCAAGCGTGGATGAGTGGTGACCGTCACAAGAGGAGCTCAGCACTGCTGCAGAGGTTTCCTGAGCTGGCCTGGTGCACATTGCAACAGCTTTTCAGTGGGACACACTCAGGATTTCTACTTGTAGAAGCTTGTTAGGGGTGGACAGCAGGAGTCGATGCCAGAGCAAAGCTTACAGGTCCTTTAGCCAAATACTCACCCCCACCCTGAAGCTGCTGCAGAGGCCAAACTTCTCTTGGCTTGCCCAGAGCACTCCAGGTTGAGGTCTGCAGAATTGGATGCTCTTATCCACTGGGAAAAGGACTGTAGCCTGTCACTGTTTGGGATAGGAGGCAGAGAGAAACTTTTGCAGCCCCAGGCAGAGCGTCTCCATCAAGCTCTTGCATCCCAGGAGTGATGGGGATGGGCAGAGTCCAGACACCCTTTGCACCTGCTTGCCCACAGAGAGTGACAGGCAGGTGTTTTGGGTGCCTGAGCCTCATCCAGTGTACCAAAGCATTATTGGTTCTCAACCTTCAGGAGGATATCTCCATATTGGAAATCCTGCCCCTGTTGATGTTAAATTGTCCCCTGGGATGTCAGCAGCAGCCCATGGTACTGGGGGTTGGTCTGGGCTGCAGTGGAGCCCCTGGAATGGATCCATCTGTAACCTTCTGTAGCTGGGGGGAGGATGGGAGTTGCTGTCTGATGGGTTTTAGTTACTGTTTGTTAAAAAAGATGTTCCTCCACCACAGTGTTTTACACGAAGCACGATGGGCTCCACAGCTGGACCTGCTGATTATCACTGACCAAACCCATCACTGCTGACTGATGGTTCTGTGAGGACACTGGCAGCAGGGAGTCTGATGGCACTTCTCGGGGCCATGGCCATGTTCAGGGGGTTTAACATCCACCTGCTGACCACCCTGCGAGCCACCAGCTCTGTTTGGTTTCAGGTTGAAATACAGACACTTACGGAATGAGCAGCATTTCAGTGTTTTTCATACAGCACCCACCAAGCCAAGGTCAAGAACAGAGAATATTGCACAAGGTGCAGACGGCAGAAGGGAGACAGATTTCAGCCACCAAGTCCTCTCTGCTTGCCACCCATGGCCCAGCCCTGCCAAGATGTGGCTGACCCATGGATGCTGCTGTTTTGTGAGGGCATGGATGGGTATCTGGACCACTGAGGGCAGAGTGAGCACTGGACGATGCCCAGCATGGTGAGGGAATGACAGCACAGTCATTTTTGTAAAAGACACAAGGTGGTGGAAGCAGTGCCCAATCTCAGACTGGTGATGTTCAGAGGAATGTGTGGTCCTCGTTGACCATTCGTACAAAGAGGGTTGAGCCAAGAGTGGGTCACAGCCCTCACTGTGACCAGGAATGGGATCAGGGTCCCAGCCACAGATCTGGAGTGTTGGGCCATGCTGGGACTTAAAGTTTGGACTGAGACATGGACTAATTTTGAATCACAGTACTGGGATTTGGGGCATGTGGATGGATGTGGGGGGAGCACTGCTCCGTGCAGCGTGTCAGAATGGGCCACGGAAACACTGTGTGATGGAACCAACTATGCATCTCTGAGCTACTCCCAGGGAAGAGTGTGTCCATCTCCATTTTGTTCCTACCCACCTCTCTGTGCCTCTGGCTCAGCTATCACTTCTAGGCGTCTCAAAGGAAAAAAAACACACATGCCAAGAAAGTGCCAAAAATTTTAGAGTGGCATCCTGCCGCTGTGGCCATCAGGTGGACATTCCCCAGGGACAATTTGACTTGTCCCCTCATGCGGCTCCTTCCACCTCTCAACACCCTCCTGGTTTGGCACATCTCCCACTCCGCTGCCTCCACTGGTGCAGCTGGTGCTGGGAGATCAGCCGGTGCAGGGGATCAGCCAGCATTCACCAGAGTGACACCCCACTGGTGGAGCTGGCACGGGCCACGAGTGGTTCTGGTTCGGGGTCAACGGCAATCGCAGAGCGTGTCCCGTGTACTGGAGGTGAGCAGGGCGGTGGTGGAGGACCCGGGGAGGATGGGGCAGGATGGGGGGAGTCACGGGGACCCTTCCTCATCTCCTGGGCGGCGCGGCGCCCCGCTGCCTGTCCTGCTACTCAGGCGAGTAGTCCAGCTCGTCGTTGGCGATCAGAGCATCCGACGGCGGTTTGTGCCGGCCTTTGCTTTTCGGCCTGCTACTTGTCCGGTGGCTTTCCTTGGTGCCCGCCATTTGCTGGTAGGAGAAGCTCTTGTCCTCAGAAGGACCCCAGGCAGGGTAGCTCTCGCCCTCGGGGGCGAAGGAGAAGCCGTCATCCACAGAGAAGGGGTCGACGTCCACGTCGTAGCGCTGGTAGGTGCTCTGGTGCAGGGCCTCCTCCCGGGCACTGATCTCCAGCGTGCTGTTCCACATCCCATAGCCAAAGTAGATGAGCAGACCTGGGGTGGGAAGAGAGAAAGGGTTGGACCCGAAATACCCACTAGTCCCGCTAACCCTACCTGATGTCACCTTCCTGCACAAATGCTGTCACTGGCAGCAAATGTATCCAGAGATCTGATTTCCAGTGGATCATGGGATTAACCTACCCCAGACATCTGCACAGAGAAATCCAGACTCCACATGCTGTGAAGTAGCCATGGGGGACTGATGTGAGGTTGAATGAGGACCACACATCTCTCCCAGAAAAACCAATGAGATGTCCCATCCCCAACAGCCATGGATGGGCTGGTGAAGCTCACCACGCCTAATGCAGTGGTTTAATTGACTCATTGATGGCAGCTCAAGAGGTATTAGTTGTACCCACAGGGCAAAGTGCTTAATTACAGCAGATTAAATTGATGCTTTGGTGTAATCTTTTATTCCAGGTAGAAGGACTTTCCCTGGATTTGCAGCTTCACGTATTGCCTTCAAGGGCCAAAAAAGCACTGAGTATGTCTTCCCCAGCCCAAAAATTCAGATGGCAGCTCCTGCCCAATGGCTAGGCTTGGAGGAGCTATGAGAGGTACTTTATTTGTCTTTGGTTTGTGGGGTAACTGAGTTGGAATGTAAAGCACTATGGATATGCTGGACTCTTGGTTATGTGTCAGAAAACCTAAATCTGGAAAAAAGAAAGGGTCCACAACAGAGTCTGTGAGTCCTAAGATGCCCCTACCCCAAAGTTAAGAACTTGGGCTAAAAGGAGATATGGTTTACAGATCTGACTTTACCAGGGCTTCTGGGACTGGGCGGCTCTGGGCTTTGGAAAAGCTGTGCTGAAATACTGGTTTGGGCTGCTGAAAAGCTCAAGTGGGTGACATAGCAAGAAATAAGGCTGATTTCTGTACAAAACCTGCCACGAGGCAATTTCCAGGACCCACCTACTTTGCATCAAAAAAGACATCAAAACAGTCACCTTTGCATGGAGTCATTCTCCTCCATGAAACGGATGTTTTCTAGTGGTGTAATTTTCCATTTAGCTGTGGTTCAGAGACTGGATAAAATGAGATTTCTAAGAACTTCAGGATGGCAAAGGGCAGGTAAGAAGGACTGGGTGTGTCCCAGGCATCAGCCTATGCACTCTAATTAGGGAAATTGTTATTATCAACACCCTTCCAAAAGAGTGTCAGTGGAAAACTTAAAATAAATGAACCTGGGACTCACCCACAAAACACCAGACAGCAAATCGGATCCACGTGACTGTGGAGAGCTTCAGCATGAGATAGATATTCACCAGCATGGCAAAGGCAGGGACAAAGGGCAGACACGGGGCCATGTAGGGCAGCTTCTTGGGGTTTTCTGGCTGCTGCAAGATCACAAACACCAGCACAGCGATGAGCAGGACCATCAGCACAACCAGGAGGACAGCCCACCAGCTCTGCTCAGAGATGTAGTCTGACCCAAAAATGATGAAGGAGCAGAAGATGAACATGAGGACGAAGAGCAGGAGCACACAGGTGGTGACAGTGTGGCCGGTGGCTGCTGTCGGGCGATCCATTTTCCCCGGCAGCCCGAGGTGGATCCGCATGGTGTAGTACCGAGGGCCAATCAGCTTCTTCAGCTTGATGAGGTAGATGTTCTCAGACTCATCTGCCTCTATGCCCGAGGTCATGTCGACAGTGCCATAATTGGGGTGATTCACGTTGTAGGCGGATTTATCAGATTTCCCAATCAGCATCTCGTTATCTCCTAGTGACGGCAGATTTTTTGCTCCGCACGTGTTGGTCGGTGGGCCGGAGAACTCTTCTCCTTCACTCCCAGGGGAGCAAGCTTCCTTCTCACAGTCAGCCAGGATGCCCTCCTTCTTCTTGGTGTGCTCCTCGGAGAGGAATTTGACAAAGCCGTCAATGTCGCTCTCAGGTTGGTACCGGAGGAGCAGGACGCAGACGGACACCAGCGTGTAGGCCAGCAGGGTGCCAATGGACATCATTTCAATCAGGTCCCTCAGGCTGACCAGCAAGGAGAGCAGAGCTGCCAGGAACCCAGACACGATGCAAGCCACGACAGGCGTTTCCGTGTAAGAACTGACGTGGGACAAAAACCTGGAGCGCAGAACAGCCACAGAAAGTTAAAGTCACAGAGGTTCCCTGTTGCAAGAACCCTTCCCTGGTTGCAGGGGACAGTCTCAGGGATCCCTTCAGATCTTGTTGCTTTTGGAACTTTGATTCCAGTTGGGGAGTGGCAGCACTGCTGAAGTTGAATCTGGGGTTAGATCCGGGTCTGACCAGCTCTGCAATGACCACTCGAGTACTTGCAAATAAGTACCCAGATTTTATCCATATAAACTGCTCTCCTTTGCAAGTAAACACTCATCCTCACATAATCTCTAGGTACCAGCATCAAATGAGAAACTGTAGGGTACACTGCTCCTGATATTTTGCCCCCAGGATATTGCTTTGTCTTGTGCCCCATTCTGCACCCACCGTGTGTGTGCATACCTATTGCTCCCTGTAGTGACAACACCCAAACCACAGCACAATTTCCCCTCAGATCCCAAAAATAAATGCCAGCGTGGGCATGACTGACCTGAAGAGCAGCCCATCACCAGCCATGGCGTAAATGACTCTGGGCATTGGGAAGAGGGAGCCCAGCAAGCTGACAGTCAGGCCAGCCACAGACCCAATGGCAACGATGAATTTGGCTGCGTAGAAGCCATGGACCACGAACATTTCCATCAGTGGGGACTCGGTGTCGATGGCATCGTAGGGCACCATCAGTGTGAGGATCATGCTCACCTGGGCAAGGCAAGAGGAGCAGGACAGGGGTGTCAGCATCAGCACTGGGGCCTGCTGGGGATTCTCAGGGTGGAGGGGATGTAAAATGCTGGAGTTGGGTTTGTTTGCACTTTGCTGTAGGGTGGTTAATTCAGAAAACTGTAGGGTCTTAGTCTGACACTCAAAGGCAAGAAGGGGATGCTTGAACCTTGCTTCTGGGGTGATGCAGGAGTCAAGGGGGACTGGTGAGACTGGTGAGGCTGGTGGGACTGGCAGAGTTAGTAACACTCACTTTGACTGCATTCCTGTGGGGGAAATAATGCTGGGGCAGAGCCCAAATCCAGATTGCATTGCTTGGAGCAACACTCTGTCTCTATTTGAGTCAAAGAATTTGTTTTCATGAGAAGCCTACTCCCATGCAGGAGAGGTAGTAGGTGAGTTTCTTTGAAATGATCAGAACTGTGTTTTCTCTCCTTCATAACTAATTTTTGCTCTTTTGCAAGGAAAATCTCTGAGCACAGGCATGCTTTTATTGGGGTGCAAAGCAGTGCAATCTCACACAGCCATCCCTGCCTATCCTTCCCCTCACTTGGATCCTCTTCCATATCTCCAGCAGAGGCAGTGCTGCTTTTCCCAGAAACACAGAGAAAGGATGCTGCAATGCTGCTGCTCCTCTGTCTTTGCTTCTCTCCTGGGTGAAAAAATAGCTGTGGATGGGGATGAGAAAAAAACTGTCTGCCACCACGTCCCTGCAGCTGGCAGAGGGGTCTTGTCAGGTGACAGAAGCCTGGAGACAAAAGGAGAGGAGCCTTGGCAGGCACTATGCAGGTGCCCAGAAGGGACTCACATGGTACATTTATATATATATATATATGCATACTTATATATTTATGTACATTCACACCTCTGTAGGGACTACTTACAGACACGTAAGCTGTCAGGCACGTGACGAGTGAGGCTGTGATGGCATAGGGGATGGAGGTGTTGGGATTCTTTGCCTCTTCTCCTGTGGTAGCAATGATGTCAAAGCCAATGAAGGCATAGAAACAGGTCGCAGCCCCCTTGAGCACCTGTGGGGAGGATCAAACATCTGAGTGCCAGGAGGGAGGCTGGCAGCCAGCCAGGGAGAGGGAGCTGAGCAAAAATGGAGCAGCCCTGTTGTTGTGCCCTGTCTGAGCTAAAGGGTGAGTGGCCACAGGTCAGGGAGTGTACATGTAACTCTGGGGACTGCCCCTGGGAGCATCCTTAACACACTGATCTGATCTGGGAAAGATTTCAACCTGTGCCCTGAGCCACTGGAGGCATCTGCAGCTCACCCCACAAACCTGCACCTGCGCAGTGCCTGAATCTGCTGGGAGATCCTGCCAGTGACAGAGGGGACAATCAACCAATTTCAGGTTTGCTTTCACAGGTTTGCCTCCACCCCAAATCCATTTTTATGAGTAGGGATCTTGAACATGTTTACACGTTCTGCCTTAGCAAGATGTCTCATGTGGCAGCAAGATCAGCTCGCGGAGGAAGCAGGAGAGAGCAGCCGCTGTCAGATGTGAGCCGCTTCCCAAACAACCTCTGTTTTGCTTGGAAGCTGTAGACAGGTTAGGAGCACACGCTGGAGCACTTGGATGAGGAATTATTTGTACTGTTTGGCTTTTTTTTTTTTAAATGTGATTTTTTAAAATATACAATATTAGCGAGGACATTTATAGGAAAGGAACACCAGAGCAGGGCAAAGACTGCCTGGCTGTGGGTGAGCTGATCTGGAGCTGTGAAACCCTTGCAGCTTGCTTGGTACCACCTGTCCATCACACCTCTGTCATCTCAGTGTTGAGTGATAATGCACACAGTAAAACTCACCTCTTTTAGTGACTGCCTGTAATTATCCTTTTTAAATATGCTCTATGCTCCTGGGGATCTCACACTTGTGCTTGGTGGTGGATTCACTTTTACAAACAACTTGTGAGACAATGAACCAGCTCAAAAGGATGAGACCACCCTACTGAGTTTTTTGTGTTTTGGGTATGCATCTATCATTTAAAACTGCATATTTTTTGGTGCCAGGAGATATTTGATGCATCGAATTGGAGCAAAACAGATATTTTCTATTTTCTCTTTCCACTCCTATTGTATTGTATTGTATAACGATCCAAGCACAGCCTGAAGGTAAATATGACCTCTGTTCTCAAGTGAGCCTCAGTGCTCTTCTCCTCTCTGCTGTTCCCTGGCAAAGAGGCATTGATTTACCAGAGAAAGGTGCAGGGACTGTGTGGTAGTTTGAGACCCTTTCAATAATCAAGATTCTTGGTTTACTTTACTTTATTGCTTATTTTTCTGCACCAAACCCCAATGGAGTTGAGCAGTGTAAATCTGAGAAATTATCTTGGGTTTAGGCCAGCTGAGATATTTTCAGTCTCTGTTCATCCTTGGATAAAAACCAGTGCAAGCAAGCTAAAAAGGCCAAATATGTCCAAATTCTCAGTAAGCTTTGAGGGAACATCCATAAAATAAGTACTGGCAGGTGGCATTATGAAGTGCTCAAAACAAATGCTTGAGAACATTGTTGTTGAAAACCAGCCAACAAAAGTACATCCCCGCTCCGCAGAGGCTGAGCCAGCTCTCTGGAGTGCCCTGTCTCAGATAGCCACAGCATTTTGCTCCATTGCCTGGCAATTAGTGGCATTTCCTTGGGGATACTTTCATGTGGAGTTTGGCTCTGCAGAAGGACATTTTGGGAATGTTCTGGGTTTATGCTAAGTGGAGTTAGGAGATAAGTGCAAAGCGTTGCCGTACCCTTTGGGTTTGGAGGAGAGAGCAGGTCTGGATCCAAGCCTGCACCCCTGGGATTTGGAGGTCCCTGGCTAAAGCACAGGTGGATTTAGCAGGGCTGGGTTCTGGAGGGTGCAGCAGAATTGGGGAGTGCACACCATTAACAAAACTGAGTGTGTGTCAGCACTCAGGTGCTATGTGTCCTTCCGTGCTCCCAGGACTTACCCCTGGCCATCCGAACGGCAGGAATTGCCCTTCAGCCCAGTTGTCACTTTTGATGTAGAACAGACCAGCAATCATGATGAAGATCCAAACTGCCAAGTTAATGACATTGAGCACATTGTTCAGTCCCACTGAATTCTTCACCCCCATGGCCACAATGATGGTGACAATGACAGCAATGACCAGAGCAAGAAGATCAGGGTATGACTCCTCTCCTTTTCCTAGGTGAGAGAAAAGAGATGTGTTACTCTCCATCCACAGAATACCCAGGAACTCTGTGGGGGAGTTTTAAACACTTTTCAGACCTTGAAGTTTTGCAGAACTCTTTGGTCTCATTGCAAAAGTGGTCTCCAGAGGCCTGTACCTCCACTAGCTAAAGCTGTTTAATTAAGGTGATAAATCTTGATGTCTCAAGACACTGTTCGGACTTTTGGGAGAGCAGCAAACCAATGACTATGTCCCAAATTGCATAACATCTATCTGCCAAGTACTCATTAAAAATCAATCAGCTATGAAGTTTTCATGACACAGGTACAGGACAGCTGGCTGGTTTGCTTACTGGTAGGATTCATGGACTGTTGCTGGAACTGCTTGGTCATACAGGACCACCACAGCCCCCAGACCCTGGCAGCACAGCAGACACCAGCTTGTGTTCTCTGACAAAATTCTGAGTGTGCACCAAGGGGACCAAGCAGGGTGTTTGCAGTGGGTGAAGTGTTTCTGTGCTGCCCTTACCCTCTGACATTTGACTATTTCTGTGCACGTATTCTAAAAGCCAGCTCATCCCAAAGGGGCTCAAACTACTGTGCATCCCATCCCCTCCAACCCCGCCTGTGTGCCAGGCTGCTGAGGCCAAGCACCAGAGCCAGACAGACGGTAAATAATGAATGAAGCCTAATATCCATGTCTGACTTCTGATGAGCCTCCAATTACTTTCCAGGCCCTAATTAAGGGAGGTGTCTGTGCCCAGCAGGACGCACCCAGGCCGTTGAGCGTGCCCACGCTGCTGATCATCCAGCGGCTGATGGTGTGGTTGGCCAGCGAGTCGAACATGCTGCTGAGGGCACTGGCGCCCGCGGCCGTCCCGATCAGGTACTCCAGGATGAGGTTCCAGCCGATGAAGAACGCCACAAACTCCCCCACGGTCACGTAGCTGTAGGTGTAGGCAGAGCCCGTGGTCTTGGGCACCCGCACGCCGAACTCAGCGTAGCAAACGCCTGCTCGGAAAAAAAATGGGAAGCGACATAAGGAAAACGCGGTTGGGGAATGGAAGGAGTAAAACTGTCTTGGTGCACATTTAGGACTGCAGTCAACATCAGGAACATAGAGACATCTCATGGTGACCCTTCTTCCCCCATTTCTTGGCTTAAAAAACAGAAATATTTCCACTAAAATCAAGTCATGATGAGTTTTTGTTGGGTTTTTTTTTGTTTGTTTTTGTTTTTGTTTTGTTGTGGTTTTTTTGGTGGTTTTTTTTTTTTTTTTTTTGGGAAGGCACAGTTGAAACCAGCCAGACATTGACATGGGATCCTGGACCAGTGCTGCACAGCCTCATCCCAGAGGAAGATGCCACAGGAGGGCTCACAGAAGGCTACACCTCTCCCTCCCCCAAACTTCTAATCTCCAAACACTCACCCTGCACTATTGCTCTGCAGATCCAGGCATGAGCACTGTCCAGATCATCCCTGCTCTTGTTCATACCCAAGCAAGAGGAGTTTGAAGACATCTTACATAGAGAATACAATTTATTTTAACATTCCAAAAATATTATATTTAAGTCTTCTAAAGAATATTTGCAAAATTAACTGTGCAGAAGAAAAAAAGGAAAGCAAAAAGCAGTATTTAACTGTAAACATTTGGGAGGAGAATTAATCAGACTTTAATGCTTTCTGAACTCCTTGTGTGCTTACTATGCCTGGATAATTTTTAATAAAAACCTGACCCTGACACGTTGATGTATTAAAACAACCATTAGCTTTTTTTTTAAAGGAATGGATGTACTTAGTCTCAAATTCCCCAAATATTATTCAGAACAAGTGCTAGAAAAGTCCTGCATGTTTAACACTGATTAAGCCCCTGCCCCAAAGACCCCAGTAAAGTTCATATGAGTGAATTGGTTAAGGCTGTTACTACCATTGAGTAAACACGTAGTGATTATTGAGCTCTCTATAAACTGATATTCTCCATTTAGAAGATAATAATTGCTTCAAATTCGCAATCAGTTTAGTATAGAGAGGGGAATGAATAATTTATAAAACTGTTATGAGGTGGCTGCTCTTACTTTAAGTGTCATTTTTACACTATACAAACACAGAGTTATTGAATCTCTCAAGCTGAATTTGGTGGTGCTTCTTTTCTTGCTTTTGGAGGATTTTTATATTCCATTCACTGCTTGACTTGAATGTGGGTTGCTTTGCAATGGGACTCTTCAAAACTTGATTTCTGCAGAGCAGCCCAACAGGAGCCACAAGACGTTTCCATCATCCATCCAGCCCTACCGACAGTCATTATTCAAAGCTGATGAAAAATGCATGCACTCGGCAAAGGTACGGCGTTTACAGATAACTACAGGTCTGAATGATTTATGAAACTGGTGCTCTGACAGAGACAAGTATCTAGTTTCTCTCTTTGATGGCCTCTCTCTATATATATATACTCTTTCTTGTAGGCAGCTCTCCTTTTAGCCAACGACAAGATAATGATTGAAGAGGATGGTTATCGATACACAACGATAACGCCAAAGCAAAGAAATGAATATGTATAAAATGTTGGAGTTTTTGATTATTCTACTAGGATCCCAAAACAGAAGAGCAGATTTTCACTATGGGTTGGGTACGGCAATAGGTTAAGAATATCAGCATTAGGTGTCAACATGTATTACACACACATACATATATATAATATATACTAATGTCTGCTGTATTTGCACTGTATTATTATTACTATTGTTGTTGTTGTTATTTTTACTTTTTTTTTTTTTTTTTTCAATCTAACTGCACGATAGAACTGTATGACTCAGTTACTCCTTGGCAGCTCAAGCTATTCAGCACCTTGTCCCCTATATCCAGGAGGACACAACTCTCCCAGGGCTCCTGCACAGTCAGCCCAGCTCTGGGACTGCAGAGAGAGGCTGGGTACATCCTCCCTGTCACAGCTGTTTAATTTGGATACAGATTTATCTTCTTGCCCCCAATCAAGAATGTTTGCAATTTCTGAAGGAAACAAGTCAACAAAGTGTTTTTTTGAAAGAGCAAACATTCTACAGAGGACCATTTCTTTTCCTTGAATATCTGCTACACTTGTGCAATTGGTGTGACAGTCATTACACAGTTATTGACATTGTTCAGCAGGACATAAACACAGCTGAGTGATCTTGGTCCTTCCAAGATCTCATCCACAGAACAGCCATGGACAGCACAGCTGGTGGCATGAGGAGCTGGTGGTTTTGGTGTGCTGGCATGGTGGTGGCTGTGCTGTGGATGCTGACCTTGCCATTGATACTTGGCACAAGACTACACAGGAACCATGAGACATCCCTCAGGGCAATGATATGATGGCCGTGATGTTTCAGGTGAAAAATAACTTCTGAGAGGGGCCTTTCAGCTGCTCTGGAGGTAACTCCAAATAATTCATGCTACCACACAAGAAATCCAGAGGGATCCTCTTTCATCAGCCAAGAGCAGCCAACTTATTGAGGAAGACATATTATTTTCATCAAGCCACTGATCCTGTCCATTGCATTTCATGATCACCATGATGTATAAAAGGCAGCTCCATAAGGAAAGCTCCCACAAAGCAAGGCCTCCCATCTCTCCAGATCCACCCAAGCAGCTGCAGCCCCTCAGCCCAGCCCTCATCGTGCAGCCAGGCAGCACCTGAGGCACATGCTCAGTTCCCTCATGTTCCATGGCACATCCTGGCTGCTGCTGATCCTGTTCCCCTACCAGTATCAGGTAAGAGTGTGGCACTGTGCTCCAAAAAAGGTTATTGCTTCAGGAGAGAAGATCACTAAAGGGACAAGGAAGGGCTGGTGGAAAAGGCTGTGGAGAGGGTGATGGGGTTGGGTGAGATGCAATCTGCTGATTTTTGCTCAGGAGGGGTTTTGGATAAACAGGGGTGAAAGTGGGGAGTGCTGATGGCAGGAGCCTACAGTGCACTGGAGGCTTTGTGGAGGGAAGCTGGGCAAGCATTTCTACTTGAGAGATGAATGAAAGGCCTTCTAGTGAAAGAATAAAAGAGATTGATTTAATTTATCAGTTTAATCAATTACAGTGTGTTTGTAAGTGCCCTGATGGGGTATGTGTTGTTTAAAACTATGGAAGGTATAAGTGGAATTTGTTGAGTAGATGAAATTGAAAAAATTCCTTTCTGAAACAAGACTTAATAGTGCAAAGAGGTTCCCAATGGCAGGGCTTCCCTATGGCTGTCTCCCAGGGAAGCCAGATTATCTTCTGGATGGTTTTGGTTTTTGGGGGGTTTTGTTTGATTTTTTTTTTTAATCCAAAACACTTCTGGCTTCACTTTTGCAAGCAGTGGTGTTTGACTCAGTGATCTGTGATGGACAAAGCAAAAGTTCCTTAAAATCTGTTCGTGCACACTTGCCCAAACTCAGTGCCTGGCACACCAGGCATGACCACGATGGGAGAGCTGAAATTACATCCAACAGCCCGTCCAGCTCCTGAATTCTAACTTGGCTTTACTTGCCAAAAAAGTATTGCTGTTACAAACAACAGCAGCGTTAACGATGAAGTGAGGAAGCAGCCAAGGAGACTATCAAAACACTGCATCCCTCACAAAACACTTTCCCAGGGCTACAAAAGCAAGGGGAGATGAAAGCGGAGCGGGAAGCGGGGCAGGCTCCTGTGGGCGAAGGCGGGGGGAGCTCCTGCTGCGGGGCAAGGCTCATGTCTGGGGTGAAAAAACCCCTTTTGGAGGACAGGGTGTTTTTGTTAGCAGAGACCCACCCACACTCGGTTTGCTCTCGGGTTTGCATCACGGCCAACAAAACCTTTCCAGAGGAGAGAAAGCAGGCAGTGGGAAAGGAGAGGCACTGATGCTATCTACTGCCTTGTATAAAAAAACAGGCATTTTAGTTTGTTTGTTGTGTTGGGAACTCAAATAAGCATTGGATCCCATTGCAAACTCTTGGCTCTTGTGGGCTTTGGAGAGACCCTGAGGCTCATTCCTGGGCTGTGCCAGGGTTGTGGCTCTGGGCTGCAGGGGCATCTGGGGTTCAAACTCCTACTCACTTTGGTGGGATCTCCATGGAGCAGCACTGTAAACTCCAGGGAAGGACCACGATGTGCTTCCACCTCTCATGACAAAAATCCAGAGTTCTGAAAAGCTAATCTGGGTCACTTTGCTGTGTTGGCTCTTCCTGTCTACTATCAAAGCCCTTTGCCATTTGTTCAGGTTTCATTACCCAGCCCACAGAAAAGCTGGATACCAGACTGACACAGCATGCAAAGTTCTCTGAGCAGAGAGAGCAGGAACATCACATCATCGTGTTAGCATTGATCTGGAAAGGACAAACGCCAGCAGTACTGGCTTCATGTAGGAACTGCAGCTCGAGCCATATGCTCAGCTGGGTTCCTACAGAGGAGATAGAATTCACTGTTTACACTAAAATACATGATTTCTCTCTCTCTTCACATTTGTTTGGTTTGTTTTTTTTTTTTAATTTGGAAATTCAAAGACTGACCCTGCATGAATGGGAGCCAATGAAATCAACTCCAGAACTAATTGAGGAATTTTTTAACTGTTAGCCATGTCAACAAAAGAAGCTGGCCCTGGTACTGCCCAAACCACTGACATCCTTCCTGTTGGAACTGAGTTCTACAAGCTCTTGCTCCAGTGCTGTGGCTTGGCCATGATCTCAGCCTGGGACACACTCTGCAAAACTCTCAAATGTCTCAAAAATATTGCCTGGAGGCTCCATCCTTGTAGAAGCCATTGGCAGCTCATCAGGATAATTGTGCTTGGGCAGCCAGCTCCCAGTACAAGGTTTGGTCTGATATTTGGGCAATGAGGGACAGTGTACCCCATGAGCTGTGTGAGACCTGTGGGAAATGGTTTTCAGTTGGTGGGGAAGGCACTGCCTCCTTGTAGCTTATGGTGCTGAGTAGGTGTCCACCCACAAGTGTAGAGGATGCAGGACATGGCACAGGACTCAAAACCCCACTCCAAACTCACCTGACAGGATGGACGCCACGGCAGCGATGATGAAGGACACGATGACCCCGGGCCCCGCCATCTCCTTGGCCACCAGGCCGGACACCACGTACATGCCAGTGCCCACACAGCTCCCAACACCCAGGGAGATGAGGTCCAGGGTGGTGAGGACCTTGGCCAGGCGGGCGCCCTGTGTGGCCGCAGCCCCGGTGCCCTCCAGCATGGACTCCACGGGCTTGGTGCGCAGGACGCGGGTGCGCAGGGCATGGCCCGCCGCCCCCCAGGGCACCCGCCGCGGGTCCAGCCGGGAGAGGAAGCCACTCATGGTGCTGGGCTGGGCAAAGCTGGGTCACAGACTGTGTCAGCAGCACCCCTCAGGGCTGTGCTTGCGTCTCCATCCTGCGCTGGCAGCCCTGCAAGAGAGGGGAACAGAGTTTTTGACTGAAACAGCGAAGAAAGAAGGAAGACTCAAAAGGGCCTCCCCTAAAACTTGTTTTCTACTTCTCTGTGCTTTTGTCATCCCCAGTCATATTTTCAAGAACGATTCAGCAACTGCCATTCTCCCCTCCCTCTCTCCCTTTCTGCTATTCTTCAACAAACTGTGTAGTTCTCATAGTATCAGCAGCAGTGACTGACTTCTTGATTTTGAGCAAACCAAGAAGAATTGTCAAGCTGCAAGCTAATACAAGGGAACAGGAAAAATAGTTTATTAGATAAGAATTTTTTACCTGGCAGCTTCTTTCCTGTCAATACAGACATATTCCTTTATTTTAATTGCCTTGAAGACAAAACAATTATTTTTTTCCATCTCTACATTCAAAACAAATTACACTGTGTCCACAAGGCAGCCTTGTGTTGCTGAAGTTTATTAAATGAAACACAGCATTCATTTCATGTTTTGGTTGATCACTGTCCAAATTGTGTTGATTTTTTACCTGGAGCAACCATAGGCTGAAAGGCTGCATGTTCTAGCTAGGAATAATAATGAGAAATTGTTACTGCTCCTGAGCAAGCATGGATCTTTGGGTTCAGAATAAAACCTGGGTTTGGCTTTTGGGTGGCTCAGAGTGTCAGCTGGTTGTGGGATGAGCTGGCTCACAGGTGAGGTTTTAGTTTCTGGTTTAAAGGAAGGTTTGTGTTGGAAGAGGGCTGCTGACCCAGAGCTTCTCAAGTGCCAAAAGTCTGCATCTGTTAAATCCCCCCAAAGGTAGTGACTCCACCAATTCCCTGGGCTGCATGTTCCAGTGCTTGACATCCCTTTCCATGAAGAAATTTTTCATAATATCCGATCTGTACTTCTGCTGGCACAACCTGAGGCCATTTCCTCTTGTCCTGTTACTTGGGAGAAGAGACTGACTCCCACCTGGTTCCAACATCCTTTCACTTGTAGAGATCAATAAGGTCCCCTCTGAGCCTCCTTTTCTCATCAGGGCAACATACTCCTGTCCTGGCACTTCCACAGTGGCTCTGCTTTGCAAGGAATGTGTTTTAGCCATGTGGAAAACAGCAACTCTAAGAAAACAACCCTCTTTTCATCCTCTTTTTATCCAGAGCTTGGCACCTCTGGAGTGTGGGCTGGAAAAGGGGTATTACTGTGCTTCCCGCTTCCCATCCTTCATTTAATTATTTTCCTTGAACTTTGTGGCTCCTCTTAGTTGAGTTTGAAAGACTTGGATTGCTATGCTAGGGTTTGCACTAAATTGACTTAAACTAGTCAAGAAATTGGGTCTTCAGAAGAGGTAGGTTGGTGTGGGATGAAGGCACCAAAGCTTCAGGCTGGTCCTTGGTGCCATCACCAGGCCATGCTCTGGCATGGGAAGACCTGTCCTGTGTTTTAAGGGGGATTGGGACCCCAGGTTTTCATCACTGTGTCCCTGGGTGTCTGATGAAGGCTTTGGGAAGGGTGGCATATGCTCCTTACTGGAGGAATTCACATCCATGATGGAAAAATTATTGTATTCCTCAAAAAAAAAAAGAGAGATGACTGATTTGGACAGCTCAGTTCACTCTCAAGCCACATCATGGTATAGAAATTACTTTCTCACCAGCCTTGCAAAAAATCCCAAGAAGACATGGCAGTCTTGTCCTGGAATAATCTTAACTGCTAAAATGATGAAAAAAGCCCTTAAATATTTTAAATGGTTTAAATTTAAAGCAGGAACTGGCTGGTGGATTAGTGATGCACCCAGATTTAGGCTGCTGAGCTGTTCCAGCTGCCTGGGGCTGTGCTGTGACCAGGTCCTCCTGCATGGCAGTCCAACAGAGCCCTGCAATTCATGGGGTTTTGTCTTCTCCTGTAAGTCATCAAGGAAGAAAAACAACCCTTTCAAAACCTCTGAAATGAAATAACTCTATAATTGCTGCTATACTCAATTAAAGCAGTCATTCAAAACTATTCCAGATGTTTAAGCAGGATCAGCATATTGCTGCTCTGTAGCTTGGAAAACATCCTTTCACTCCATTTGTGAAACCAAAGAAATCAAACCATGAGAAAATATGTCATGGATGGTAACCACCTCCATGGGGCAGAGGCACCTCACTTCTGCTCTGCTCCACTAACCCTGCCTGTCTAGAAGCAGACAGTGGGAAGTAAAAGGAATTTTTATTTGTTTTGTTTTTTTCATCTTCTCACCATAAATCCAGGAAGATGAAGGGAGCTGTGGCTCAGAGGGGACAAACTGCAGCTGGGTTTTGGAACAGCTCAGCTCTCCACCATCAGGCTGTTGGGGTTGGTTTTCCTCGCTGGCTGGCACTTGCTGCTGTCACCATGTGCCTGTCAGCACCACTGTTTGTACCAAAACACTCCTCTTCATCAGGGTAAATCGACTAAAACTGCAATCAAGCCAGAAGGAGAGGCACAGGTGTTTACAGGAATGGGTCATCCTTAGTGTCTGGGTTGATGCTGAATTATTCCTCATGTAAAACTATTTCTGCTGGGGAGACACAGCACAGTGCCCCCCCCAGCATCTCCCATCCTCACCATCCCCCACAGCTCCAGAATATTGTCCCCAAACCACACCTGTACCTTGGGATGGCTTTTGATTTTCTATTAAAGACTCCCCTCTGTTCAGAAGTCTGTAGAGGTATCCATGAGCAAAGATCTCTGTTAAAATCTGCTGGGAATGCAACAAGGAACAGAATATCGATGGTGGTAAATGGAACAAAGAGAGCTCCTGTTGTTGTATTGATGGAAAGCCAGGCAGGGGCACTCATTAAGAGGAAAAGGTTGGGTTTTCCCTGCTTTTCCATGGCTCACAGATTAATTACTGCAGAGGAAAGATTGCTGATGCCTCCAGCAGCTGGATCAGCATGGATCTGACCCTGGCATGCAGGACACCAGTGCCTGGTTTGCTGCAAGGGTTTTTGGGGGGAAAGTCCCTTTCTCCTTGCCCAGGGAAGGTGTGCTTCAGAAATCTGGGATTGAAGCTGGTTCCTATCAACCCCCGAGGCAGTGCCTGCTGTGGGCCCCAGGAATATTAATTCTGATGTATATGATGCAGGAGCACCAGCCCTCAGATCCCCTCCTTGCTCCAGTAGCGACTGTGTGCCAAGCATCCCCCCTGAACAAACAGAGCCCCAAAGGCTCAAAGGGATGCTGGAAGTAGCTCGGGATGATGGAAAACGCAGCTCCTGACAGCTGCAATCCCAGAAAAAGAGGAACAGACGTGCTGGGCTGACCTCCCTGCTTCTCCTTCCCTTTTCCCTTTAATTGCGGGCTCGGTGGCGGTGAGGCGGGTTTGCCTGGCGAGGCACAGGGGCTGGATTTCATTCCAGCTCCTCCAGCAGGGAGAGGCTGACGTCAGGCGGGCGGTGCGGGAGCCGGCAGCGGCTCCGAGCGCAGGGATCGCCTTCTGCCGGGGCTGCTCGTCCCCGGAATGTTTTCATTGCGAGCTTTATGTGCTTGTTTTTACAGTGCTGATCCCCAGCTGGGCTGCCACTGTAAAAGCTGGCTCTGTCTCCATCAGCAGCCCTCCTCAAAGCGATTTAAAAGCCAGGCAGGGAGCCGAGAGCGAGGGCTGGTCCCTGCCGGTCCCGGCGCCTCTCACGTGGGTCCAGCTTCAGCAGTCTGGCCTTGTGCCTTTGCTGGTAATTTTGGGCTTTTCTTATTTTTAATCTTTCCATTTTTACCTCTGCTTGAGCAGTTGGAGCGGAGCTGTGGTTAATTTAAACTACAGTAGTCGCTAAATTAAACCACTGATAACACTTCAGGTTTTAAGACCAACTTTCTCTGTGCATCACCTTAAAAAATGGGATATTTTCTGTGTGTCTTCTTGGCAAAATGGAAGTGGAGACTTGAACAGCACTTTTCTATGGTACTTCCATCAATGTTATACTGAGTGCTTTGGCAGTGTTAGCACTGCTGTAAGATGGATAAACATCATTATCTTCTTTTGACAAATAGGCTAAATAAAAGAGGAAATGTTTAATTTGACCAAAGACATAAGGCAAGGGTGCCACGCACCCAGAGACAGCCCCCAGGAATCCCTAAACTTTGTATTCTAGTCTATAGTGCAAGTATTAGAAGAGGATAAATGTGTAATCTGGTGATATAATTAGGATGTACAGAGGGATCACCCTTTCTTCCTCTTTCCAGCCTTCAGGGGGGATGCAGAGTGATGGTTTAGCTGCTGTCCTTGCTGGGGAGAGACAGGACTGCCTGGATAATCAGGGAAAAGGCAGAGGGAAGGATGGGAGTGATGATAAAGCTTCTTTCTGTCTTGCACCTGGTGTTTCCCTTTTCCTAAGTAAACAGCAAATCAATATTTGAGCACTGATCTGTGCACATGCAGGTGAGCAATGAGAAGGTTTTGGTAGCTGAGGGCTCACCTTCCTGCCTGGATGAGGTGGGAGATGAGGTGACACATTCAGAGGTGAAATTGGAGCCTGCCACAGGGAAGGCCAGCAGATCCCTTGATATTGAGCTGCTCTGAACTTTGTCAGGATTAATTACATGCCAACTTCACAAGCAGCTGGTCCAGGTTCCCTTGGGATCCTCTGGAGCACCAGGCTAGTGAGAACAGCTCTGGGACTGAAAGGAGCAGTGTTTTCCTCCTTCCTAAGGGTTAGATGCACATGGAGCATATGCATGGAAGCTGAAATGTTCCTTTTGGAGATGCTCATGTACATCCTTGTAGGCACATCCCTCCCCTTGGTAAATCCACCTGCCCCAGTCCAGTGTCTGACATTTTGGTTTTTTCACTTGTTTTCTGCCCTTTTTGCACAGGTAGCAACCATTCCCATGGTGCAGAATAATGTAGGAATGGGTGCAGGGTATGAAAAATACAAGAGCCTGTGTGTGTTGAGCTGTAAATAATGCAATATGCATGAAGTGCTCTATTTGGGTTTGCAACAAAGCTATTTAAACACCAGAAGGGAAATAAATAAAAAAAAAAAGAAAACTACAGAGAAAGAGGTATAATCAATTTGCACATTTGCAAAAAGGTCTCGTTTGTCACTGTTGTCTTGAGGTAGGAGGGTAAAAGCCTTAAAAACTGCAACAATGCAGGGAAATGGCAAATCAATAGATGGATGAGCTGAGCAGGAGGTGGGGAACCAGGAACCTCTTGGAGCTGTTCTCACAGGCTCCCTCTAGGAGAGTAGTGAAACCACATGAAATTAGTAAAATTTGTTGCTCCACCAGTAAAATGGAGAAATTCACTGCCTTGATGTGTGTGGTGGTTAATCTATCTGGGTTTTCTACCAAAGCAGACAAGAAGCAATGCTAAAAATTATTAATGGTCCCTAGGTGTGCCTTATTGAAGTCAATATTGGGTTTGTACCTGCACATGCTCATCTGCAGAAAGACCCCAGAGGCTCTCTGCACTTTCAAATGCTCATTTGTGGTGCTGTGGGATTTTGCATTCCAAGTGCAGGTATTGACTCCAATTCTTTGAGCTCAGCCTCTCCCACCTTTCTGCAGTCACAAACTGCAGTGGTGTCAAACACATGAAACTCTTAAAGGAAGTTCAGGTTCACAGGTCTGGGTGCTCAGGCTTTTAAGGACAATGTACTGACCAGTGAGGTTCAGGCATTTTAAACACTATGGCAGGGGTGCCCAGGAATGCAGATTTGTCTCACCCAGACTTGTAGATTCACAGAATGGTTTGGGTTGGACAGAATCCTAAAGATCATTTCATTCCAACCCAACCTGCCATGTGCAGGGACCCCTTCCACTAGACCAGATTGCCCAGGGCTCCATCCAACCTGGCCTTGCAAATATGCTGGCACGTCCTTCTGCAACCTTGTTTTTTGGTAGTAGCAGTTCCAGACCCTGAGCTGTCACAAGAGAAGAAGCATCATCTGATTTTTCTGGAATATAGTGAGTTATCCATTTGCAATGCTGGGCATGGATTCCTCTAACAGTTTGACTGCCAGAGCATCAGTGGGATGTTTGCAGCCTTGGGTTTGTGACTCTGAGCTTTTCCCTGGGTTTGGGTAGTAGGTTGTAAATTCAGTAATTACTGCTTTGATGAGATAACACATTTCCTGTACCAAATCTCGCAGTGAGAGTGGACAACAAACGCCTTTGTATCACTGAAACTGTAGACCTGGGCTATCAGACAGTTTCTTCTAGAATTATGCTCCCTTTAAAACCCTCTTTGCTTTAACAACACACAAGAGGAAACCTCTGTAATTACTGGGCTGTGTTTTCTTTTTCTTTCCTCAGTGGATCCATACTTTTACATCGCAGAATGAAAGTCATTATGGTTTGCTGCAGACCAGACAGGAGAGCTTTTTTCATTGGACATAATTCACAGAATGGTTTATTTATTAATGTGTGAGCCTCTCTAAACAAAATGGATTTTTACTTGTGCAAGAGTCTGGCTGATACATCATTATGACAACTTATTTCATTTCTGGGTAGCATTTTGAACCCAGTGATGAAAACACAAATCCTTCAGTAAAGAACTGATTTAACACTAAGGCTTCATCATCCAAACCAGGAAAAATTTCCACTGCATATCAAATACAGGACCTGAAAATCCACTATTTTTAAATCTCTAGTTTTATTTTGAAGATTGCTGGTTTTATAGAGATTCCTTTATTCCCCACTAAGAAACTGCTGGGCTTTTCCCTCTCAATGCTGACTCTCACTCAGCAGCAGTCTTTCCACCTTTCTGTAACAATTCAGTAGGAGTCTGAACTGTGCTTTTACACAGTAAGCACATCAAGTTTTACAAACACCATTCAGCTCTTGCCGAGTTTCAAATGCATTTATCTTTTGTTTGTGCACATGGTCTCATTAATTACTTATCGTGTTCCATCAGCAGTTATACAAATGTAATTGATTATGCCTTGCTGCCCCAATTCCACTATTTTGGCTGTCAGCTAATTAATGCAGGAGAGGATCTCAAACGACTGCTTTCACCTGAAGAAGATGGAAAAACACATTCTTCAATCCCAAGCCTACGAGAGGTTCCAGAAGAAGCAGTAGTAGCATATGCAAATCAACAGGAGCTTTTTTGCATATGCAAATAGGAGACTTTGAGCAAGGGGGGAATTTGTCTGGTTGTAACCTCTGTCTCTAAATTCCTCAACAGAAGCCTGAGGTAGGTTCAATGCACTTCCAAGGAAGTGAATAGAAGCTCCTGCTGATTTTATTACATTTTGCTGCTTATTCTTCTTATTCACTAGGACAAAAAACCCCCTTGCCTTACATGAGTAATTCTGCTGCGTTTCAGCACAACTGATTACATGAGTAATGTGATCACAAGTGGATTAAAGATGATGATTTAGAATAGAGTTCATGTGTTTAGTCATTTATCATCATCAGTCAGCCAAAGGCACTGCAACACCTAAGTGATATGTAGTGTGAGTAATACCTGGCACTGCAGCAGGAGGGCTTTTTGACGTTTCCCAGTGAGTTACAAACTCACATCTAATACTAAATGAGTCTCTGGGATGGCACTAGACAAGCAGAATTAAAAGAAGAACTACGTGTTGTTAAAAGTGATAATAGCATAAAAGAGTAGTATAATATTCCTGAGAGATGCACCTGCACTGCCCAAAGATGTCCTTATGTAGCAAGGGAATCAGTGTGAGCCAACATGACTCCCTTAACTTTAAGTAGCTAATTGCATCCTTGCTCTTAATCTCCCTTAGCAGCAAGACCCCAAACCCCCTTTCCCTGAGATTTTTCTCCCAGCTACAGTCAGTAGAGTGTCCCCATGGTGTGCTGCCTGGCAAACATAATTCCACTGGTGTGCACACCCATGAGTGAGAGAAGAGCTGCTGAAATATTATTGCTGTAGTTCCTGTTTGTGCCAGAGCTCTCAGCAAAAGGAACTCGACATATTGCTCCTTTCTGTCTTAATTTACTTCGAGCAGAGCTGGTGACCCTGGTTATTAATTGCACATCTCCCAGCCCCTGTTGCTTCCCAGCTGGTTGTTTAATGAGTGGAACACACCTGCTGGTGCCCAGGTGTCTTAGACAAGGCTCTGGAGAATCCAGATGCTTCCTGAGCACGTTGCTCCAGGGCTGGAGTGGTGAGAGACCTGTGCCCAGTGCTTCCCCCCTGGGAGTGAGGGACAGCCAGAAGAGGCAGATGTTTCCTCCACTACCAGACCAGGGTGCCCAAATCTTACCTGGAGCCACCCTGGCATTGCTGAGGACCACGGAGCAGTGGCTCATCCAGCACAGCTCAACAGGTCCATCATTAAGACCTGGTTCAGTAATGCTCAGGCACACGTTTAAAGCTGAGTTTTAACTGTGCTGCTGCAGGTGGAATGTGCCCAGGTGTGCACAAAGTGATTGCACAAAGGAAAAGCTCCATCCTCAGCTTTAAAAATCTTTGTTGAGGAAGACTTGGCTCACACTCAGGGAGCTGAGGATGTGCAGGAGGAATGGATCAAACCACTGACTGAGGTCATGGTCACCAACAAACAAGAGCCAATGGCTGCTGAGAGGGGCTGCCCTGAGCCCATGTGTGTGGTTTTATAGATGTTTACTAAAGTTTTGACTGAGATACACCCGTAGACAGTTGTAGCATGGCAACAGAAACCCATTTCCCTGCAGGCAGCAAGCCACTTTGATCCTGTCCTCTCAGAATTAGGATGTGGTGCTGGAAACACAGGTGCTGCAAAAGCTCTTCTTCTGTTCACCTGTCAGGTAGATTTAATTTATGGCATCATGACTTCCAATGAATTATTGATACTGTGGCTGTGCAGAGGAACAGAAACAACAGAGTCATGTGCTGTGTGGCTCCACCTCTCTGGCTTTGTTTCATAAGTGCCTGGGCTTCGCTCTGACAGTTTTATTATGGGGAAAAAACAGTTTTCTCTTAGAAATGTTCCAGCCTGGTGACAGCAAGGGATGGGCTGTGGTGGGAGCATAAATGCTGGCCAGAGCACCCAGTCCCCTGAAGATGACTGCAGAGTCTGGAAGCAAGGCTGCTATTTAATGAACCAAGAAAACTCAAGAGAATTTTTCTCAATATACAAGAGAAAAATTACAGTTTTCAGTTCTTTCAGTTCTGGCATTTTCCAGTTGACAACCACAGCTTAGCTACGTCTCATTCCTTGTAAATGAAAAATGTCTTTGGAATCTCTGTGGATCTGACTCTGCCCCCATTTACATGTGGGTGGTTTAATGAGTTCAGCAGACGCACCCTGGACTGAGGTGAGGTCTGGCCAGGTTTTCACATCCATAGGAAGTAGCTGAAAAATGCCTGCTTTATTTCTGGATACGTTGCATACCTAAGATCTACTGTTTCTCACAGGCTGACAAGCTCAGACCCAACCATGGCTTTATATATTATAGAGGGCACAAATCTGGGAGTGATTTGGGGCTTTAAATTTTTTTTTTATTAATGTAAGAATCACAAATGCTGCCCCCCTGCTAATGTTGTTTTTGTGTGACATACAGATCCCACTGCCACACACAGCTGAAGGAGTATTTGCTTTGTTTTTACATTCTTATTTTTAAAATGTCTTAATAATCCAAACAACAATATGTTGTTAAATATTGTGATGATTTTAATAGCTCAGGTGTTCTGAAAGCAAAATTTTGATTATTTGGGGACTAAGAAGTCAGTTACAGACTACTCTGTTTTCCTCTTCTTTGTTTGGCTTCATGAAGAGCCCAGGATTGTGTTTTTGTTTGTGTAAGTTCTTGCCATCCTATTTGCTTGAATATTGCAGGGCTTCAGAGGAAAACCATTAATTTAGCCATTAGGAGGTTTTCCTGTTCTCATTGAATTTTCTAGAAAATCTCCTGTTGCCTTTTAGGGAACATGGAAGAAATTTTATTATATGTGCGTGATTTCAGAACTGAGAAAACAGACTGTCTTCAGAAGGAAGTAGTGTCAAATCAGCCTACAAATATATCCTTTAAAATGATCTTGGCTGGAATCCTTTTGATATGATCCCATCTGAGGCTCTGAAGTTACACAAAGAATAAATTTTCATCATTTTTGTATAATCCAAAAAAGAAATTAGAGAAGGATAAGATATGTCTTGACTTAAGAGTCATTAATAACTCCCTGAGGAGAATGATTTACGTTTTAAAATGCCTCCCTTTACTGCAACATGCACAAAGAAAGAAATGATTTTTGGGGAGAGCTAATTAATGAAACCAGTTGGAAAATTGGAGGATTCAAAACAGAAGCTGGTCACTCATTTGTTCTGCCCTTGGCATGTGGTTAAAAATCCCACCCACTGGGGGGGTTGTACTTATCTAGGGGGGTGGCTGGGGCACATGGAAGAAAAGCTGTAACATCTCTGTGACTTATTTGGGGAATTAAGGATCAAAGGTACCATAAAGTCCTCTGAGTTAATTCTGTCTGAGTCTCAGGCCATTGGTTTCCAGGCAATTACTCCTGCAGGGAGCCCAATGACTCTTTTGGCTAAGTTACATATTTTGGGAGGACATCAAATCTTGTCATAAACAGATGGAGAATCCAGCATGTTTTCTGATGGCTCCTTCATCAGGTCATCAGCACTCCTCTGTTCAAAAATGTGATCCTTCCCTTAAACTGGAATGTTTTGGCTTTAGCATCTCGGCACTAGTTCACGTTGTGCCTCTCTTTGGCAGACGGAGGAATAACTCAGTGCCTGGTAATTTCTTTCTGCAGAGGCTCTAAGATTCAAGGATTCACATCACCTCCCACCCTGCTTTTTAATGAAGTGAATTCTCAGGTGCTGTATTCCTCCTCTGTAAGGGCCTTTCTCCAGTCCTTGACAGGCTTCGGCTTTCCTTTCTTTTTTTTTTCCCCTACTTCCAATTTTGTTGTCATTTTTGTTGATGTCTGCTGTACTCTAGCAGTCTGTTTTCAAAGGCTGAGGTAAAATTTCCTTCCTACATCTCCTCTTACTGAAGAGCAACTAAACAAGCCTTTTTTTCCCTTGTTCTTGTTCAATGACTTGTCTTATCACAGCTATTGCATCTGTGTTGTCTTCTTAGATATGTACTGCACATTTGAGTTTATGTCAAGAGGATCCAAGATTCTTTGTTGACACTACTTACTACTCA